>BMAO01002980.1:0-366747 GCA_019973975.1 Trichonephila clavata
GAAATCAACTGGCATTTCTCGTCATTTGACTGCAGTTAAAAATTGCGAGAGTTATTACACTAGCCTTGGAAACTCTGCAAAATATTTAATCACAATAATATTCTTGTGGAAATGTAGAAGAATCTTAAAATTCGAGTGTTTTTTCTTACTTTTTTTCGTGGCCATACAGGAATTTTTGGACAAGAAAGGGCTGATTTCTTGGTAAAGTCGACAGCCAAGCGGGGGATTGAAATCTCAGTTAATATTTCCAAAAAAAAAATCGTTTTACAAGAAACAGACTAAAGAAAATATTGTCCCTATTTGAAATTATGTACGCGCTCAGATCACCCTTTCTGACGAAATAATTTTTTCCGACCATTTCGTAAAGACTGTTTTGATAACTTTTTTTATAACAAATTGCATAAAATCACATTCCTTACTGCGCATAATAATTGGTGAGCAGTGTTGAATATCTTATCCTTTTTTGTTCAAAATTAAAGAAAGGAAGAAAATACCAGAAATTTAAACAGCATGCTCTTAAAATTAACTGACCTTCAAATTTTTTCAGCTTATTTCAGTTTAAGCCATTTGTCTATTTTTCTGACTTATTTGTTTTTGTTATTTCATTATTTTGTTTTGTTATTTACTTTTTATTTTATTTATCTTATTTTGTTTGTTTTATTTACTTCTGTAAGCCCAGGGTGATACTTTTGTTTTACGCGGGTATTATGTTATATGTCTTCAATAAAAAAAATGACTTCTAGTCCTCTTATTGCTGTGGAGTGCGACGTTAATAATCAATAAAGTACAATACCTTAAATTATTTTCAATCGGAATAAAATAAGTTCTATTTGAATTGTCGAATTCCCATTGATTGATTATTTATTAACATCGTGCGTACACGTGACACGATGCTATTGGCGACTGACAGAAGTAATGAAATCTCAAATCTGAGGTCAAATTAAAACTAACCCAAGTATGACAACCTGGCAACTTGAATATTTTGAGTCTTAAAGGATTTAATGTATATCAGCTCATGAATACCACCTAGTTGTCAATAATTCAGGTGAAATATTTATTTCGCAGATATTTCTAATTCAATAGAGATGATGGACACAAATCTGAAAGCCTTTCTCGTATCATATTATTTCTCAAGTAATGGTTAATAATTTTTAATTTAGTAAAATTTCTTTCACCTAAAACAGGTAATGTCAAAACAATACTTTTTAAAAAGTATTGCTAAAGCAAAATTTAACAAAATTTTGACTTGAAAATAATAAATTAACTTCAATTTTTTTAATTAATAGTCGTTGCAGTAAACGTCCTCCTATTGATGCGAGCTGCTAATTTTATTTTTCTCTACTTTTCACAATACATCAAATTTAATGAGTTAATTCCATTTATTTAATACTTCAATCTATCAAAATATATTTAATATTTTTTAAAGAGATGTCAGTGGTACTCAATGGCGTAAAGTACACCCCCGCATCTCAGGGAGGCCCAGGATTCAAGGGGCCCATAGCCTGAATGATGTCAAATAAGTAATCCTTTGTAAGATCCGGCTTGGGTCTTAAAACCAGACTTTATAGGGGGCCCCTAATATTTTCCGTTAGACATTTGGTGGTACTTAAAAAACTTTTGAAATGACTGCCCCCTTGTAAGCCCATTATAATCAAATTGATATTATCTGAGACTGCCGGCTCTAGCAATTTTGCCATCCCGGACAAAAATGAAAAATGCCGCCCCTCTCGCCAAAGTAAAAAAAAAAAAAACTATTATTAAAAAGATAAAAATTGGTCATAAATACACACCTATAAAACTTGAATATTCCTTGCGAAGAAAAAGAGAGCTAACAGTTCATATATATGTATATATATATATTAAAAACTAAAACATAAGAAATTACCACTGGTTTTTTTTTCTGACATTTAATTCTGAAAACTTTCTGATCAATTTGTTCAGCTATTTCATGTTCGATAGCCAATGTAGCTAAGCCATTTAATCTATCTTTAAAATTTGTGAACTGTAAGAAATTTTTTATTAATTTTAATTTTGAGAAACTAATATCTACACTTGCCAAACTTATTAGCAAAGAAAGTAAAATAAATGCAATAGCAAGATTTGGAGCAAATTCTAAAACAGAAATAAATTTTAAAACTTCAACTAGGCTTTTTTTTTTAAACTGACATTTTCTCATCTGCTCAATCAAGCGCGTTTACATCCAATGATTCTCCGTCGGTCAACATCAGGCCTGCCCCCACATATCTAGTAAATTTAGCCCTAATTTTTTTTTTAAGTTTCTCAACTATTAAATTTGAAAGTTCTCTTCCAGTTAATCTTTCAACTGAAAGGAAACCAAAAAAAAAAAAAAAACTTCGTTAGAGTTAGATTTTTTAATACATGTATACCTTACCATAAATGTCATTTGTTCGATCTTGCTGGCATCAGGGGCGCAATCTAAAATTATCGAATAATATTTAGCTTGTTTAATTTTATGAACAATGTGTAATTTAATATTCTCATATAAAAGAGAAATTATCTCGTTCTGAATATTTTTCCCTAGATAGTGTACTTTAACTTCCTTTTCCAAAAAAAAGAGGAAAAAATAGGTATTTTTAAAATTTGGTCCAAATGCCGCCCCGGACATGGGTCCGGTTTGTCCGACCCTAGAGCCGCCCTTGTCTGAGAAGTCCTAAGTTTTTGTATGTATTCTAAGGGGAAAAAAATTTCTAGTGCTCTTCTCTTTTAAAAATTCGCATTTATATTTATATACGAAATGTTCACTTAAACTTTTTGCTAGATATAATTTAACAAAAATATTTTTATAAATTTTGTATAACATATTTTTTACGGTTCAGTTTTATTAACTTAAATGTTTGAATTTTACTGTTGCATTGACAAAGTATTTTATACGTGCTTCAGCATTCAATTTTTAAGAAATTTAAAAGAATTTTGTAAACGAATTTGTATCTTTAATTTCTAAATAAAATATAAACTTTGTACTTTTAAAATCTTTTAATTACATGTTTCGAAAATAAGATATAAATGTTTGTCATGCATAACATTGTTTGCAGCTTCTTGATCTTACAAATTTCTGAGTGCATGTGAATACTTGGTACATATGATGTTAATTGTATTGCGATTACTTGTTACAAAATGAAGCTCTTATAGCCTACCTAGCGAATTTTTGAAATTACATATGAAGTTTTATTTTTCACTTTTTTCAGCAAAGTACAAACTTTAAAGCAACAAAAAAAATTTTGTTATGGAATTATTCAATTTTTTTCTATAGCAAAAAGTATGACCACAAAAAGAATAAAAACTTATTGGCTTTCTTCCTTTCTCATTAGATAAACTTTTGAAGGATGTGTACAGTACAGTCCTACATTCTTTTATAAAATTGAAAACGGAAGAATGCTTATGTATTCTGAAAAAAACCTAAAATTTTAAATTTATCTTCTATTCAAGTATTTCTTAAAATTAAAGACAAATTTAAACAATGAGAGAAAATCCTTCCTTTCCTTTGTGTATATGGTGTTGCGAATTTTACTTATTGAAAATTTATGTTATTTTTCAATTTTTTTCGTTTTTTGAAGTGTTACTTGAAAATAAGCTTCAGGTTCCATAAAAAATGCATCTTTAACTTACACAGGAAGCTATTTCTTCTTGATAATTTTTTTAATAACAGTATTATTCATAATAAGCTATTTTCCTGTTTGAGTATTTCGCCACCACTCGTATCTGTAGTAAATAGATTTATGTAATTTTGTCCCACTCCTCTGTTCTTTTGCAGGTTGTTTTTTTTAAAAATAATTGTAATAATATTGTATCATTTTCATGCTTATTTTTTGTTTTTCGAACCTAGTTTCTCTCTCTCACTAAAGTTTACTCAGGAAAACTCATACACATACATGTAAGTAGTATGTAGCTTTACTTTCCTCTGTTCTGCGTGAGTGAATTTTAACATCACCCTGTTCAGTTACACGAGGGATTTTAGCGACGAACCTCGTATTTTGAACCATGGTCAAGTGACGAAGACGACGCCCGAGCTGGCATCCCTTCTCCTAACTACCACACCACACCAACGGGAGGACATTTGAGCGGTCGACAGATTTGACAACCATCGCTCCCCTACATGGCGGGTCTTCAGTGGTACTGGGCTCGAACTCATGACATGCCAGCCACGAGTCTGTTACCTTGACCACTAGGTTAACAGTGCCACTTCCTATGTTCTGCAGAGCATAATAAAGGGCAGATTTTAAGTAGCTTTGTATATTTAAAATACTAATATATTTTTACTTGATAAAGCCCAATCAAAATAGGACCCTCGGTTTTTGTTTTTTTGTTGCACTAGGGCCTTTGGTTACCTAGTTACGCCCCTTATATAACTCTAGATTAAATAAAAAAAATTAATAGTGTATTTCCAATCCGAACAGTCTGGAGAGTAAAATGTCAACTCAGGTGTCATCCTTCTCAATTCACCGTGATTTAAAATTGCGAAGTTCGTCCCCTCTCTACCCCTCACATTGTATCGCCCAACGAAATTCAATCAGAAATTAACGAAAAATCTATTTGTTTACTTTTATTATAGTAGAAGTTTCTGTTCACATCTATATTTTTTATTTCAGAGAGCGCAATTACTGTTGGATATTGATTAGGTTTGCTTTCAAACGTTTCTAGCATTCTGTATTAATTTTTAAAAATACGTTTCAAAAATAGATTTTTACAATGCATAAAGGTACTATCCCTCCTTACGTGTTTTTAAAAATTATATATTTTTTGGAAAAAAATTAAATTTTTTAAAAACAATGAGTTAAATCAATGATTTTCAAACATTCATTTTTTAAGTTAGCAACCTAAAAAGGAATCAGCAAAAAAGTAAACGAAAAATATTCATATTTCTTAGAAAATTTAAAATATGTATATGTGTTCTACTTCTATGGTCATTTTGCTTTGACCTTTTTTATCTCGCTATAATCTTAAATAAAGTTTTCACACACCGTCGAATAGTTTTAAAAATAGACTTCTAAAATAGAAGCATGACTTCGATATTTTTCTCTCTTACAATTATATTTTCATTAAATTTCTCACAAACAAATTCTGTTGAAAAACTTAATAAAAGTGTAATAATGATCATGTGCAGCATAGTGAGATACATAATAGCAATTATTTTCCAGTATTTATTAAAATGTCTATTTTTATGTTATTAACTACTTTACAAAAACTCACAAAAAATTATTAATCCAGTTACATTTAAAATATTTTGCGCTCTAATCAAGATAAAGCGTTAAAAATATCCAGCCAAAATAATAAATCAGGAAAAAAGAAAAAATGTTCCCAGGTTTTCATAATAAGCAGATTGTCCTGTTCCTCTTCAAAGTGTTGTAAAATAGCCCCCCCCCCCCCGTGAATCATGAGATGGGTCAATTACCAAGGAAAGTATTGCATTCACCATCTAAGATAGGAGATAAAAGCCCTGACAGGCTAGGTGCTCCTATAGAAAATTTCCTGTAAAGGAAAGTATTTAGGGAGTGGAGACAAACTAACACTCCTTTCCTTTTCTTCCTCTAGGAGGGTCCATTTATTAATCATACTGTAGCACCACACTTTCCTCTCTTTCATAGCAATTCTCCGAATAAAATATCAGAAAAATTAATTTGAATAGAGGCATGATAGAAAAATCCAAAGTATGAAAAAACATTCACTTTGAAATAATGGGGAATAGTGAAAGAAAAAAAAAGAACAAATTAAATTTACATTCAACCATTATTTTAATTAAATTCTTATTGTTTTTAAAAAAAAGAACTGAGAATTATTGGAGTAATTCAATATCATTCATTTTCAGTTTTCATGTCTTTAATTTAATGTTACTGAGTTACACACAGCAAAGATTTTGCCACTTTCTTCTAGTAAACTAAGGTAGTGATTTTTCCCTTTTGTGAGCATAATTTGTCCAGGCATAGAATGTTCAATAATACATTAAATTTGAAATAGTATATGGCTGTGGAAATTATCTAAAATCTGAACTTTTAAATAACTTCAGCAATAAGTTTTAAAATTTTAATTAATCATGAATTGTACACAATTTATTAAAATGCTTTTAAAATTTCAGAAAAATAATCCCTGAGTTAGAGTTGGAAAGATAGTAGTGTTTTGAAAAAGAAATTTAAAAACTGAATTTTCATATCTGCTTAAATAAAAAAAAAGAAACTGAATACAAAGAAGTATAACATTTCATTCAACACTGAAATTCTAAAAATCACAGCTTCCTGTTGTGAATGTGTGGAATTTAGGAGAATGAAATGTTATCTGATTAAATCCTCCACATAAAAAGTATACAAAGATAGCATGTCAAGTTATTGAGATTTTATACATATATTGAGTGAAATTGTATACATATGAAACAATTTGTTAAAAAATTATTCAACACACACACAACAGTAAATTATAAAATCAAATACTTCCTCACTAAATTATATATATATTGACATAAAAAATAGTTAAGAGGAATTGTGAGCAAATATTATTCCTTCCTATCAAAAATGCCATTTCAAAATGAATAGCTGCTTCAATATATTAAGATGGCAAAGATTTTGAAGTTCAAAATGTAATATATATATAGAGATTTTTTTACAAATAAATTATTTTATTATAGTTATACTGTGGTGAGGTAGTATGTTGGTCAAGAAATATTTATACCAAAATAAACAATTTTTGTTTTATTTTTTAATAATGATATGTTTTTAATACTTATATAAAAAACAAATTAAAATTCAGTATATTCATTTTTTAAAAAAAATAATAAATCTGCAACCCTTCTAAATTATTTTGAAGTACCTTCATATTTCTCAAAAGCATGAATATTTTTCAGAGCATCTTTTCTATTATGATATGATCTTATTTAAGTCAGGGCAGTTTTGTTACAAAAGCTGCTGAATTGTTCATGGTGCTAAATACTGGCTAAGTTGCAGCCTTAGTGCCAGGAAGAAAAAATGGGGAACTCTGACAGTTTTAAACATTTGAACAATTATAACTTCAGGTTCTTATTAAAATATGCAGTTATATTTCCATCTACCTCTGAAATTGGCACATCTTATTGGACTAAGTGAAGGCATTTCTGGACAGTGTAGCATTGATAATTAAAAAAATATATGCTATAAATTTAGGACTAAAACCGAGTAGTGAAAAATTGAAGCAAGCATTGAACATTTGGAACAGTAACGGGAAATTTGGGATAATGTACAATCAAGTTCAAAGGAAATTATTAAAGGAATTAAACATGAGAAAGAAAAAATGTATTAATCTTTCTTTTTAACAACCCCCAAATTAAAAAAAAAAAAAGGAGGAAGAAAAACTTATACATTTTTCTTCATTGAAGTAAAATTTTCAGGAAAAATCAATCTCATTTTTTAAAACAAATATTTAATTTGTATATCTCAATACATCAATTTCAAATTTTTATTTCAAGAAATTATAATTCAATGAAAGAAAACAGCCACTGTCATGTTATAATATATTCCTATTATTAGAAATCTTATTTTTTTAAAAAAAGAATTCTGTATGAAATTTTTTTTTTTTTCAAAACCTATAACAAAACCTCGTTTTCACTGGAATATGTGTTCCAAGCAAAATATACATTAAGGTATTTTGAAAATTTAGCATTATTTTCCTGCCATTAATAATTAATTTTGAAGCACTGAAAACTTATTTTAAAATTATCTCTACTCAATATAGCTAAAAAATAATAATAATACTGTTTCATGAAATTTACTTTTAAATTTTTTTTAAAAAAAGTACATCAATACTACTGATGATTGAAATGATTATAATACTATACTTTTTAATAACTTTTTAAAAATGTTTTCAGTTTTATACTACAGAATTTTAAGTTTAATCACGTTTTAAGCATAGCTGAAATATGAATCTTATTGTGAACAATGTTTATAATGAATTTTGAGCAAAGTAAGAACAGAACTGAAAAATAAATTATCCCCTTTATATATTAGCTAAATCATAATATAAACATAATTTTGGACTGTTTTTTAACTGAAAAATTATATGAAATTCAAGTCATTTTTTGTTTAGCATAAGCTGAAAATAATTTTAATTCTAAACAGTATTTAAAAGGCAATGCATGTAATATTCCTACCATTTTATAACAGTCAATATGATAAAGATAAATATAAAACACAATTTTCTTCTTTTATCATTAATACACATATATAATTATTATATTATATATATATCAATATTTTTCTCTAGTTATGTTTCTTAGAATCTGTTTTCTATCATTTAGCTTTGTGGGTAGTATAATTTTGTCTTATTATTTTTTTTTTTCATTTTATTATACTATATATAATATAAGAATTGCTCTAAATGAAAATATGATTTAATTTCAGCTGCAAAAGTTAAAAGGATTTTGTAACAATAATCCTCAAGTGTCTGTTTAGAAAAAATTTGCTAAACCTGATTCAAATGTTATATGGATTAATAAAAATTCACTAAAAATTGCAAATAATCAAAAATATATCAATAAACTAAAATATTTTACTCTTCTATTTTAAGTTTACAATATAGTTACAGTTCTACATTTGTTTTTCCAGAGAGAGTTTCATTTAATATTTTTAAAAATTTAATCTTAATTTTTATTTTATAAACATACCATATTTCTAATGAACTTGTATACAACAAATAAACAATGAAAACATATTTATATCTTAAAATTCAAACAAAAATTGAAAAAACATTGAAATTGTTCAGTAGTAAAGTTATAAACAATAAACGCACAATATTTATAACAGGTTATTAGATTCACACATACTGAAACACACACTCAACACAGCATATTTAAAAAATACAATACATTGCACTTTTTTAATGTAATTATTTTGAAAGTAGCCAATAATTCATAACGAGCCAAATATAGCAACCCCAAAACAGAGTAATTTGAATTCCAACTCTGTAAAAAAATAGGAATAGGTGCTGCCAACGAAATCGCGCATTACACGTCCGGCCTTGTTTGTTCCTTTTATCTATCAGACTTATATGTAACCTGATCGGTGTGTCCAATGCCCAAATCTTCACATATTTGCAACTGACGGAAGGACATATAATATGATATACAGTTCTGTTTTGAGCTCTTTTAAAGATAAATTGTATATTAAACGTAGATACTTTCGATTTTTAAAAATATTAATAGTTTAAGTTATTGAATTTTTGTTGTTAATTATTATAATAAATTTCATTTTCAGTTTTTTTAAACTAAGATCAATTTTAGAATTTTTAAATTTTATTGATCCTAGTCAAGCAATAAAAAAATTACCATATTATATTACTTACCTTTTATGATAATGATTACGACTTTGACAGTTATTTAAAGACATCAACGCGAGCGGAGCCGCGGGTAAAAGCTAGTATATAATAAAATTAGAAAATTTCTCCTGAAATAGGAAAAATAATCTCTGAGAAAAGATGTTAAATGTTAGGACGAAAAAATATAAATTTTTCTTGTTCTTTTACGTATATTTATTTTACTGTATTATTCGAAATAAACCTACGTTTCTATGAAGATTGTTTTTTTTTTGCGGCCCACCAAAAGTTAACCTTGTTTGTTTGACCCAAGTTAGCCTTTGACTTTGATACCCTTATGTTACACTAAGGTAGATAATGCAATAGGCTATTTTCTTTCTGCTTAACAGCTTCTGAAATTCTCCAATTTTCCCGAAGTCCTCCCCCCCCCGCCCTTTTTAACAAAACAAACAAACAAAAATACCATAGTGTATTCTATGGGAATGTCTTTGAAATCAATATATTGGGGTGTTGAATTGAAATATTTGGTTACAAATTATTACATGATTGGTATTATTTGGGGGAATAATTTTCTCTCTCTCCCTAAATAAAGTATCTTTATTTGAAACCTTACATTCAATTTGTAAGATATCTACTGAAACTAATATTTATTATTGATAATAATTTACAGAAGATATCTGGCATCACATCGATCTATGATAAAATTCTTTTTTTAGTTTTATTTACAGGATGTTTTTCATGTGTGACGTTGACTACCGGCTCTAAGCTGACTTATCAAAAGTTGTAAACAACATTTAAGTTTCCAAGAATTGTTCATTTTAACAACATATTATTTTTTGGGCCTGTATATTTCAAGAGTTCACTGCTTTCTACTTAATCATGGGTAAGAAATTTTTAATTCGAATTTGTAATTAAAATATTACGGAATTTTTAGTGTTGTGAATTATTAAACGAACCATCTGATGAAATTTACGTAAAATTATTTTTAAGGTATTAATTTCTGTCATTTATGAAAAAAAATGATTTTTTGCTCATGATTGAATATTTTCTTACGTGCTTGTTTAAATATTTATTACCAGTTCACAATTTTTAAGCTAATTGTAATAAATTCTAAATAAAGTATGCGTTATTCGTTACAAAAAGTATTGAAATTCATAAATAGTTTTTGATATAATCACTTATTTTGCACCATGAAAAGAAAAAGGAAATTTTGTTAGATATATTGTCTAATGTTTTTGATTATGTGTGTTTTCTTGAATTTTAATCTAGCAAGTGGCTAAAAGGTATTTATCAAGAAAGTACGTCAAAAGATGTATATATAAAATCCACTATTGCTACAGTATAACAAGATGCAACTTAAGGTGAAAAAAGTTAATGTTTATGAGTAAAATCCTTTTTTCTTATAAGTGAACATATTTGCAGAAGTTCATTTAATCCTAAAATATATTGATTCTACAGTAAAATTTTAACTGCTCTGCGTACAAGTTATAAGGGTACTTACAAATGATACTGTTTACCTATTAATCAAATTAAAAGATATCACCAAATGCTGTGATATGCTGCCAATAGTGGAAAACTGTTCCCATGCATGTACAGATACAGCAATCTGGTTGGACCATATAATGACAGCACTTATCAATGTCTTTAAATTTGACAAAATTGATTGAATGTGTTTAATGTATAAGTACCTTTATAAGCTACTAGCTGATATGCTTGTTCTTTGCATGGGTGAATTGAAAAATTAAACAAAACAGATTGAAGGATAAAGAAGTTTTTAATGAGTTAATTTTATGTGCATTGCAAAAGTAACAAAAAAAAAAGCTTTTTACATATCTTAGCTGAAAAAAATCATATTTGTTAAATTTTAAGTCTGTAGAACTAATAGCTGATCATAATGAATGCATTGAATTGTATGTACTGAAGTTTTTTAACTTGTGACCAAGTTTTGCTCCAATTAGCAAATCACTCATTGGATTTTTATTTTACAACACTATTTTCATTCAAATAGACTATAGAGTTATTGGATAAAATGAAGTTCAATTAATGTATATATAATTATGATACATGATATGAAAAATACTTATGTGCTCTACACATAAATTCTGTGAACTTTTTTATCCTACTAAATATAAATATTTTTTAATAAGTATGGATGTTTATTGATTTATATTTCTTGGAAAGCTATGATTTTTTTTATATCTAGAGCCACCGTAACCTAATCAGTATAGTAATGGACACATAGCCAATAAATTGTAGTCTTGAATGTTTACTGCAAAAGATGTCAATATCAGAGTTCAGAATTCTAAGGTGTTGGCTGCCACCTTAGATAATCTTTTAGTTTTCATAAATAAAAGACTGGAAAAATTAAATACAAAGAAAATATGACTACCTGTATTTTAGTCATTAAAGTTGAAAATTTAATCATTAGAGCATTTTTCATTGAGCTGTTTTGTAAAATGCTAGTCATGAAGAGCATTGGAGGTTATTGTAAGGTTCGTAACACAGAATTGTGAACCTGATACAGAATGATCAGTCTCAAAAATTTTTTTAGTCTGGATGCTTGTCAGTCAGGTTGCTCATTTTTTAACTATTAATTCCAATTTGCATTGCATTGACAATATCCTTGTTTTAGTTCTAGTTGTCTCCAAAGAAGTGTACACACATAGTGACACTTGGAGGGAGGGGGCTTCAAACAAGTTTACAAAAATGTAAAAATAGATGATTCAATTGTTCAAGGACAGCTCAAGAATAGTTAATTGGCAGATAGGGACTGAAAGCTAAATATCCGGATTTAGTAAACTTAAAAGTGAATGCAATCTTACCATTTATTTGATTCTACATGCCTGTGTAAAGTATTTTCTGCATTTTTTACAAATAAGACCCAATACAGAAATAAATAAGAATTAGTACTAGATCTTCAAGTTGCCATTAACAAAAGGCGCCGGACCGGAATTTTCTAATATTAGTAAACTAATACTGTTGAAATTAAATCCAATGTGAAAAATACAACATGTTGATTTGTAGTTAAATTTAAATGTAGATTTACTGTTTGAAGTAAATCAGCAATTTGAGTTTTGACTACACATGCAGAAACACATGTGTACTTAAATATATATGTATAACCCATATAATTATGCGTGTGTTTTTACATTTACTGTGGTATTATTATATAATTATATATACTTGTCAGAGGGGCACAGCTCCTGCCATATCAATGATACAGGGCCCCGACATGTAACATTTTCTCACTTTCAAATAAGTTGTATTAATGCAATCATTTTTATTTTTTTCCTAAAAAGGGCCCAAGGAATTTTAAAACATGACCTATTCAGGACTAGCTACACCTGTGATACTCGTGGTTATTTTTGTTTTTGGGTTGTGTGATTAAAAACTTTTAGGGGTTGCTGTTTGAGTACTGTTAATTCAAGCTAAATTTCACAGTACTTTCATAACATGTATATGAGGATTTATTATTTTCTCTTGTATTTTTTAATATGTTTGTTAATTTTATGTATTATTAATATTATGTATGATTTCTCTTTAACATGAATCATATTATAACAATGTGAAATGTGTTTTGGATTGATGAGTCAAATTTTTATTTTATGGATAGTGGGAATTTAAGAGTCATTTTAAATATATCCTAAAATTACTTTTTGATTCATTGTGGAAGCATATTAATAAGTGAATCACATGCTTGTGTTATGATTGATTTTGTTAATGTTCTAATATTTGCTGTATTTATGCAACAGATTTGAAAGAATATTTTATTTCATAATATAAATGTTTTGTTTTATAGCTTTTTCTAGTGGCACTTCATGTTTGATATCTACTTCCTTATTTGTCGTTTTATTTTCTGGAATGCAAGTATACCGATGGCAATTAGCATCAAGTCAGCTGATGACAGTATTGGGCGGATTTTTGGGGTCCTTTCTCTTTATGTTTGCTTTGACTGTATCCTTAAAATTATAATTTAGATTGTTGTTTCTGTTTTGCAAATATTTTTTTAAATATATTTGTAAAGTTTATTTGCATAGATTTGCTTTTTGTAAAGAATTCAATTTTTCAAAAAATTATAAACTTTTTTTTTGCATATATTAATTTGCATATTTTTTCAACTTTTTAGTAATATATTTTTTTTAAAAAATGTTACTTTTGATTTAATGCAAAATGCAAAGAGGAACAGCTGGAAGTTAATGTTTATGAAATCAAAGAATATAATTACTTTTTTTTCTTTCTATAATCTTCTAATTTTCAATTTTATGTAGCCTACTTTTAGTATCTTTGTACCTTTTCTGCATATATTCATGTTAGTTAAAGTATTTTTTTTAAAGTAAAATATACATTGAGTAATAAGTGTGAGATACATGTACTAATATATATATATACTAATTAAACTGTGTATATTGACATTAAAATTTTTTTTAAATCCTTAACATTTAAAAGGCTATTGGCAATATTGAAACATATGCATTTGGAAAAGGTTTTCACACAAAACTATTTCCTGAAGGTAAAAATTTACCCATTATGTATAACACAAGTATATATGTATATATTATAAACACATTACTAACTTGTAAAACCTGTATCATACATTTGAAAATTTTGGACTCAAATACCTGGCAAAGTGTCTTATCCATGAAATAATATCAATTTATCCAGTTTCTATAACATCGATATTTATGAGGATTCAATAAATTGTATAAAGTACACATAATTTGTCCAATTTATCTGATATGTTAGCCAATATAATATACATCCAATTGTATTTAAATTCATTTCTAATATTGTAAATAAAATAATGTATGAGGGAACAATCCCAATAATATAGAATTGTTATTTTGTCTAATGAATAAAAATTATTTCAAACTGTATTTTCTTCACTGTCATAACTATCCTGCATGGGCTCGGGCCTTCCTAAAAGTTTCTTTCCTAGTCATCCTGTTCTTGGCTAAGATTTTCCAATTTATCACCTTAGTAGTTCAAGTCTTTGCAGTCAATCCACCTGAGTTTGTCTTCCTCTTTTTCGGATTCATCCAAGAAGATAATTGTAGTGTGGCTTGATTGTCACCCAATCTTATTCTGTGTTCTGCCTATTTAATCCTCTGTATTGCTATAAATAGGGTATTATCTTGCTTTTTCAATAGTTAGCAAATTTTTGAGTTGATTCTTCTGGAATAATTATCACATTTATTTCTACCAAATGTGCTTCTGAAAATTCTTTCAAATGTAGCGAAAGTCTCTTTATCCTTCTCAATCATTGTCTATGTTTCAACATAGAATGTGAGAACAGGCCTAATTAAAGTTTTGTAAATGAATAATTTGGTTCTTTTGCTGTTTAAATTAAATTTTAAATATTTTTGTAGTCCAAAACAACATCGCTAGCAAATGAAATTTTATTGCAAATCTTTGATATTGGGGTGTTCATTTCAAAGTTTGAATATTTGAAGCTATTGTCAATTTCAATTGTATTTTCTTATTTCAAAGTAAGAATTGTTTGAACTCATACTTTTCATATATTTGGCTTTATTCTGGTTAACAGCATCTTATTTGCTTATAAAGTAAGGAAGGCCTGTTTAAGTGTTTTCAGGATCCCAGTAACAATACTAATTTTATCAGCAAATGCAAGGATCTACCAATTTTTTTAAAAAAAAAACCTTTTCCTGTAGTGTTATTGTTAGAATATTTTGTAATGTTTTGGTAAGATTAAGATTATTTGTATTGTTTTAAGAAAAACCCAAAGCGTAACTTTCAAATTTAAGTATCCTTTGGGGCTTTTGGAGTAAAGTTATAATTGTGTCTTTTAGTTCATTTTGAATTTAAAAAATTTCTAAGAATTTTATTGTAACCATAATAATTTATATAATTTAGTGCTGACTAAGATTTCCAATGGTTTCTTGTAGAGGAGTATCATTTTTGAAACTATTTTATCCTTCATTAATATTCATCCGTAATAACTGATTTATCATTTTGTAAATGTACATATTTATTTGATTAACTGCAGAGCATATAATGTTTTGTGCATATAAATAATTTGTAAGAATATAAATTCTATAAACAAGTCTCTTCCCTTATACTACCAAACAGACATTTTAAATATCATATATATTTTAAGATTATAATAAGCATACATTTTTGATATTTTCTTTTATGTTTGTAAAACATGAATATTAGGTATACATTTTAATTAGGTTTTACCAGGAGCTTACCACATAAATCTAAAACTAGTTTTCTGTATCACATTTTGTGTATCTGTTACACATTTAATTTTGTTTGAACATTTTTCTAAAGTGAAACAAAATATTTATGTGTGTTAAAGAGTTTATTTCCATGTCAAATTAATGGTTTTCTTTTCTTTTACCTTTGTTGTTATTTCCTTTTTAAGCATACTCAGTTTTAAAGTTTGTGCCGGAAGTATTTTAGTTAATGCCTTAAAGTAGTTTGTAATTCTCTTAATTATTAATACACTTCTATCCTTTTTTCAAATAATTACCTCTATTTTTTTACTACTTACTTTTTAAAATACTTAAATGTATTTATGTATTTCACAGTAATGTATTACTGATTTCTGATCATTCTACTTGGATAGGTAATGTTTCCCATTTACTTGTTTGAAACATTTCAAAAATATAATTTGCTTTTAGATATTTTATGATTATTTATAGAATATTATCTTTTACAGTTTTGATCAGCATTCTGGTTTCAGTTTTTGCTTGTGGTTTAGTTCATAGAGTCTGCATTACAACTTGGTAAGATATACTATATTTAAATTTTAATGAAAAAAGAGTCTATCATTAAGTAGATTTATTCAGTATCATTTAAATTAACTTTAAATTCTTTATAGAACATTGTGGTATTTTCTATGTAATTATTATGTTTGTTTTAAAGTACAAAACATTTAAATCTTTATATACACATAAAAGGCCTTAAATATCTCTCAAACAATATGTCTGAATTATTAACTATATTCAGTATAAGTAAATATTTTGGTGACATATTTACATTAATATTTAAAATCTATCAATCGAAGCATTGAAAATTATTTATTCTTATAATAAATGTTAGAAATTTATATATTTTATAGTTAGGTTACAATTAAAGTTTTTTTTTAGCATTGTTTACTAAAAAAAAAAGACACAATCTCGAATTTGTTCCAGATTAATATAGCATATATAAAGCACAATGTTGTTGATATATCTAATTAAATTAAATTCTACTGTTTATAACAACAAATAACGTTATTTTGCAACTAAAGCTAAACTCTAATGCCTCCTTCAGCTTCAGATTTTACCCTTGAACTCTTTCATATGCTTCTCTCTCTCTCCTGTCTTACACATCTCCCTCTCTTCTGTTGAGGATACAATTGCATAACATCATTGTTGAAACAGTATGCCATCTATTTCCTGAACACATATATCTTTTAAAAAGAAATGATTTAATTTAAAATAGGAAAACTAAAATTATTTGCTTATTTATTAAAATTTACTTTTTAAAGAATGAATTTCATTGTTAAAAAATCAATATTAGTTTTAAGTTAAATATTTTCCAAACAAATATTTTAAAAAATTTATTTTAAAAAAAGTTTTTTTTTTTTTTGAGTAATTATTTGAACGAGTTTTTCTGTGTTATTGAATTGATATATTGATGTTGTAATTTATCTTTTTAAGATAATATCCATCCTTTATAAAGCATATTTAACTCTTTAACTGCCGACTTAAAGTTACGGGGTTAGCTCGCCTGTGCCACTGTTTTACACATAGGCATGCCATAAATAAATCAAATCCTTCTCTTAAATATGTAAATCTTTCTTAAACACTCTCAGTGGCATTTTATGGCATTTCAAAGCTCTCGGAATAGTTTTAATGATAGCAGCGCAAAGAAAATATTGTATTTCAGAAAGACATATATACGCCCAGGGCAGTTAAGGGGTTAACATTCTGATCATGCTAAAGTACAAAAGTATGCAATCCTAGTCTTTTATTATCTCTGTTGTTGCTTTTAATGTTATTTTTGTTGAAATATCTGTCTCAAACATTTTATAAATATGCATTCAGTTAAGGTTTCTCTGTTAAGAATGTTTTTATTCATTGCTTCTTTGAATATCTTTGTGTTGTGTCATTTATTATCATTTTAAAAATAGCAGTACTATTTACCACCATGTTTGAAACATTTGGATTGTTTAATTGTGGAATCATTTTTTACTGCACGCAGGTTACACAGTACTAATAAAGTGTGATTGTAATGTTGATTTAAGTTATAGATGTAAAAAAGAACATGAAAAAAAAGCATGTGAATTTCAGCTGAAAATTAATCAGAATTTTGTTTCCTTTTAAATTTTACATTAATTGTATTTATACTAAAAATTATACTTTTAAGTATTTGGAACTCTGTATTTGAACAATTTATATGAATTTTAAATGTATTTTCCATCTTTAAACTGAAATTTTATGTTGGTATATTGTTAGTTGCTAGTATTATGAAGCATTTTTATGAATAAAACATATTGGCAATTTTAAACAGAATTTACATTTGTATTGAATTTTTAATAATGCTTTAAGAAGTGCAAAGTGTCGCCCATCTGGTATAGTGGTTAGCAATGCTGATTGCTGTGCTGCAGGGCCTGGGTTCGAATTCCAGGGAAGGCATGGGTGTTTGTAATAATTCAGTTTTGTTTGTGTCCAATGCATTCTTTTAAAATGAGATTTTGTAAGCTGAATTTTTTTTCCTTAAGATTTTCCAGCTAAAAGTAAAACATTCCAATATTTAATTACCAATACTTTTGTTTCATTCTTTTTATTTGACTCTGTACATGCATACTGCATGCAAATTATTGTAATACCTTTTTGGTTTCATACAGATTGTAATGTGCAATGCTAGCACATTGTAATTTGATTACTAAGAATATTCATATATTTTCTTAAGTTGAGTAAAGCTTCTCTAACTATTTCTATTTTCTCTTATCAATTTTCTTATATAAATATATGATGCATGATTGAGTTATTTAAATTTTAGTTTAAAATTTTTTTAACCGGTTATAAAGTGAATATTTTATAGAAGTATCAATTTTTTGATACTACTAAATCTATTAACAAGGATTTTAATTTTATGATGGAAATTTTTTTTTATAGTTGCATTAATATCAGATTTAATTTGTTTTTAGTTTTCTTTCAGTATTTTATTTAATTTTTTAAAATGTTATTCCACATGTGAACAGTTTTATTGAAAACCATAATTATATTGTTTATATAACCAAATACATATAATTGTTTATATTCTCTTCAAGAATTATTTACTTTGATTTTTAAAAAATAAGCATGTGGCTGATTTTTTTTTTTTTTTTTTTTTTTTTTTTTTTTTTACTGAAGAAATATGTATAGTTCTTTAAATACAAATAGGAATATTTTTCAGACAATTTTTTTATATTAAATACTTACACATATTGACAAAATACTAGTTACTTTAATTTGCTAGAGCTTCTAAACAGTGATATATTTGGCAAAAATTCAAAACTTACCTCATAGCATGTCTTAATTTATATGTGCAACATTAGATCTGTGTTTATAAACTTTGAACTATAAATTGTAAATAACTATTCCTTGTATAAAATATCAGTTTTTAGAAGCTCTGGCTAATAAAAATAAGACTTTTGGTTAATTTTTTAGCTTTTTGTGAACATGTATATAAGAACTTAACATCAATCTGTATACTTTAAGTAATAATGACGTATTATAATTTAAATATTATGAAAAAATTTTTAAACACTTTCATATCTACAAGGTTAATGTATTAACTCTTGTAAGTTAAAGTAATAGTCAAAAAGTTTTCAAAATTCTTGTGTGTCAAGGTTTGGGATTATTACATTTTTATTTATGTTTGTATTTTTAAATATTAAATTGTTCTGATATTTTTTAGTGGTTTAGCTATTACATTCAAATTTCTAAAAATAGTATTCGTTTTTTAGTAAAAAGTATTTATTTTTGTGTTCAAATTTGTATGTTTTGAAACAAATCAAAAATTTAAGAATTTTATTTACTTATTGCATTGAATTTAATCAGTTTTTGGGTGTAATATCTGTATATGAATTTCACTAACATATGTTACACATATATTATAGTAGTATATGTGTGCATTTATATATGAATAGTGACACATATATAAATCGGTGACACACATGCGATGGGCATGCAAACATTTCTTGTAAAGATTTCAGATGAGATAGTAAGCAGAGATAGGTAAATAAATATTTCATATTAGAAAGTTTCAGCATATATTTAGAAAATCACATAAAATTTTAATTTACATATATATGAGGGTAAGTTGAAAAATAAGTTTCCCCTGTCGACTGTGGTCAGAGTTGTGTATGAAAGTCAAAAAATAGAATGAGACATTAAAGATATGACATACCTTTATTTTATTATTCTCGTACGAGTACATTGAAGCATTTGTCATATCGCTTGATAAGCTTCAAAAAGTCCTCCAAGAAAAAATCAGGGCTTTGCATATGGAACAAGCGTTGAACACGGCTATGGGCGAAAGGCGACACAGCAGGAAAATGCACAAGTCACCGATACACCATTGGGTAGAGGTCGCTGCAAATAAAGCAGATGGTGCTGTTGCAGTGCCTGCGCAAAGCGGAGACCAGCCTCTCATTTGAGTCCCGGTAGGTATGGAGAGAAGATGCATTTTGAATTCGTGGTCAAAGGAGGAAGTGAGAGCAGTTATCCGCTATGAATGGGCACGTGGAGTATCATGAACAGAAATTCATAACCGCCTCGTGGAAGTCTATGGGCCAGGTGTGATGTCGAAGCAAATGGTGCGGAGATGGTGTCACGCTTTCAGTGATGGACGTCAGCAAGTGGAGGACATACCGAGAGCTGGACGGACGCTCACGGCCACTACAGATGCAAATGTCGGGAAGATGGATGACATGATTAGAGCGAACCGGCATATCACCATCGATGTAGCGGAAGAACTTGGAATTTCACATGAGCGAGCTCAAAACATCATCCACGACATTCTTCGATACAGAAAAGTGTCAGCACGATGGGTGCCCCGACAATTGACCTCGACACACCAGGAACAATGCATGGCGTTCAGCCGGGAACATCTCGTGCGTTACCATGAAGATGGCAATGACTTTCTGTTTCGGATTGTGACGGGGGATGAAACGTGGGTCCACCATTTCACGCCAGAATCGAAGGCCGCATCTATGGAGTGGAAACATCCGTCATCACCTGTCTGAAAGAAGTTCAAGACAACTCCCTCTGCAGGTAAAGTGCTCCTCACAGTTTTCTGGGACGCCCAAGGAGTTTTGTTGCTGGACTTTTTGGAGGTTGGAACCATCAATGCTACGCGCTACTGTGACACCCTGTCGAAATTAAAAGAGGCGATTCGGAAAAAGCGGCCTGGCCTTCTCACATCTGGCATTCTGCTGTTGGATGACAATGCCAGACCATATTCAGCGACGGCAATGCAAAACCATATTGCAACTCTTGGTTGGGAGCGCCTACACCATCCGCCATACAGTCCTGATCTCGCACTAAGCGACTTCCATCTGTTTCCGGCTTTGAAGAAAAATCTCGGGGGAAGGCGCTTAGGAAGCAATACTGAAGTGAAACAAGCCGTTCAACCCTTCTTCCATATGCAAAGCCCTGATTTTTTCCTGGAGGGCTTTTTGAAGCTTATTAAGCGATATGACAAATGTCTCAATGTACTTGGTACCTATGTGGAAAAATTAAGGTATGTCATATCTTTAATGTCTCATTCTATTTTTTGACTTTCATACACAACTCTGACCACAGTCGACAGGGGAAACTTATTTTTCAACTTACCCTCGTATATAACCAATATTATTTATATATTACTGAAAAATATTCAGCTTTGAAATCTGAGTAGTTGTGTATCTGTTTATATGTGCTAAAAATAATTTTTCACAAAAATACTTTTTAGTTATTGGTATACCTGTAATTAATTTCGTCTTCATGCCTTATTGAAAACAATTGCTTTGTTCATTAGCCTTGTTATAGAATAAAAGCAATCATTAATAAATTTTTGAAATTTTAAAGTTTTGGAAAATAAATTTTTTTAATAAAAATGATTTTTATTTTGCGGTATAATATATATTTGTTGACTTGTGAACATTTCTGACTGACTTTAAAAATTGAAGATTAATTGAAAACATAATATATATATAAATATTTTTTTAGAAAATCTATATATGCTTTTGCCATTTAATTTCTCTATTATTTATATGTTTGTAAAAATTTGAAGGTATTTAATTTTACATATTAAGCAGTAAATTTCAAAAATTTTAGTTTTTGAAATGCATGTGTGTATTTAAATCATGAATAGCTTGAATATATATTTACATACATTTTTCAAAACCAATTTTGTTGCCTTTCAAGTAAAAATATGAATGAAAATGGTGCAAATATAAATGAAAATGGTTTTTCTTCTCAAATAACTATTTTATTGATTATTTTGCTTTAATCATATACTATGCAGTATGTGCAAACAAAATATATTATGTAGAGTATTCATATGTATTGCCTCGAAAATTTCAAATAATTCTAATTTACCCTTTTTATTGTATTTAAGATTCATATATCAAACATAAATTGCATTTGTGTAAAGTCACTCTTTAAAAATTCTTTGTAGTAATCTATGGAATGAGACTTTGAAACATTAATAGGAGATTTAATATTATAAAAAATCATTCCTTTTTCTAAAAATGTTAATTCTAGCTATGAATGCTTAAAAAAAATGTTTATAATTATAAATTTGTAATCTTTGTATTTGCATTTTTATAATAAACTAGCTTTTACCCGCGGCTCCGCTCGCGTTGATGTCTTTAAATAACTGTCAGTCGTAATCATTATCATTAAAAAGTAAGTAATATAATATGGAAATTTTTTTATTGCTTGACTGGAACCAATAAAATTTAAAAATTCTAAAATTGAGCTTAGTTTAAAAAAACTGAAAATATAATTTATTATAGTAATGAACAACAAAAATTCAATAACTTAAGCCATTAATATTTTTAAAAATCGAAAGTATCTACGTTTAATATATAATTTCTCTTTAAAAGAGCACAAAACAGAACTGTATACCATATTATATGTCCTTCCGTCAGTTGCAAATATGCGAAGATTTGGGCATTGGACACACCGATCAGGCTACATATAGTTGGCCATGGGAAAAACATTGCTTTTCCAAATGCACCCCTGCTACCTGAAATGTTAGCTTTGTTAATAGCAACATTAAAACTGGGGATATTGAAGTTGTTTGAGTTGAAACGGTAGGTCAGTGGAGATACTTGGAATTTGAGGTATAACACTATATCCCTTTTCATGACATGTTAAAATATTGGCACCAAGTATATTCTTCATCAGTTTTGTGATCCAAAGCCTCGTTCCTTTACATTGTCGAAGAGCATCGAGATTTTGCATAACTTGTACATTTAGTTTTAATTGAAGTTTATGTGAGGGTACACCCGAAAGTTCAAGTGAATTTAAGAACTCTGTGGGATATAAAGTACTTTGTTCTTTATCCATGATTGTATTCATTGATAAATATTTCTTCATCCCCCTCCCCCACACGTTGTTTAAATTTCCAATGTTGATTTTATGGACAATATCTTTGTTAGGTGGCAATATTGATCTTGTGCGCAACCATTGATCCCAATTTAAATTTTGTTGCAAGCCCGGGTAAATTTGAGCAATAAGATTTGCATCATTTTCTTCTACATTACAAAATTCTTTGGAAGTAAAATATAACCACCAGTATTTGCGTCCAAACATCCATAACCGATTTTCAATTGCGTCTCTGCATAATGTTCTAAATCTACGTCATTATGAAGATGCACTCTCATATTCGTTTTCAGACTTAATTTTTCAAATTTTGGCCATAAGCTTGATTATTTAATAGAGACTGATTTCATCTGCGACAGGATTACAGGGGGAGTTTTTGAAAATTCACCAGCCAATATATAATAAAGTACCATTCCTCCTATAATATCTGTACTATCTCGTAAATCCTGAAGAGTCCAATTTAACGCTTCTATAGCTTTCTTGTGAGACACCGTACTTTCATCCCACACTAAAAGTTTGCATTGTGGAAGCATCCTGCTTGAGAGCTATTTCTTCTAAAATTTCAGATGAGTGAATCTTCAAATGCAAGAGATTAAGCGATAATTTTAAAACGGAATGTGCAGTACGACCGTTGGTCAGTAAAATCACGGCTATACCAGAAGAAGCCATAGCAACTGCTATCTTCTGGGTTTTTCTGATGGTCATTAATAATAAGTTAAACAAAAACGTTTTTCCGGTTCATCTAGGGGCGTCGAGAATAAAGAGTGTACCACTGCCGGATTCTATTTTGCGTAACACTTGTTGGAAAACGTGACTTTGTTCTGGGGTTAATTGAGGGATAAATTCTGTTATTTGATGTTGCAATGCTATAAAATCGTAGTTTAATTCTCAAGCAACTTCATTATCAAAGCTATTTCCGTCGACACGTCTAGGAATAATCATTCCAAAATCATGTATCGTCTTCCCAACCATTTTGAAAACCTTTATTGCATTTCGTTGTAGATGTGTTGATTGAAAGGCATATTTGCTTGTATTTGCTGCAAAATATCTTCCGCCATGTAGTCTTTGAACTTTTTCCAAAAGGTTTGAGGATTAGAAGGACCGAAGATGAAATAAGTATTGCATAAAGCTCCCTAATTTTTTTTCGGCGAGTGACATTGTATGGCTTCTCCTTCATAGTAATATCTAGTATATATATCTTCAAAGTAATACTTCCACGTAAAATATCTAGGTTCAGTATAAGTGAAAAATTTTGTGCAAAATATGAATATTGTATAATTAGATTTTAAAAAAATTCTAAGTGATAAACATTCAAAAAATCAACTTTTTATGAAACTGTCAATTAAAAATTTTCAATATCACGCAGTAATTCGCTAAAACTTTATTTCGTTTCCCTCTTAAAAATGTAAAAAATTTCATTAAAATATCTGGGATTGTCGGAATAGAGAACTTCTTAGCCAACTTGGCGATATTTCTCAAAGTTTGAGCTTGACATTTAACAAACGCAACGTAAAATGTTAGACGTTTAATAAAAAACCATTTAAAAAATTGCTTTTTGTAAAGATGCTAAATTACACTGTGTTTCAATTCACTGTGTTATAAATGTGAGAAATTTCCATTATTAAAATTTCTATTATTGACCAAATGCATAATTTTGCGCCAACTTGGTGGGGAGTGAGCAAAGTCCCACGGTTTTACCCGCATAGTTTCCATTCCCGTAGGAATATGAAGATAAAATGTACCTTATGTTACTCGCTGATAATGTAGCTTTCCATTAGTGAAAGAATTTTAAAAATTGAATTTTTGATATAAATACCGTATATACCTTTAAATGCATTTAGTAAAAAGCTGCTAATTTGAAATTACAAACAGACACTTCAATTTTATTTATTTATATAGATTTTATTTTCTAGTATAATCTTTTCAACGATGGTGTTGTATTACATGAATAAAATATCAAACAAAGTATATGGAGCAACAGTACCACCTACTTTAGCCAACCCCCTGCCTGAGAAGAAAAAACGAAAGTAGACTGTTTGATATTTTGTACAATTTGATATATTTTGAATAAATTAGTTTTTGTTAATGTTTCTATTATCATTTTATTTGTAAAGAATGATGTACTAGTATAAGTTTAAAATTTAATGTTTTTGTAAGATTGATCTTTCTGCAGTTAGCATCTTATGAATCATTTCGGAAATTATAAAAATGTCTTTTGCTTAAGAATTTAGAAACTAGTAACTATATGTAGTTCACATTATGAATATACTTTGACCAAAATCAACTAAGCATTCTAATATTTTAGGTGAAAGAATGAATTTGATTTTGCAAGAAATATTTTCTTTACTTTTTTTTAAAAGGGCAAAACACAATCTTTCTATAAGAGATTTAATTACATTATATTGCATAGCAAAGTTTGACTTGGGGTTTTTTTTTTTTTTTATTATGAAAATAAATTAACGTAATCACAGTTTTGAGTGCTAAATAACCTATGTTAAATTTCAATGCTTATAACTGAATTTGTCCAGCATCAGTTTTTGTTATATCAAGGAAAACAGGAATTTAATGTGCTTTCATTTTTATAATATAATAAAACTTCCTTTTGAAAAGGGACAAGATATTTAATGATAGCATTAATAAAGCTTGACAATTTTTTTAAATGTCAAATATCCAGATTTGGTGGGGTTTTTTTTAGTTAACAATTATAATCCATTAAAAGTATTGTATTCATGCAAGGGAATGTTTTGTTTAACTCGTCAGTGTGAATTTTTCTTCATGTATTTTACTGTAATTTTTGCTTTAATTTAAGAAAGGTAATTTTATTTTTAGCATTTTTTTAAGAGCTTCAATATGTCATAAAAAAAATAGCTCATTTTAGAACATTGATGCTTTATTGAAGTGCATATACAACATTTTAAATAGATCACACACATACATTTCATAATCACAAAACTGTGCTTTAAACACTGATTATATATCTTAAATGTTGCACTTTTCATACAGGGTTAAAAGTATACAAAATAACAATGTTGAAAATTCTAATAATTACTCAATTTTGGTCCTTTGTTTTTCTTAAAAATCATTTATATATATCACAATATCTGACACTTTATGATCTATTGCAAAAGCATCTATATAAATAAATTTTAAAATATAGTATTGTTTCTTTTAGTCAAGAAAGATTTTGATTGGTGGTTTTGGTTTCAAATATTTCATTTTTTATGTGTGTCAGTGATCAAAATATATTTCTTTTATTGTATTATTCACATTTATGATTTTTTTAAATGCTTTAAAAATAAAGCGTTTTTTGTTGGAATTTTTATAGTGCCATTGTTCTATTTGTGACATAAATTGAATCTATTACCATGGTTTTAAGCTACTAGGAAATATGTAAACTTTTCTATAAACCTTGCATATCCAAGGTTATGATTTTTCTTTGATGCCTCTGATTGTAAATTAGAGTGCATTTTTGTGTGAATTTAACATATGCTTTGTTACATCTTAAGTAAACATGTAGATTAATCATGCACACATATCACTTTTGATACATTTTTGTAAAGCTCATAATATATACATAAAATAAATAAGCAATAGAATATTATGCTAGCTGCCACTAATATCACATTTTCTATAGGCTTCTACAGACACATATATATATATATACAATAATATATTAAGAGAAAGTGCAATACTGAAAATAATGTACAAAATGAGAAATGTATATAGGAAGAAAAAATGTACAGATATTTGCTATTCTGTACATGACTTTTTGAATTTTGCACATGTTTAATATAATTCTGATGAAGATTCTCCCCATTGATATAAATTTTTATGCAAATTAGAAAAGTAACAAACATCTCTTAATTGAGTATTTATTGGCACACGTAATACAATGAAATTTATTTACCATTGTAACTGTTTATTTCATTTTAAAAATTAAGAAATTTCTTAAATATTGGTTGTTTTAAACTTTAAGAGAAATAGTGAACTTTTAGCTTATGTGCTCATTTTGAACAAAAAGTATACTGAAGCTAATTGGGAAATAAAATTAATGAGGTAACAGTGAAAAAATAACTTTAAAACTTGCATCTTAAAGAGAAACAAGTATATAATTACATTGTTCTACAAGATTTTTTTAAATTTGTATTTGCTTTGCTTTTGGTCCATTCTGATTAAACATGGTTTTTTTTTTCAGTCTGATTAAATTGCTTATACATGAGAATCACAGTGCAAAATGTATGCATTATATACAAACAGTCCACAACAAAAATTCAATTGAAGCAAAATAGGAATGTTTTTTCTGTTGAAAGATTTGTAGACCATATACAAGTAGACGTTCATTCAGAAATTTCAAGATAAAATGGGTATCATTTCCTCTCTTCACAAATCATTTTGAGGGAAATACTTTTTAATTTTTATCAAAGACTGCTACAATCAGTTTTCTTTTTCGACTTCTGCTTTACTTAGAACATACTTTGTGCATTTTTTTAACAATGTTTGATGGATTCTAGACAATGCTACAGACATTTTCATATTTGTAAGTTTTATCTAAGTATTTTTTTAAAATTATTTATTAAAGGATTAAATTCTGCTCTTTTTAAAGTATATTTTGCACTTTATCTCATTACTAGACACAGTAAACCCTCATTAAATCTTCATAAGTCTTTAAGGAAAATTTCATAATTGATAAATTTAAACAAATGAATTTTTAAAGACTTTTTTTTGACTTAATGCATATGTAAATGTATTGAACCGTGAGCGCAATTGGTTATTTTTAGCATACAGAGTGTTTAACTATGTATCTTAGCTTACTTTCATAGGCTTCATTTTATCTAGATCCCCAATTAAGTCTGGATTGTTATGACTATTATATTGTATTTAAGCAGCCATTTTTAATTATTAATAATCTAGTAACCCTTGATCCATTTTTCTTTTTTCATAATTTAAATATGTTCACAGTCCAATAGAAGTAAACTGCTTGTGTATCTAATAGATAAATGTCCAATCACTAATGACAAAAATGTAAGGTTTTACCTCATTTGTTAGTAGTTTGCAAAAATGTATGAGCAATTATGAGTGCATTTACATCATTGTGTGTTTGATAGAAATAGTTTCCTGCAAGTAAAAGCCAGAGTCAAACCAATTTATATCATCAATTTATAAATTGGATAGAAACCATGCAAATAATTGATTTGATTCCGTTTTTCACAATGAGCTTAGAACATTCATAATATCTGGTTTTGAATGATCAATGAACAATGAATACCCTTCTGGTTTGCTGCCAAAGGAAAAAGTATGTCCAAATATTGCTGTTTATTTAATAAAGTTTGTCAATTTTAATATAGTATTAAAAATTATCAATTCAAGGAAACTTTGCCAAGCTTGTAAAAAAGAATTAATGTTTGTGTATATATACACCCATTTATTTAAAATTATACATTTTTTCTTAAGTCCAATAGACTTAACTTAATAATTGATAAAAATCAATTTTATTTGTAAATACTTATATCTACAAAAATAAATTTTGAAAGAGATACTTTTCAACAGGTGTCTTAGACGGTCCTTATTCGTTTGGATTATCTTTGGCATTTTATAAATTCTTAAAATTGTACTTGTTCTTTTAAAATTAAATCCCAGTACAAAAATTCACTATTAATTACTACTTATCTTCTCTTCGGAATTTAAAAGGTGTTTTTAATATTTGATTAAGTTTTATTTGCTTATAATAGGATGCAATTTTAAAACTTAAAATTAATATGAGATTATTCAAGATCAAAATTATTAAATAGTTTTATTTGTAAGAAAGTTTTTAATCTATGAGAGAAGTATTTTCCAAAATTTTTTAATCATAGAAAAATGTCCAATTAAGAATAATTTTAGGAACCTCGAAAATGTTTGATTAGTCGATAAACCATTTATATAATGCTTTTTCTCAAAATCGCGAATGAATCTGTTACATTGTGCAGTATCCATCTAAAATACCTTTTAAAATTTATTTATATTGCAGTTAAAAGACCATTCAATAGACATATATAACCATTCCGGAGACTAACCTAACACCAAACATACAATTTTTTGGTTAAAATTAAGTATATTGTGCATGTCAAACTTGACGATTTTTCGATTTTCTTTATTCTGGCAAACGTTTGGGGTGTTAATCTTTAAGATTCATAACTTTTTCTTAAAATCGCCAACCAGAACTTTCATTTTAACCAAATTTCTTGATACACTAGATTTTCCTGGCATTATTTAATAACAGATTAATTAAACCGCGTATGTTTTTTGGACTTGAAACTCCAAAGATTCAAGATTGTCAAATTTGGTTTCTGTTACTTTTAGAAGTTTATGGAATGAACTCGTAAATGTTCACGATCTGTTCCCGTAATTATGCAAATAAGCATACACTGCAATGGCAACGATGACTGCGCAAAGGGCCCCGAAGAGACCGTAAACCCTTCTTGTGTACGTTCTGAAGACTTCGTCCTCTTCTGTTTTGGTCAATTGACGGCTGAGACAGCTGATTGGTGGGTTGTCAGCACAGAAGGACAGAGAACGGCTGAATCTTCGTGTGGGGACCGTGCCAGGTGCTGTAGGTCCATTCAGTACGGACATGGAACGCGAGCGAAGGGCTGGAGCTCGAACTCTACCTGTGGGAGCATGGTTTGGAGACGTTGAAGAGGAAGAACTTCTAGGGCGGGCTCCAGGTTGACCGCTAGTGGCGGCATTGGTAGCGCCGGTTCGAGTCTGCGCCCCCTTGCGATGGAAGAATCGTCGCATTTCTGATTCTGGAGTTGAAATCTAAAAAAAGAAATTATTTTTTAAATGGTGAAGAAAGTCATATGTAGAGTGTGCAGGGTTGGTTTATTCAAACACACCACTTGAATAAAAAAATATCGTTTATTGGTGATTGATGAGAGGTATAAAACAAGTTCAATGATATATCTACAATGGGTACATTATTCAATTGTTGGAGAGTCAATCAGCTCGCATGTGATTAAAGGAATTGCCTACTCGCGATCAGACAATTAGCAGTTCTTTTATCTCTCCTTGACAACCTCGATCTAACGTCTGTCTTACGCGAGAGTTACCTGTCTAATTGCCTTTCTTAGCGATCTGCGGCTGCTTTCTGGTGGAGAACTTGTATCGGGCCTATCCGCGTTTTTCCTAACAATCCTTTTGGGGAGCAAGTTTCTTCAAATATGTTTTAATTGAAAACTTCCTCTCGAAGAAACTTCCTCTCTATGTGAATTATGTCATGTATTTAAGTATTAGCTTTAAGGTTCGAGGAGGGGGGGGGGTAGAAGCTAAAGGATAACATGAAGATTAACGCAAGATAAAGTAAAGCTAGACGAGAGCACTTCGTAGATTTTGATTAATATTAAGACTGACGATTTGGTCAATTGGATTCGGTCCGTTTGAATTGGATTACTTTAGAAATTATCTTCAAATATAAGAAAGTATATTGTGCCTAAAAGTGTTAAGTGTAAGTGATCCGATTTATTATTTCACCATTTATCTCATTTACTTTGTATATAATTGCTTCCATATTTATCAATTGGTGCATTTCTTAATTTAAGTTGCTGAATTTGACAACACAAATTCAGCAACCTAAATTAAGGCACCCTAAGATGTGTTCTGGGAAGCAAGCCTAATTGTACATTTGGTACACACTGCATAGCCTTTGGCACCATCAATTTATGTCAAAGATCTGAGATGACTATTGAGAAAGCGAATAAGTGTGGTTTTTTTCTGCATGTTGCAATCAAGCATCAGAGAATCACCTGGACGATTGATCTGATACCAGTAGTGCCGTGGTGAAGCAGACCAAGAGGTTTTGTTCTTGCACTTTGCCTTGGAAAAGAGCTCCAAATAGATAAAAAGTGCAGATGATATCGAAGTATCACTAGCACCGATTTTGGCTAAAGTGTCTGCAATAGCACTGCCTTTAACTTCCAACGTATGAAGGGTCCATCTGGAAGTGAATCCGATGAGACGTGGTGAGTCGTTTTAGTTCTTTCACAACAGTCGCTCCAATCGGCCAAGTGTTGGATAGAACTTTTACAGTCAGACAAAATCCAAATTTTATTTTTATCATTAAGTGACAAGACCGAGTTATGGCCTTAGTTTATGCCAGTCAATTCACTGCGGAAAACAAAGGTCAGTATTCAACTTCTGGGTCTTTGACACGATTTTTTGATAAATATCTTTTGTTAAAAGTCCTAGGGATGTATGCAAAATGTAGAATACTCTATTTTCATACAAATGAGTGATTTATTGGAGTAATATTTCATCTTTATAGCATTACTATTTCATCAGTTTTAATAAACGGGAAATTTCTCTTAAACCACTTAAAAATAACATTCTATTACAAACTAAAAATTTTTTAATTTCTTAAAAAAATAAATAATGTATGATTTATTTCATCTGCTGATAGGAATTAAAACCATATGAGTAAAAATGTAAAAAAAAAATAGGTGAGCAGTTTTTTAACATAACACTAGGCAACAATGAAATTTCTAAGTTGAGAGTACCCAATCATCAATGAATTTAATGTGCTGCACAAGAATATCACTCTGAAAAAAGCTGGCTCTGATTGCAGAGATATTTACGTTTCTTGTGGTTTATAAGGGTGCTCCAATGTAATCCAATATTTGCTTTGTTAGATTTTATTATATTTAATTATGTATTATTACATTTAGATATATCTCGTATATATATATACCTCAATGCAAGATAGTAATGTATCCGGTTAATATAATGGAGTGGATGATTTAGAAGGAACCTACTATATAATCACATTGATTACTGTTATTTCTGCATGGTGCAGCTAGCTTCTGAAGGTTTCAACAAAACAAAAAAAGAGGACAGTTTATACTCTGCAATATGACTCAAATAGCGAAGGATTCCCAACTCCTGAGTCTCCAACAGATTTTTCTATCACTTCTGACAGTGGCCCCCTGCAGTACACCCCCGCACTGCAGGGGGCCCAAAAGCCTGACTGACGCCCTTAACGTAAATTTTCTCAAAATTCACGTTAAATTTTTTTTAAATCGAATTTTTAAGCGATTTTCCAATTGACGATCTAACGTCATTCAAAATCAAAACTTTAATACGCTCACATTAGATATCTTTAATCCAATAACCAAATTAAAAGAAAAAAGTTTCTATTTGAAGTAATCACCGCGATGAGAAATACTTTTCTTTAGTGGTTTTTTTTTAAAAAAACTTAAATTACTAACCGATAAAACAAATGTCAGGCAGAGAATCGGATAAAATGCTAAGAAATAAAAATTCACACTTAATTATTACAGTATACTTTACATTAGCTGTAGGGAGAAAAAAAAGACATGATTTACTTTTTAAGAAGCATCAGAGTAAGTTATTGCGTCTTTAGTCCCCCCCCCTCCCCCACATAATTCATTTTCATTCTCTCCATTTTCAGCGAAGTGAATAGCGTACATATTTTATTCTTTTTTCAAGTAAAATAGTATTACGATACTTGGAAAAGCATAGAGAGCATTTTAAATGATTATTTGGTCTAGATTTATGAACATTCAATCAAATGAAGCATAATGGAATGTATCAGTTTTTGCACGATACAAAGAAATCTCTTAATTAAAAGTTGCAGTATTTATGCTTGAATACAATTGAACTTTATGTCAAGCTCATCCCGGGATTCACGAAATGAAGAATAAAGTAAGTGATACTTTTTTTCTTTCATAAGAATTTGAAATCGAAAATATTATTTTACAGTGTTCGGGTCTTTCTTAGTGTTCGTTTTTATTTAAGTTACCAGGTTATCTGTCGTTAGATTTCCCATTTTAATAAATATTATAAATACTCTCCAATGTTATACATTATTTACTTCGTTTACTCAGAATCCGATTGATTTTGTATTCAGTTATAAGTATAATATTAAATATTTTTACGTGATGAGTAAAGGTACATTATGTTATGGTTTGGCAATCATTTGTATATATAAATATATACACACACACTTGCTTAAATTAGTTGCGTTCACCCATAACACAAATCATACAAAAAAGGTAAAATTTAATAAAAATATATTTCTTTTAACAATATTTAATGAATTTGTTTATTATTTAAATATTAAGCATGCAATAATTCGTAAATTTTGAATTAAAATTACATAAGATAACATAGTTTTTTGTAGCAAAGTACACAAATCGTAACCAGAAAAAATGTGTGTTCACTATTTGGATATTCCCGATTCTTGAAATTTTTATCAGCAGGTGTTATAGGTTAACAAAGCTTTTGCATTCAGTTATCAAGTAAAACAGCTTAAGAAAGTTGTGACGCAATAATTTTAACATTTTTGTGAGTTATGAAGCAATTCAAGGACATGAAAAATAAAAAGTAAATTAGTACCACCGAGCGTAAAATCATTGTGAAAATTCCGAAAAATGGAAAAAGTCGTAGGGATATTACCAGATCCGTTGGACGTCAGTATTCATTTATCTAACGTGTTATTAATATCTTTAAATTTTGAGGAGTTAACACATCCAAACCTAGTTTAGGTCGTCCATCTAAACTCACAATCAGAGAAAAACCAAGTATGATATCCTTGTTGGAAAATAAATCCGCTTTTAACTGCAACTCAAATAGAAACAGACATTCAAGAGAAAATTTAACAAAAATATTTGTGCGGATACTGCTAGAAAAGCCGTATACCGTAGTCAACTCGCTTACAGAAAGCCTTATATTTCACTAACCAACCTGCTGAAACCGATAGCTTTTGCAAAAAAGCATATTCATAAACTTCTGGAGGATTGTGATATTCTCCGATGAGAGCAAATTTTGCATCTTTGGCATAAAAGGTCTTAAATTGGCAAGGAGTAAACTTTGCACAGTGCTTCAAAAAGAGCATTTAGAACCAACAGTAATAAAGCACGGCGGCGGTGGTGTCATGGTATGGGGGTGCATGGCGAGCAATGGTGTTGGAAAGTAGGAACAAATACGATTACCTTGATGTCCTAAAAAACAATTTAAAGGAAAATGCCACCAAACTCGACCTAGGCGACAACGATCCTAAGCATACCACTGAGATTGTGAAGCTTTAGCTCCTTTATAATGTCCCAAATCAAGCCCACGCAGTCACCTGGTCTGAATCCTATAGAACATCTATGGGTTTTCTGGAGCGTAGGATTCGTCAACACAATAATCTAGCAAGGATATGCTGAAGACTGCTTAAAGAAAGAATTAGAGAAGATAACCTTTGAAGTAACCACTAGACTTTTTAATTCAATACCGAAACGACTTCAGGAGGTTTTCAAAAGAAGGGGTTATCCAACCAGTGATTAAATAGCTCATTATCCTTTTTAAATAATTTTTATAGTTACTACTAAAATCGGGAACGCAGACTTTTTCTACTTTATTTTTGTTGGTATCGCTAAACCTGTCTATTTTAAAAGCAAACTGAGTTTATTCCAAGTATTGAGAATAACAAAAGTAAACTAAAAATCTAATTTTTTTTAAAAAAATTTTTAAACAGAATTTGAAATTTTTTTTCATTGTTTATGTAAACAGTAGTAGGTGAACGTGGATTTTTTCTAGCAAGTATATATATGTAATAGACGAGGCCGTTGAATGGAATTCTTTATACGATGGCCGTTGACATGATTTCTTTGTAATATGACGATGTTGTTGGAATGGATTCTTTATATGAGATTGATAAGGCAGTAAGGTGATTGAAGAAACTTGTTTATTCTTGAACACATATAAGTAAGACAAGGACGACACATAGATGTACGTAATCACAAAAAGACACACACAAACACTAGATGCGGCAGACTACATGATGACAAAAAAAGAAGCGAAAGCGCGCGCGCAAACGTGTATGTGTTCAGAGCTTTTATAGTGGCGGTGAAGGTCGTACGACTCTTTTATAACAGGAGTCGTGATTGGCTGCAAATGAGCGGGAGCAATTAGATTAAGATTAAGATTACGCGGTCGTACAATTAGATTAAGATTATAACAGTCAGAGGCGAAAGAACTAGAAAATAATTTGACGGGGTACAGTTAAGGAGAATTAGAAGAAGTCATTACATATATATAAATATATAAAATTATCCTGTCACAGTGTTTGTAACCAAACTTCTCCGAAACGGCTAGACCGATTCTAATGAAATTTTGTGCGTATATTCAGTTGGTCTGAGAATAGGACGTAAACAATTTTTCATTCCGATATTGCAATTAGTTAAAAAGATATTAATTAAAAACCTTAAAACGCCTAATTGTTTTACTCCTGCGAGTTGTTTACTTGGCAGAACTTCCATTCCGTTTCGGCCGAGCGGTAATCCGACGTTTCCCACCATCTTAAAATTGCCATCCAATTTTTACTGTTGAAATCAGACAAAAAATAATTACAGAATCGGAAAGATCATTTATTTCTCCACAATACGGTATAACTGTTTTTGCAAAATAATAATACTTTCTATTTTTTAAGAATTTTTTAAAAAGAGTGAAAACTGATGCGTTTTTATGCAAATTATTTCTAAATTGTTGCATATGAATTTGTTTTCGTGTTATTAAAACGATATTCTACACTAAATAACTTCAAGCCTTTCTCTTTTAGATCCAGTCATTTAAAAAAGAAAATTCCCAAAACTTTTTTTTAAAGATTTTTAAAAAAACACAATTTTAATTTAACATTGAATAATTTTGTCATTTATGAAGATAATCGTACCAAACTTTATTTCCGTGTGTAAAAATATATTATCCGTAATATGTAAGAAGATTAAAAAATTGCTTAAAAATTACGGATTTTAAAATTTTTTGTGTGATTTTCGTAAAAACCCGTTTTTGCGATAAATAATTTAAACAGTATTTTTTGTACATTTTTTTTTTATTTAAAGGTACTTTATTTTTGAAATTAATTTGTGAAGTTTGAAAGCATTAACTTAAAAATTGTTCCCTAAAAATAAAAAAACATTAATAAAAAATACGCGATTTTACAGTTAGCCAAACGTTGGAGTCGAAAAAGTTTTGCGCCAAAGACCTTTGAACTGTTTAACCGTCGACTGCATCTAACTCAAGGGTTACACTAAAACGATCTGCCTTAAGGGGGAAATCAGTAAATTTGGCGAGTAAAAAAAAATGCGAGTGAAAAATTTATTTTTGCTTCAATTTTCTTTAGATAATTTTCAAAATTAAATCATTATAGATGTTAGATTTAGATGACAAAATGTATTCAATGCATTTCTGAGATTCATTTAAAATATTTATCAGTATCAAAATTTTTGTTCTCTCTCATAAAACTTATAGTTTACTTTAAAATAATGCCTAATGTATAAATCTTTTTTTGACATATAATTTCATAATAAAAACGCAAAATTTGCCCATTTCGAATTTTTTTTTTTTGAATTATTCAGTTAAATAAGCATAACTTCCTTAGAAAAATATAAAAGCTATGTTCAAATAAAAAATTCTTCATTATTAATTGCATGTTATTAATATATCAAAAATCACAAAATTGGCATGTCACAATTAATTGCTAAAAGAATATTTTTAATCAATATTAGTATAAAATAATTAATTTTGTTTTGTATTTTATGATTTTTTCTAAAATGAATAAATATAGATGAATGAAAATGATTTTTAAAAAGTTCATTAATCATTTAGAATCAGTGATTAAAAAAAATAAAATGCCGAAAACTATCTTTTTTTTAAAGAATTTTTTTAAAAAAAAACCTTTTTTTTACAAAACAATGATATTTTGCATATTTTATGATTTTTTTTCTAAAATGAATCAAAATCGTTGCGTTTAAATAAAAATGATTTTTAAAAATTTAGAATCAGTGATTTAAAAAATAAAAAGCCAAAAACTTTTTTGAACAAATTTTAACAAAATACTCAAAATACTTAAAACAATCATTTAATAATTTCTTCTTTTAAAAAGATAATTGCATGGAATTTTTTCCCCGTGTGTCGAACATTTCAAAATATCCTCACAATTTTACTTCAAGATTTAAAATAGTAGTAAAATTTTGTAATTTGAAAAATTTCTACTTTTCTGTCTTTTTTCAACATACAAAAATTTTTAAAAAGGCTACATTTTCGTTTCCGGGGACTAAAAAATTGCAACGAAAGAATTGAAAAGTGAGTGAGTGATTTATAAATTAGCACTGTTCGCCTATTCGAGGGTTTTTAGTGACGGACCTCGAAATTTTCAACCATGGTCAAGTGACGAGGACGACACCTAAGCTTTTACCCACCTCTCCTAAGTACCACACCACACTAACGCAAGAACAAATTTTGGAAAAGGGAGTTTTAATGTCATAGTTAAATAAATCACTCACATCGCGCACACACACACATAATTGCTATCGTCCTGAGGGAAACAGGAAATTCCCATGGGGATTAAGTTATTCACTGGTAAAAGCCCGTGCAACGCTGGGCTAAGCGGAGTGGAAAGAAACAAAGAAGTAAAAGTAATTTCGAGAAATAATATTGGAAGTGCTGATTTTGCGAAGAGAAGTAAAATGTTAAACGAGAAAGCCATGACACGCACTCACGGGCCATACACTCACATCGTACGCGTCACACCCACACAAAAGTGCTGGCGTCAGAAAGAAAGGAGGAAATTAACATGGGGATTAAGTTATACCCTCGGTAAAAGCCCGTGCAACGCCGGGTCGGGTCAGCTAGTATATATATAAGATCCGGCTTGGGGCTTAATTATTTTCCGTTACGCCACTGACTTCTGACGAGAATTTCCGTGCGTCACATTATTCTTGTCATCTTGTGATGTCATTAAACACAATTACTTGTCGTGCTTTTATGAAACATTTTCACATGAAATTGCCTCATTTGAACTGATTCGCGAATTTGGATTTGACTAAAGACAAAGCGGAGATATTGGTTTCAAAAACTTCATCAGTGCAATATTTTTGAAGAAATTATCCAAATGGCTTCATTTTACACTGGGCATAATCTGCTTTTTGAATTCTTCTTTAAAAAAGAAAATGGCGTGTTCTGATGCGACAATAATGACTTATAAAAAGAACTTAACATTGCACATGAACCCAGTGAATAGTGGTTATACATATATATAAACTATTATAATTACGTCATATCTATATATATAAAGGAGAAAAGCGACTCACTGACTGACTGACTGACTAATCACGAAATCTCTGGAACTATTCAACCTACAGACTTGAAATTTGGTAGACATGTTCCTTTGATACAGTAGACATCAGCTAAGAACGGATTTTCCGAAATTCAAAACGCAAGGGGCGTTACGGGGGGTTAAGGGCTTTAAAAATAATTGTTTCCATGTGTTTAAACTACTTGATGTACAATCTTGAAATTGGGTAAGCGGATTCCTTTCAGAGAGTAGAGATCCGCTACAAAATGAGTTTGGTGAAAATCGACCCCCAAGTGGCGTTGCAGGGGCTTAGGGGGCGTTATAGATAATTATTTCCATTTTTAAACTATATGATGCACTGTCTTTAAATTTGATATATAGATTCCTTTTGTAGAATAATGATCAGTTACAAAACGGGTTTTGTGAAAACAGACTTCTAAGTGGCGTTGCGGGGGATTAAGGGGCGTAATAGATAAATATATCCGTTTTTAAACTACTTCACCTACCTGCTTGAAAATTGGTAGGTAAGTTTCTTTCCTGGAGTAAATATCCGCTACAAAATGGGTTTTAGGAAAATTTACCCCCAACGGGTGTTGCGGGGGCGGGGGTTTAAGGGGCGTTATAAATTCCTATTTTTAAGTTATTAGACGTACAGTCTTGAAACTTAGTAAGCAGATTCCTCTCATAGGTTAGAGATACGCTAAAAATGGGTTTCGTGAAAATTGCCCCCAAGTGGCGTTGAGGGGACTTAAGGGGCGTTATAGATAATTATTTCCATTTTTAAACTATTAGACGCACAGTCTTTATATTTGATAAAGAGATTTCTTTCATAGAGTAGAGATTAGCTATAAGAAGGTTTTGTGAAAACAGACCTCTAAGTGGCGTTGCAGGGGGAAAAGTGGCATAAGAGATAAATATTTTCGTTTTTAAACTATTTGACCTACCTGCTTGAAAATTGGTAGGAATGTTTCTTTCATGGAGTAAATATCCGCTACAAAACGGGTTTGGAGAAAATTGACCCCGAAGGGGTGTTGCGGGGGGTTAAGGGCAGATATAAATAATTATTTCTTTTTTTAAACTATTAGACTCACAGTCTTGAAATTTGGTTAGCAGATTCCTCTCATAGGATAGAAGTACACTGCAAAATGTGTTTTGTGAAAATCGACCCCTAGGTGGTGTTGCGGGGGTTCATGGGGCGTTATTGATAATTTTTTTGCATTTTTAATTAACTGGGCACACAGTCTTCAAATTTTGCTAAGCAGATTCCTTTCATACAGTGCAATTCGCCTACAAAATGGGTTTTGTGAAAACAGACCCAGAAGTGGCGTTGCGGGGGCTCAAGTGGCGTGATAGACAATTATCCCCATTTTTAAACTGTTAGACGTACAGTCTTGAAATTTTATAAGAAGATTCCTTTCGTAAAGTAGAGAACCGCTACAAAATGGGTTTCGCGAATATCAACTACTAAGTTTAATTTCGGGAGATTAAGAGGCGTAATCGATAAATATTTCCATTTTTAAACTACTTGATCATCCTGCTTGAAAATTGGTAGGCATGTTCCTTTCATGAAATAGAGTTCCTCTAACAAAGAGTAAAATGAAAATTGACCCCTAAAGATGTTTGCGAGGGGTCAAGAGGAGTTACAGAAAAAAATTCCTGTTTTTAATTGTTAGACCCATATACTTGAAATTTGTTAAGCATGTTTCTTTTGTTGAATAGGGATCCACTAAGAATAAATTTTAAGCAAATCAAGTTCTGGGGGGTTGCAGGGGGTTACTGGGACGTATTGACAAAAAAATTACTTTTTTCGAGCTACAAGGACTATAATAATGAAATTTGGTTTGCATTTTTCTTTTGTTGAATTGAAATCCGCTAAGAGCGGTAATTTTGGAAAACGGCTCACAACGGGATTACGGGGATATTTATAGTAAAACTTTTGCTTTTTCTGTTAGATTTAGACTTGAAATTTGACTTGCATGTTCAATTTACGGAGTAGAGATCCACCGAAAATTGGTTTTGCGGGAATCCACTTGGTTTTTGAGTTACGAAAGAGCAAACATCATTCTATGCTTCAATTTTAGAGATTTTTAGAAAATACAAATTAGATGAGTTCTGCCCTTTTTTTTTTATCAACAGGTGACAGTTACAGGTATAAGTATATTTTTCAATTCAATCGAATTCTTAATGCTTGGACTTAGATATCAATAATTTATACATATATATAAGCAGTAAAAATTTATAAAACATCACGAAATACCCAGCGAAGCGGGCGGGTAACAGCTAGTATATAGTCAGCTAATTATTTTTGGTAAAAATAATTTTAACTCTAATATTATTTTTTATCGGAATTATTTAAAGCTAATTAAAATTAATAGTAATCCAGTTAAAACTAATTACTTGGATGTATCATTGTGTATTAAGGACTATAAATTATATAACAATATTTATGATAAAAGAGATGATTTTAATTTTAACACTCATAAAGTTCCTTATTGGAATTCCAAACTATCTATATCAATATATAGAAATATTTTCAATTATATTTATCGTAATAACGTATTAGTTAGTGATAAATTTAACATATATTTAAATCTTAACAACTTTATTAAACATTGGTTGGAACACGGATACCCTCCTAAATTTATAAAAAGTTACCTAACAGTTAAATAAAAAAAGTTGTACAGTTTATCGATAGATGGCGCCTCTAGCTAAGAAAATAAAAATTTAATATTTTATTAAAATTAATTGTATATGTCTGAGTGGTACTTTTATTTTCTATAAATTTTAAAACAAAATAGAGTTTTTAAATGTGTATATATATAGTATTAATGTTATTTTATCAAAACTTAATAATTTTATGCAGTACTGTTACTGTCCCGGGAATTTGTGTTGTGTACTCACGTGGTAAGTCTTTATCTAATAGTTTTAACTTTGATTTTAAAATATTTTAGTAATTATTGCAGGCTATAACATTATCGTTTTACTTTATAGATAATGGTTTTATTTATAATAATCTTACACTATTAAAATTCGAAGGTAAGCAAACGTATCATTCTATCTATGTGCGTCTATCTTCTCACGAACCGCACCACGCAGAAACTCGCGGAAGGTACCAAAAGATCGGGAATTTTCCGGGGAAGCCATATTGCCTATTTATATAACGATATTGTAATTAGTTGAAAAGATATTAATAAAAAACCTTAAAACGCCTAATTGTTTTACTCCTGCTGGTTGTTTACTTGGCAGAACTTCCGTTCCGTTTCGGCCGAGCGGTGATTCGACGTTTTCCACCATTTTAAAATTGCCATCCAATTTGCGGTGTTGAAACCAGACAAAAAATAATTACAGAATCGGAAAGATCATTTATTTCGCCACGATACAGTATAATTTCTTTTTTAAAATAACGATATTTTCTATTTTTTTCGAATTTTTTAAAATAGTGTTAAAACTTATGCGTTTTAATGGAAATTATTTCTAAATCTTTGGGTATGAATTACTTTTTGTGTTATTAAATCGATATTCTACACTAATTAACATCAAGCCTTTCTCTTTTAGATCCATTCATTTAAAAAATAAAATAACCAAAACTTTTTTTCCTGCGATTTTTTAAAAATTACTCGAAATTTTTACTCGACATTAAATAACTTCGTTATTTATTAAAAATATTTCACGAAACTTTTTTTCCGTATGTAAAGCAATATTATCTGTAACATATACGAAGATTGAAAAAAGTGCTTTAAAATTACAGATTTTAAAAAACATTTTGTGATTTTCGTAAACTGCTGTTTTTCTGAGAAATAACTTAAACCAGGGGTCGCCAAAGTGGTCTATATAGACCCCTAGGGGTCTATTTAACAACAGTATGGGGTCTATCTGACCCAAGGGGTCGAATGGGGGTCTATTGGGACTCGAAGGAAAAACAGTTCTTAATACGCAAACCACACATATCTAACTGCGTACGTAAACATTTAAAATATTTTAAAATTGACAAAAAATTATATTCTTTATAGAAAATAAAATAATAAATCAGAAAACAATCTGCCCCTTTTTTCCTTATGGGTTTTCGTATGTATACCGTGACGTCACAACTTGACCTTGTGACCAGTTTGTAATTTGCACGACTCATAGTATGTAGCCAGAAGAGCGATTGAGGCTTATCCATGTCTCTTGCTGGCGAACCCATCAACCAATTAGGAGCCTTTGGCGCAGACTTGGCGAGCGACGACACTGCCGTTGGCTTTCTATGCATTAAGCGCGAAGGGAATCTTCAGTACTCCGTTTTCTTTCTTCTTATGTGTGTGGTTTTAGTTCTTTTAGTTTTTTTCTTTTTTATACGGCAGTTACGCATCGTGTCGTTGGTTCGCCCTTTGTCTCCTTCGCAAAACCATACGAACCTTGCATATGAGTCAGATGCATATGTGCGTTTGTCCAATTCTACACTGGATGCTACAAAAGCAAATATCATATGCATTTTCAGCTATCTTTGTGAACTGTGAACAATATTAAATGCTTGAAAAGTGTCATTATTACTACTATTATATCTACCATTGGATAATTAGTTATTGTTTCTATAAAACTATTCGTTTAGTTTTGATATCAATTTTAATTATTGTTACTTGTGAAAAGGTAAGCTTTAATAATGTGGATTAGTATAATATACCAACTTAATTTTAACTTATTTACAGAACTCTGATTTAAAAATGACAGCTTCAGTATCTAAAAAGAAATGTCGGTATTATTCATTGGATTACTTAAAATTTTGATTTATTTGTTCACCGACAAATGAAACTATTCCTATGTGTCTTATATGCGACAAAACTTTTGGAAATGAATACATGAAACCGTCAAAAATGAAAGATCATCTTGAAAGGCTTCATTCAGATAAAAAAAATGAAGAATTAGAATTTTTCAAAAAACTCAAAGAAAAATTCACATGTCGACCAACTCTAAAAAGTTTTATGAAACAGTCTACTGAAATTGAAAATGAAGGAGGATTAATTGCTTCGTACAAGATTTCGCTTAATATAGCAAAGAGGGGAAAACCCCTCACAATCGTAGAAGAAATTGTAGTACCTGCAATTAAAGACGTCATTGAGAATGTGATGAAAAAAGACTCTACTAATGTTTTAAAGTCTTTGCCATTAAGTGCAAATTCTGTAAAACGGCGTATTGACGAAATGGCCGAAGAAATAGAAAATACAGTAGTTTCGGAGCTAAAAAATTGCAAGTTCTCTATACAACTTGATGAATCTGTTTTTGGCGTTTCTGCTATTCTTATGGCGTATGTTAGATATTTCAGTAAAATTAAAGAAGTCATTGATGAATTTTTATTTGCTAAATATCTTGAAACCGATGGGAAGGGAGTGACAATTTTTAGATGTTTACAAGAATATTTAAATAAATATGACATTCTGCTTGAAAATATAATAGCAGTAGCCACAGATGGCGCACCTTCTATGGTAGGGCCTTACCGAGGTTTTGCTACATGCCTCAAAGAAAAAGTGCCCGGTATTCGTACTATTCATTGTGTGTTGCATAGACACAACTTAGTAGCAAAATATCTGAGTTCAGAGTTACATGAAGCTTTACAGTTTTGTGTTAAATCTATTAATCAAATTAAAGCTCAACCTCTTAAATCAAGATTATTTGCCAAACTTTGTGAGGAAACCAATGAGTTATTTAACCAATTACTTCTGCACACCGAGGTTAGATGGTTGTCTAGAGGTGTATGCTTGCAACGGCTCGTCAATTTATTTGACTCCACGACAGAATTTCTGAACGAAATAAATCCTGTTCTAAGCAATGAACTCCAAAACAATAAGAACCATATTTTTTATTTAGCAGACTTATTTGGAAAATTTAATGACGTGTAAACAAAACTGCAAGGAAAAGATGTAACAATTATCCAAGCTCGGACAATACTGTTAGGCTTCCAAGTAAAATTAAATTTATTTAGATCTTCATTGCTGCGCAAGGATTATAAGTATTTTTCAAATCTGCAACAATTAAAAATAAAAGAAGAAGACTTGGAAATATATACAAATCTTCTTCAAAAATTAAGCGACGAATTTAAACTGCGCTTTGTTGATTTGAAAAACATCGACATCCCTGATTGGATTATTGCGCCATTTTCGGCACAAATTGATAACGTCGACATCAACATACAAGATGAGCTTGCTGAACTATTGTCCGATCTTGAAGCAAAAACGCTTATTAAAAATTTGACAATACATAAATTTTGGACTATTATAAATATAAAGCAAAAATATGTGAAACTTTACGAAATGGCTCAGCCATTTATGCTGGCGTTTCCAAGTTCGTATATGGTTGAAGCCGGTTTCAGTCACGTTAATTCAATTTTAACTAAAAACAGAAATAAATTAAATGTGGAGCTTCGAGGGGATTTACGGTTAAATTTGACTAATTTTGAACCCAATATAGCGAACCTTGCCAAGAAACACCAGGCACACTCATCTCATTAAGAAGTAAAAAATCTGTAGCTACTTTACTTACTGTTTCTGATTTATTAAATATTTAGACTAATATATAGTTTTATTTTAATTACCTGAAAATTACAATTGTGGGGGTCTATGGAGATTTCGAAAAATTATATAGGGGGCGATGATCAAAACAGTTTGGCGACCCCTGACTTAAACAGTAGTTTTTGTACATTTTTTTATTTCAAAGTACGTTATTTTTGCAAATAGTTTGTGAAATATGAGAGCATTAACTTAAAAATTATGCCCTAAAAATGAAGGTAATGATTTTTAAAATAATTAAAAATACGCGATTTTACATTTAGCCAAACATTGGCGTCGAAAATTAGCTTTGCGCCAAAGACTTTTGACCTGTTTCGCCGTCGACCGCATCTAACTCAAGGGTTACACTAAAAAATTCTGCCTTAAACAGGGGGAAATCAGTAACTTTTTGGAGTGTAGGGGTAAAAAAATGCCAGTGAAAAAGTTGTTTTTTCGTCAATTTTTCTTTATATAATTTTCAAAATTAAATAACTATATATGTCAGATTAAGATGATAAAATGCATTCAATGTATTTCTGAGATTCATTTAAAATATTTATCGGTATCAAAATTTTTGTTCTCTTTCATAAAACTTATAGTTTACTTTAAAATAATCCCTAATGTATATTTCTTCTTTTGACATATAATTCCGTAAAAAAAAAGGAAAAATTTCCCATTTCGAAATTTTTTTTTCGGAAATAGTCAGTTAAATAGGCATAAATTCCTTAGAAAAATAAAGCTATGTACATATTATATATTCTTTATTATTAATTGCTTTTTATTAAAATATCAAAAATCAATAAATTTTTTGCAATACATTTAGATGTAATCGTGAATCGAAATTTTTCAATCGTTATGTGTGAATATCCCCTTTTCAATAAAAAATTACTTTCAATTTTTACCTTCCATTTATAATTAACGCCTATTTTCACTTTCTGCTACGGGATTTTGTAGCGCAGTTTGTCGCACGCTGGAATCATAGCGGATCGACGGAGTGATATCGTGTCGCTCCGAGTTCGAATCCAGGGTTCTCTATTTTTTCATTTCTGCTTATTTTTCCCACGCAAATTAATTTTACTGATAAATACTTATTTTAACATGATCCTCTGTTATTTTAATGTACTTTTCATTTTTTTGCCTTCAAAAAGGTTTATTTCTGATTTTTATACATTCAAAGTAATTTCTATCTTTTTCAACAATTCCTAACAAGAAGCTTTCATTTCTGTTTATTTTTCCCTCGTAAATTTTCAGTGCTGCCATTATTTAAGCAAACGGAATGTCACAATTAATTGCTAAATGAACATTTTTAATCAATTTTAAGAAACAAAGAACAAAGAAATCAAAGTAATTTCGAAAAATAATATTGGAAGTGTTGAATTTGTGAAGAGAAGGGAAAATGTTAAACGACAAAGCCATGACACGCACTCACGGGTCATGCACTCACATCGTACGCGTCAAAACCACACAAAAGTGTTGGCGTCAGAAAGAAAGGGGATCTGTTAACATGGGGATTAAGTTATACCATCGGTATAAGCCCGTGCAACGCCGGGCCATGAAAGCTAGTATAGTTGAACTTCTCTAGAAATTTCTTGCTCTCTCTCTCTCTCTCTCTCTCCCTATGGCCCAGAGTATTAGCAAATTCAGGTGAAGGTTGGCTGGCCGAAAAATATTGTTTAAACCTGCAATCCTGGTTCCTAAGGCCAGGAGTTTGCTCTAGTATTTCTGTAGCTAAATCTATTCTATCATGACTGTAGTATGAAATTTTCTCAATGTTGAAAGTATATACTAGCCGCGTTACCCTCCCGCTTCGCTGGGTATTTTATGATGTTTTATAAATATATCTGTTTATATATATAATATATTGATATCCAAGCCCTAGCTTTAAGAATTCTATTGTATTGAAAAATATACTTATACCTGTAACTCTCGCCTCTTGATAAAAAAAAAGGACAGAACTACTAATTTGTATTATCTAATATTCTCTAAAATTGAGTATAGAATGATGTTTACACTTTCACAACCCTATAACAAAGTGGATTTCCGCAAAACCAATTTTACTCCATTAAATAAACATGGAAGCCAAATTTTAAATCTAAATCTAATAGGGTAAAAACAAAATTTTTACTATCAACCCCATCCCCCCCTCGTAATTCCGATGAGAGTCGTTCTCCCAAAAACCGTTCTTAGCGGATTTCAATTCAACAAAAGAAAAATGTAAACCAAATTCCATTATTATAGATCTTGTAGTTCGAAAAAAGAATTTTTTTGTCAACACACCCCAGTAACCCCTTGCTCCCCCAGGAGTTGATTCCCGTCAAATGCATTCTTAGTGGATCCCTATTCAAAAAAATGAACATGCTTAACAAATTTCAAGTACACAGGTCTAACAATTCTAAAACATGATTTTTTCCCTATAACTCCCCTTCACCCCTCGCAACCCACCTTGGGTGTCGATTTTTGTTTTACTCTTTGTTTGAGGAACTCTATTCCATGAAAGGAACATGCATACCAATTATTAAGCAGGTAGATCGAATAGTTTTAAAACGGAAATATTTATCTATTACGCCCCTTAATCCCCCAAAAGGAAACTTCGGGGTTCATTTTCGCGAGACCCATTTTATAGCGGTTCTGTACTCAACGGAAGGAATATGCTTTCCAAATTTCAAGATTGTACGTCTAATAGTTTAAAAATGGGAATAATTATCTATACCCCCCCCCCTTGAGCCCCCGCAACGCCACTTGGAGGTCTGTTTTCACAAAACCCATTTTGTAGCGGATCTCTACTCTATGAAAGGAATCTGCTTTTCAAATTTGAAGACAGAGTCTAATAAACTAAAAATGGAAAAAATTATCTATAGCGCCCTTGAGATTCCGCAACGCCACCTGGGGGGTTGATTTTCACAAAACAGATTATATATTGGATCTTTACTCCATAAAAGGATTCTGTTTATCATATTTAAAGACTATGCTTCCAGGAGTTTATAAATGTAAAAGTAATTATCTATCACGCTCCTTAACGCCACTTGGGGGTCTATTTTCACAAAACCCATTTTGTGGCGTATCTCTACACTATGAGAGGAACCTGCTTACCAAATTTCAAGACTGTTCGTCCAATAGTTTAAAAATCGGAATAATTATTTATATCTCCCCTCAACACCGTTTGGGGGTCAATTTCCCAAAACCCAATTTGTAGCGGATATTAACTCTATGAAAGAACTATACCTACCAATTTTCAAGCCAGTAGGTCAAGTACTTTAAAAACGAAAATATTTATCTTTTACGCCCCTTACCCCCCCCCCCTCAACACCCGTTGGGTCAATTTTCCCAAACCCATTTTGTAGCGGATCTCTACTCTATGAAAGGAATCTGCTTACCCAATTTCAAGATTGTACGTTGAGTAGTGTAGAAATGGAAACTATTATTTATAACACCCCTTAACCCCCATAACTCCCCTTAGTGCTCGAATTTCGTAAAATCTTATCTTGGCTGATCTCTACTCCATGAAAGGAACATGTCTACCAAATTTCAAGTCTGTAGTTTGAATAGTTTCGGAGATATCGTGATTAGTCAGTCAGTCAGTCGCTTTTCTCCTTTATATACAGGGTGTCCAGCCTTAATGTGACCCAATAGCTAATTCCTGAACCATTCAGTTTAAACATGTGCTTCCAATTTGAAAAATGTTTTTAAAAATGTAAGGCATGTTTTTACGTGCTTTTCGAACAAAAAAGCCTATTTAGAAAAAAATTACAAAAATTAAATTTTTATATGGTCCCCAGGTCCTATCACTTATATTTAGGAAAAGATGCAGTACACAAAAACAAAGTAAACACAAAGTTTGATTTTATTGCGATAAAAACTGGCCGAGTTAAGGAACTTTGAAAATCGTATATTTCCTCTATTTTCCCGGCCCTTTTCAAGAAGCTAGTTAGGGGCAGTCTCCAAAGTGAAATTAATTGGAAGTCTGCCAGGAAACTTTCGCTCTTGCACGTCACTCTTACGTAAATCGTTTTTAAATTTAAAAGTACATAAATTACGTTAATAATAAATACAATAATTGAGTTCCTAAGAAATATAATTTATTCTGTACGTGTAAAATAAAGACAAAATAAAATATTTTGGACGAAGAAAACATTTCAAAAGCAGTTCCAAAAAAATAGGCTTATTTGCTGCGATACTGATTATGGTGATTATTAAAATTCTGTTGTGTAGTCGCTAGCAATCGCAACATTACGAATTCTAGTAAGGGAGAACGAGATGTATACAAATGAAGAATACTACGAAATGGTACTGTTGTATGTGCAGTGTAATCGAAATAAGAGAGAGGCGGCAAGACTTTATGCAATTAAATTTTCCAGTCGAAGGCATCCATCTTATTGTACAATTTCCCGTGCTGTTCAACACTTGTATGAAACCGGGAGTTGTCATAGACGTATTCTTTTGTCTCGTGCCACACCTTCAAGTTTGCGGATACCCGCTGAGGATGTTCTAGGATATGCCCTGGCTCATCCTGAAAGTAGTGTCCGGGATATTAGCAAGGCTTGTTCCTACTCAAAATCGATGGTGTGGAACATATTATATACGTACGGTGCATATCCTTATCGTTCAGTCCTGGCGCAGGAACTAATGCTCGGAGACCAGGAGCGTCGTTTTGATTTTTGCAATTTCGTGTTAAATACACTGGATGAAAATCCAAATTTTTGTAATGAAGTTTTGTGGTCGGATGAATGCCAGTTCTCTAGGCAAGCCACTATTAATACGCAGAATACGCATTATTGGTCTCTCGAAAACCCACATCTAATATGACCGAATCGCCAACGGTGACCGTATGGTCGGTGAATGTGTGGTGCGGAATATGGAAGAGCACCTTAATTGGCCCAATGTATTTCGATGGGCCTTTAACATCAGAATCATACACGGAAATTTTATCTTTACCATTAGCCGATTTCTTAGAAGATGAAGTTTCCTATGTCCTCTGGATATCTTTCTCTGGGGCTTCCTAAAAAGCAAAGTGTACGAACGTGAATCCACGAGTAAATCCGATTTACTCGATCGAATCAACATGGCATGCAGGTCTGTGACACCAACTATGTTGCAGAAGCTACATAGGTCTCTGACGCGGGTTCGACACTGCATTTCTGCGGAAGGCAGTCATTTTGAACATTATTTAAGTTAATTGGGTCCTTCTGATATAATAAAGCTCCTGATTCATGATGGGCACATCATCCTACATAAAGCTATAATTTGAACTGCAAATCCTGTATTCTTTCGCTGCTATTTGTTAAAACAAGGTGTTTTAATCTTTTCGGTACAAATTGTGTTTCTTTAATTTAACTTTTATTGTTTGCCATACAGCAATACAAAAATTGTCAATCTATGATGTTTAAAACGATGTTTCAATATTACTATGATTGTTTTCTTTTGCTCTTTCTGTAGATAGTGAATTACTGTTCTCTGAACTCAATGTATATACGACCCCCTTTTCTGAGCAATTCAGATGCTTCAATTTTATGTAGGCATAACTCGGTCAGTTTTTATCGTAATAAAGTGAAACATTTTGTGTTTACTTTGTTTTTGTGTGAACTGCATCTTTTCCTAAATATAAGTGATAGGACCTGGGGACCGTATAAAAATTTAATTTTTGTAATTTTTTTCTAAATAGGCTTTTTGGTTTGAAAAGCACGTAAAAACATGCCTTACCTTTTTTAAACATTTTTCAAATTGGAAGTACATGTCTAAACCGAACGGTTCGGGAATTAGCTATTGGGTCACATTAAGGCTGGACACCTTAATAATGTATCTATATACACCTTAATAATGTATTAAGTAATGTATATAGATTTCAAGCCAGTAGGTCAAGTAATTTAAAAATATTTATCTTTTACGCCCCTTAACCCCCCTCAACACCCCTTAGGGTCAATTTTCCCAAAACCCATTCTGTAGCGGATATTAACACCATGAAAGAATTATGCCTACCAATTTTCAAGTCGGTAGGTCAAGTATTTTAAAAACGAAAGTATTTATCTTTTTCGCCCCTTATTCCCCTGCAACGCCACATGGGGGGGCTATTTTCCCAAACCCCCTTTTTTAGCGGATCTCTACTCTATGAAAGGAATCTGCTTACCCAATTTCCAGATTGTACGTTGAGTAATGTAAAAATTGAAAGAATTATTTAACCCCTCGTAACTCCCCTTGTGGATCGAATTTCGTAAAATCCGATCTTAGCTGATCTCTACTCTATGAAAGGAACATGTCTACCAAATTTCAAGTCTGTAGTTTGAATAGTTTCGGAGATATCGTGATTAGTCAGTCAGTGAGTCGCTTTTCTCCTTTATATATACAGATATAATCTTACCCATCAGAAAATCTGCAGACAAAACAAGGGGGGGGGGGGTCAAGAAAATACGCTGTACTTTCAACATTGAGAAACTTTTATACTTTAAATCGAAAATATCTTTTAAATTATTAAAGTACACAAATAATTTTAAACATACATTATTTTATAACCAAAAATTTTAAACATATAGTACCATATGCGTCCTCAAATTTAACTACTCATAAAATGTCTTAATTTTGTTTGAAAAAATGCTTTGTGTTATAATACACCTCGAACTACCATAAATGAAGTTACCAGTACGACTGATCAACACTTCAACTGAATGGAAGACTAATTCAAGGGCACGGGGATACGAGGCAACTCTACTGAGGGTGTAAGGGGATATCGAAAATGTTTCTAGTGAACTGGACAATGGGAGTTAAAAATTGCACTTCTTGGATGAAAAGCGCAGAATTATATTGCTTTCAGGGCGAGTTAGTCACCCAATAAAACCAATTCAAAATCTCTGACCACCATAAAACGTTAAAAAAGAGAATATCTTGAAATGCCCAGAAATATTTTGAAAAAAAGGGAGAAAAGAAACTGAATCACACACATACAAGAGAAAATGTTCGTTGTATAGAAAATACACTTCGCTATTGGAGGATTATTTTACGAAGAAAATCGTTAAATGTTCTTGGTTCCAGGAAAAAGATTGCTATATAGAAAAATTCGCGATATAGAGGTTCGTAATGTGGAGGTTTGATTTATTTACATATATACACTTTCTAAACAAGGCGTACGTATGATAAAGAAACCGTAGCCAATTGATTGCCATATTTGTGCTCAGCATATCGAATTCGTTATAAATAGACTATATTCTTATGGAAAGCAGAAAATTTTTGAAAATGTGTTGTACACAGTATAATCTAAAAACTTATTGAGGCATTAAAATTTCTGTGAACTATAATCAAATTATAATGGATTTGCCAAAAAAAATAATAAATCTTCCTGTGCACGTTGATATATTTTTAAAGCATATTTCGTCACACAGCATTTCTTTTATATATATTTAACATAATGGGTGCATAATAATGAATGCATAGACACAAAGTATTTAATTACTTGCACGTAAGAAATATTTACACAAGCCACTTGTTAAAGAATATTTTTGTTGATTTCTACAGGAAAAAAATAAACATCACAATTTAATTAATTCAATGAAAGCTGTTGACAAACTACGACATCTCAAAATAACCCCGTATTATTACTTTTCCTGCCGCAAAGAGACGTATGGGCAAGTACCAACTGGCTTCCTGAAAACATTTGACGATTTGAAGGCACTCTAGGTAAGATGAACTTCAAACGTTTCTCAGAACATTACTATGTCATCTACAAGGGTGATCAAATGAAAAGGTACGAAACAACACGGTGGGTACAAATGTAGACTTTATTCAAAATATACACCATAGGCCTGAGCACAACGATCCCACTGATGAACAAGCCGCAGGATTCCTTGTTCCCAGAACTCCTGTGGCTGTGAAGAGACCCAGTCCTTCACAGTGTCCTTGAGTACGTCGTCCGAGTTGAAGCGCTTCCCTTTCAGGTGTTTCTTCAGTGGACCAAACACATGGAAATCGCAGGGCGATATGTCCGGACTGTAGGGCGGATGGTCCAACGTTTCCCATTTGAACTTGTCTAGTTCCATTTGTGTGACTCTGGAGACGTGTGGACGCGCGTTATTATAGAGCAGCCCCGGTCTTTTGTTCTTGATGGACCTGCGTAGGCGTCGGAGTGTCTCACAGTACACATCGGAGGTAGTGCTTTTTCTGTGCTCGAGGAATTCTACAAGTAACGGACCTTGAACGTCGAAAAAGACAGTGAGCAACACCTTGCCTGTTGACTTCACGGCTCTGAACTTTTAAAGGGGGAGGTGACGACGCATGCTTTCACTGCATGCTGTTCCGCTTTGTCTCTGGCTCGTAGTGATGGCGCCTGGTCTCATCACCTGTGACGATCCGCTTCATTAAAGCGGGCTCTTCCTGATACCGAAACAGATGTTGCAGTGCTAGTCCCATACGCAGTTACTTTTGCTGGTCGGTGAACTGCTTCGGAACCCAAGTGGCACACACCTTCCGAAATCGCAACCTGTCGTGAACAATTGTCCACATAGTTCCATAGCTGACATCCACCTTCAACGCCAACATTCGCAATGTGACACGCCGATCACTTCTCACTAGGTCGTCCACCTTGTCTATGAGATTGCTCGTGATGACAGTGTTTGCCTGGCCTGGTCTCTGGTCATCACCCACACTCTCACGGCCTGCACGAAAACGGGCACTCCATTTTCTGACAGACTTGTCAGAGACACATTTCTCCCCGTAGACGGTCACCCTCCGCCGATAAATAGCTGCCGGTTTCTCACCTTCCGCTGTCAGAAATCAGATAACACTTCACTGCTCCTCAATCGTCGAATTTTGCAATGCGAACGCCATCCTGTCCTCATACGGACTGCCGCATCATTTGGACGCCGCTTTTTATAAGAGCATTTGCTCTCTCCTGCGCATGCGGGCTCCCGCGCATCATCCTTTCCCAGGCAGAGCCTCCAACGGCATCCCGAGATGTCTCGCTACAATCTCCCATGGCGGAATATGCAAATATTTAACTGTTTCATTTTTATGTCGTTTCGTACCTTTTCATTTGATCCCACCTTTTAGATAACAAAGACCTTTCGAAATGGCGTAACGAATTGTTCATCCTTCTTTCGTAAGTCGATGGCTCATTAGAGTCCACACAAACGGGGCATGGTTTTAAATTCATATAATTCTTTTGGGAATACAGTCTTTTTACGTTCCTCTTCGTCTACTTTTATCTGCAAATATCCAGATGGAAGAAAAGAACTTGACGCCCTTCAGGTAGTCTACCACTTGTGGGGCTATTTTCAAAAAACCCTTCTTGTAGCTGATCTTTACTCTATGAATGGAATCTATTTATCAAATTTAAAGACTGTGCGTCTAATAGTTTAAAAATTGGAAAACTTATCTATAACGCCCTCTAAGCCCCCGCAACACCCCTTGGGGGTCGACTTTCACCAAACTCATTTTGTAGCTGATCTCTACTCAATCAAAGGAATCTGCTTACTCAATTTCAAGATTGTACGTCGAGTAGTTTAAAAATTGAAGCAATTATTTGTAACGCCCTTTTCGGTTCGAATTTCGCAAAATCCGTTCTTAGCAGATCTCTACTCTATGAAAAGAACATGTCTACCAAATTTCAATTCTGTAGGTTAAATAGTTCTGGAGATATCGTGATCAGCGAGTCGCTTTTCTCTCATATAATATATATATAAAGAAGTCTTAAATAATACAAAATAATTCGAAATTTAGCACACAATTAATTACCTGTTATTATTTCAAACGAGTAAAATGCAAGAGAAGAAATAGCCCATTTCAGCAGGCCAATCTGTTCGAAAAAGAATCTACTGTTGGTGGGGATCACAAGTATTTATTTTAACTTATAGTAACTACATTCATGAATAAAATAAAACATCTCTTGTGGCTCTCTATCCATTAAAAACTCTTATTTCCCCTTTTGGAATACTGACACCTGTCATCGATGAGTGAAAGGAATGCCTTGTGACTTCACTCCTGGATGGGGAGAAAGTTAACAGAGAAAGATGAGTAAACATATAAAAAATTTCATAATTTAATATATACTCCCGCCTCGAACCCTTCAAGTTTCAACATAAAAGAAAACTGACATTAAACATACACATTACAAAATAAAGAAATACGACACGTTAAATGAAATATAAAATTCACACTCAATATTTCAGAAAATGTATCAAATTTTTTGTAACATTAAAAAATATTTTCCAAATTCGATCTAAATGCCGCCCTTAAAATTTGCCACCCCGGACAGAGGCCCGGTTTGTCCGGTCCTAGAGCCCTGCTGAGGGGATTGAAGAATCAAGAATTGTGTTTTGGCTGTTTTATTCGGGAAGATAAAATCATCTGACAAATCAGGAACGTTACTATTATTCTTGCATTTTTATTTAACTTAGGATTTTCATCTCATTCATCAGGGATGCTGTGGTCCGGGAAATCAGTAATTGTGCATGGGGGAGGGCGTTCCAGGCTGACTCACCAACTTCATCTTTGTCGTTTCCTGGAGTTTTGTTCTGCTCGCTTCTATCAAGGGCGAAGTATCATTCTTGTCAATTTGCATATGTAGTTAGATTAGTAATTCAATGGCTACTAAATTCGACATGGCTTTTTTAAGACTTCTGCAGACGCTGAGAGACTCATGTGGATGAGTAGACGTGGAGTGACGTGTATTCATGGTGTTCGAATCAGAATCCATCACTGGCCCCAACTGGTGGGTTGATTGATTGAATATTAACGTCGCACTGTTCAGCTACACGAGAACCTTTTGGTGACGGACTTCGTAATTTTGAACCATAGTCAAGTGACGAGAACGGCACCTCCTCTCCTAACTACTGCACTACACCTAAGGTGAGAACGTTTGAGCTTTCGACCGATTTAACGTGCATCGTTCCCCCAAACACGGCAGATCTTCAGTGGTACTGGGCTCGAACTCATGTCACGCCAGCCATGATTCGATACCCTGACCACTTGGCTACCGCAGCCCCCAGCTTTTATGTACCAGAAGAATATTCGAAAAATATCCAGCTCGAATAACAAAGGAGGCTCTAGAATCATCCCTATTTTTGAGAAATAATAAATAATATTTTTAATTTAAAATTCCGATGTTTGGATGAAATTCATTGGTTAGGAATCGAACCAGGGACGAACGGATCTGCAGTCCGGTGCTCAACCGACCAAACTACAGTGAATGATAGCAATCCTTCTTTATACGACAATGTATACAGTGGTGACCAAAATTGTGGACACTTTTTGAAATTGTTATGTTTTTAAGTTCGTATGCGTACAGAAAATGTTACGTTGCACAAATTACAAAGTCTTTTATATCATTTTAAAGAGAATTTCATACTTTATTCGATACAAAAAACAGAATTCAAATATTTGCAACGCAAAAAAGTTATGCTGAAATAACTGTATACATTGGATACGGATGAAAGCAGTGAGTTATCAGTGCTTAGTGGGTAGCCTTAATTTTTCTATTACAGATGATATATGTTTTATTGAGCTGAAAACAGTTTAGAGTTCTTCCTTCGTTGTTACATGATGCCAGGAAACACTTATATCTTCAATTAGTTCCTTTTAATATCATGAGTACATCATTCGAACAAGAGTTTTCAAACGCTGCCAAAAGTTTTCGGTAGGATTAAGGTCAGTACTGTTTCCAGGACAGGACAACAATGATACTTAGTCAAAAAGCAATGACATCAAATGAAAGAGTAGATTTAACACCTAGAAAGAGATATGACCAGGAAGTGGTCTTTCCTATGTTAAAATTGCAAGGCAGGTGGGTGGTTCAGTGACTACATCTGGAGACAAAGTTTTGTTGAAGATGTTAGGAGATAAATTGAACAAAAAACAAAGCAGGAAAAGTCGAAAAAAAAGGTACACCCCATTTATTGATGACAGAAGAATCATCCCATTCGGGAAACGTGCTTGAAGAAAAGGCAAAATAGGTGCAAAATGTCGCAATTTTATCTTTATTGTAAAAGATAATCACTTATTTTTCGCTGTACCATTGTACACCTTCGTTTTTTCACTGTACCATTGTACACATTCGTTTTTTCACTGTACCATTGTACACCTTCGTTTTTTCACTGTACCATTGTACACATTCGTTTTTTCGCTGCATGGTCTCTGATTCTCTTGAACAGCAGTAGTTGAGTAGGACAGATCTTTGATTGTTGTTCGTACCACTCCATAGCTGTCTCTAACACAGAAACGCGTTAGCATTTGATAGACCTTTGCTACTTTCGTTGTTGTTGTTTCCCGTCACTTTTGGCCTCCCCCGAAACAACTGTTGAGCAAATTGCACTGTTCGAAAACGGACCAAAGTCCAGATATTTGACGCTCCGGATAATAAGCGTTCGGATAAACGACGTTCTACTGTACTCTTATTTTAAAACTTCTCATTTCATCTCGAACAAAAGGATTAAAACATATGCTTTGACAGATTTATTAGCGATTCCTCGTTCAAAGAATTAGACTTTGAATTTTTGGCCGATTTATTGATGATTTCTAGTAAAACAATATCGTAATAGGGCCTCATTAAGTGGGTAAAACCTTTCCCCTAAAACAGATGTAATTTCTACAAATAAGTTATGATGACGTGATCAAGTGTGAGAGAAAATATGTTTTTTCTTGCATTTAAATATTGAAGATTAATAATTCCTTCCCTTGTATTCTCAAAGTAAATCACTTGATGTTAAAATTAAATAAACAATCATGTGATCAATATCAAGGAGTTTTTTTTTTGTTTGTTCTGCCACGGCTACAATTTGCAAAATATCTTCTAATCGATGCATTACATTTTTGGTGCACTGCGTCACTAACCCCTATGGCATCTAGTACAATGGCTAGTGATGCTGACTGCTGTGCCGTAGGGCCTGGGCTCGAATCCCGGAGAAGGCACGGATTTTTTTTTAATGTATAGTGCCTTTGTGGCATGAGTGTACTCTAAATAGCCGTCGAGCCACAACTCCTCTCATTAGGTTGGTGGAAAGGAAACCGAGGCTTGACCACCCCCAGGGTGTTCTCCTTCAAGATTGGGGTGGAACATAGCTAGTGAGTGAGTGTTGGTTTTATGGCGCAACAGCCAATTTTGGCTAGGCTGCGCCAAACATTTGTTAAAATATTAAAATACTAGCTGTTACCCGCCCGCTTCGCTGGGAATTTCATGATGTTTTATAAATTTTTACTGCTTATATATATGTATAAATTATTGATATCTAAGTCTTGCATTAAGAATTCGATTGTATTGAAAAATATACTTATACCTGTAACTGTCGCCTGTTGATAAAAAAAAGGGGCAGAACTCATCTAATTTGTGTTTTCTAAGAATCTCTAAAATTGAAGCATAGAATGATGTTTGCTCTTTCGTAACCCAAAAACCAAGTGGATTCCCGCAAAACCAATTTTCGGTGGATCTCTACTCCGTAAATTGAACATGCAAGCCAAATTTCAAGTCTAAATCTAACAGAAAAAAAAACAAAAGTTTTATTATCAATATCCCCGTAATCCCGTTGAGAGCCGTTTTCCAAAATAACCGCTCTTAGCGGATTTCAACTCAACAAAAGAAAAATGCAAACCAAATTTCATTATTATAGTCCTTGCAGCTCGAAAAAAGTAATTTTTTTATCAATACGTCCCAGTAACCCCCTGCACACCCCCCAGAACTTGATTTGCTTAAAATACATTCTTAGTAGATCCCTATTCAACAAAAGAAACATGCTTAACAAATTTCAAGTATATGGGTCTAACAATAAAAAACAGGAATTTTTTCTGTAACTCCTCTTGACCCCTCGCAACCTTCCTTGGGGGTCAATTTTCGTTTTACTCTTTGTTAGAGGAACTCTATTCCATGAAAGGAACATGCCTACCAATTTTCAAGCAGGATGATCAAATAGTTTAAAATGGAAATATTTATCAATTACGCCTCTTAATCTCCCGAAATAAAACTTGGTAGTTCATATTCGCGAAACCCATTTTGTAGCGGTTCTCTACTTTACGAAAGGAATCTTCTTATCAAATTTCAAGACTGTACGTCTAATAGTTTAAAAATGGAGATAATTATGTATAACGCCACTTGAGCCCCCGCAACGCCACTTCTGGGTCTGTTTTCAGTAAAACAATTTTGTAGGGGAATTGCACACTATGAAAGGAATCTGCTTAGCAAAATTTTAAGACTGTGCGTCCAATAAATTAAAAATGCAAAAAAAAATTTATCAATAACGCTCCTTGAACCCCCGCAACGCGGCCTAGGGGTCGATTTTCACAAAACACATTTTGTAGTGTATCTCTATCCTATGAGAGGAATCTGCTTACCAAATTTTAAACTGTGCGTCTAATAGTTTAAAAATAGAAATAATTATTTATATCTGCCCTTAACACCCCTTGGGGGTCAATTTTTCCCAAACCTGTTTTGTAGCGGATATTTACTCCATGAAAGAAACATTCCTACCAATTTTCAAGCAGGGAGGTGAAGTACTTTAAAAACGAAAATATTTATCTAGTACGCAACTAAATCCCCCGCAACGCCATTTAGAGGTCTGTTTTCACAAAACCTTCTTATAGCTGATCTCTACTGTATAAAAGAAATCTACTTATCAAATATAAAGACTGTGCGTCTAATAGTTTAAAAATGGAAATAATTATCTATAACGCCCCTTAAGTCCCGCAACGCCACTTGAGTGCAATTTTCACGAAACCCATTTTGTAGCGTATCTCTACCCTATGAGAGGAATCTACTTACTAAGTTTCAAGACTGTACGTCCAATAACTTAAAAACCGGAATTTCTAACGCCCCTTAAACCCCCGCCCCCGCAAACAATTGCTGCTAATTTGAAATTACAAACAGACACTTCAATTTTATTTATTTGTATAGATATAGATTGGGATTATAATAACTATTGTTTAAATGTGACTAAAAATGTAAATAAAAAAAAAAAAGGATTAAAACTAACCATAAAACTTATCAATTTTTTGTTTCTTGCATTTCTTTTTGCTTATGAAGCCTTGATTTATTATTTTTAAAAGTGCATCCGAAACAGCCGATGCTCTACTTAACTGAACAGTGAGGTAATTATCATAAAAAAAAATTATGGCACATGTCAGCGTATTATCATGTGCGCGTAACACTATTATGTCTCATGAAGAGCATCGGTCGCCAGTAACCAAAACAACGACTTCATTAGCTCAGCTTGGCGTTCAATTTGGCGTTCATCTTGGCATTCAGTTTCACGTTCACCCGTATAGTTTCCGTTCCCGTAAGAATACGGAAATAAAATATAGCCTATGTTACTGCCCGTTAATGTAGCTTTCCATTAGTGAAAGAATTTTTAAAATCGCACCAGCCGTTTCCCAGATTAGTCGGAACAGACAGACAGACAAAAAATTTTAAAATTGGTTTTTTGTTATGAGTACCGTATATACTTTTAGTGTAGTAAGTAAAAAGCTGCTAATTTGAAATTACAAACAGACACTTCAATTTTATTTATTTGTATAGATAGGATGAAATATCTAAAAATACTGAAAATGCAGTTTTAATAAAAGTTAAAATTTCAAATCGCATAAAAATTGGTTTCCAATGATTAAAAGTAGAAGAAATTTTGGTGGTGGGGGTCCCCCACCAGTGAGTGAGTGTGTGAATGTTGGGTTTAATGGCACAAGAGCTGATTTCGGCTAAGCTGCGCCAATCAATTGTTAAAATGTTAAAAGTCCATTAAAAAATACTCACATATAGTAAAAAGTTCACACAAACAGCAAACATTTCGCACAAGTAAAAAGCAAACAGATTTTGGTGGGATACACCCCACCAAGTCAGATAAAATTAAAACCGTTCAGAAAAAAGTAAAACAAATTTTATATCCAAGTAAAAAATTCCTAATAACAAAATTTTGGTGGGGTTTACCCCCACCAAGTCCGATAAGCATGATTGAACAACGTCACCTCCTGTGTTTGGTAGGAGTCAAATATCGTTTCTTCATCACCTCCTCCTCATCTGCTTCAACATCCATATACACAAGAGTGTCCTCATCCGACATATCTTCGTCCGATGATTCCTCGTCCGATTCATTTTCATGGGATTTGTGGGGCTCCATTTTTATTTCAATGTCTGTTGATTCTTTCCAACGATTTTTTGTCTTTTTCAAAGCTTGGGTTGTAGCAGATATACGCGTAGTTTGATTCTCCGATGCCGGGATGAATGTATTGGGTTTAGGAAAATTGTGCTTTTTCTTTTTTGGTAAGGAAGCTTTCTTGGGGGGAAGCATATCTTTTGATTTGACTATACATTTTACTTGAATCTTTTAATTTTGAACGAACAGGGCTATTAAATACACTATTTAGAGGAGTGGTGCTTGTAGTAGTAGTAGAAATTGGTATAGGTAACTGAGAATATCACTTGATATGGCTGGTATTTCTGAGGATGTGGAAGGAAGTAGATGTACCTCAGTTGAAGATGTGGAGACTGCAGGCATTGAGGGTGATGTACTTGACTTTTGATTTGCAGAGGATAAGGGTTTAAGACATTGTAATGGAGGGCAGATTACGTTCGTTATATTTTGATCGGTTTGAGTAGTACTGGATATAGTTGAAGGTTTAATGGCTTGTGCATATGTGTGAGATATTTGTGGGACAATCAGTTTACGGGCTTCAGGATAAGATATATTTTTATTTCCTGGATCTGTTTTTCTATTTTCCTCTTTGGGCGTCGTTTTGAGTCGGATGTATGAGATTGGGAACAATTAACACATTTTGACTCTAGACTACAATCCGTAGAAGAATGTCCATCGGATGCACATCTGGAGAACGTTAATTGACCGCGGCAGGCTATTTGTGAGTGGCCGAACCTCTGACACTTAAAGCAGCACAGAGGATTCGGTATGTATGGGCGTATTTTGCAGTTCAGGTATCCGGCTTTTATTGTAGATGGCAGTGTTTCGGGCTATTAAAGGTAAGAATTAAATGCTTTGTTGGAAAAACTGTGGAATCCTTTTTTATGGTAATTCTTCTAACCTGAATTACACCCTGATCAGAGAATCCTTCGAGTATCTCGGAATCAGGCGTGTTCAACAAGTCAGATTCTGAAATGACACCTCTGCATGAGTTTAGAGATTTATGAGAAGTTATAGTTACAGGCGAGTTAAGAAAGGTTTTTGCGAGAAGAAACGACTTTGATTGCAATGCAGATATGGTTTCGATAAGTAGATCACCGGACTTTAATCGTTTTATAGATTTCGGTTCACCACCTATACCAATAACACTTTAGGTATTGCAAAAGGCGATTTATTAATCATCTCATTATGTGGTAAGGAAATCAGTAAAAATCTGGAATTTTTTGACATTTCAATTAACGTTGAAAGTGGGTAAAATAAGGCCTTTACCCGGGCACTTCAGAACTGGATCCATAACAGTGAGTGAAACTTCATTCTGGCGTGCCTCCACCCACCACGGAGTCCAACAAGGGAGGCAGTGTGCCGGTCATCTGTCAAAAACCAGGCACGGCGCTTTCCTGGAGTACACCCAGAATATAGTACTACAGCATCATGGCGAGGATCCAACGTGTAAACCCGCCGTCCCTTATCTGCAGCACTAACAATACAGCAATGTCTCCGAAAAGACTTATCACCAGCCGATTGACAGGAGCGGGCTCACTCCTGCCTCCCGTCTACAGCGAAGCGTGGGCCAAAGGGAACGCAAAGGTATCCATAGGACACCGCACACGGCAAACATGCGGGTTGACAAACAACGGTGTTAGTAAAACACAACACAAATATCGAAAACAAAATTAAAAAGGAACCAAATTACCGTATCTCAAAATAAAAACTAAACTGCGTTAATAACAATATATATCAAGAATAATACAATCACAACAAATAAATTTAAGATTCAAATCATGTATTTTTTTTAAAAAAAATTAATCTGTGGTCTAAGACGGGAAAGGAAGTAAAGGGAAAATTGGATGACAAGTAAGAGGGTTGAAAATGGAGAAGGATCACTAGGGTATCCCGGGTTTGTGAATCCCGTGTTTACCAAAGACAGTAAACCCCTTGGGAAAAGGAAAAGATCACTAGGGTACCTCGGGATTGTGACATCCGTACTCACCTAAAGAAGGTGAGCCCCCTGAGGGGGTGGAACATAGCTAAGTCGTACTGTCATCTGTGTATGGTGCTCGAAACTGCGGATAACGACAGGCGTACAAACTAGGCTCTTGCCATCATCTATTTTGAGCGGCTCGATTTGACACAGTCAGGCAGATGGCACTAACAACATGTTTTTAATAACCTCTACTAGAAACAATGTGACTTAAATATCCTAATAATATTATAAATGTGAATGTAAGTTTTTTTGTTACGCTTTCACGCCAAAACCACTAAACTGATTTTAAAAATTCTTTCACCAATTGAAAGCTACATTTTCAGCAGTTAACATAGGGTACAGTTTATTCCCGTATTCTTAAGGGAACGGAAATTATATGGGTGAACGCCAAACTGAACTAATGAAATTGTTTTGGTTAATGGCGACAGATGCTCTCCAGGAGACAGTGTTACGCGCGCATAATACGTTGACACGTGTCATATTTTTAGCGCGTTTTCACGCAGTGGAACAAAAGCGCTATTAGGACGCAAATTTCGTCTTCGTCCCATATTTTGTCGTAAAATAGATGCGAATATGAGTTCGTTTGTTACCCTTTCACGCCTAAATCACTAAACCAGTTTTAAAAATTCTTTCACCAATCGAAAGCCACATTATCAGCTGGTAACATCGGGTATATTTTATACCCGTATTCCTACGAGAATTACATGGGTGAAACCGCCGGCGCTGCTTAACCCCGCCAAGTTGGCGCAAAATTATGCATAATACCGGAAGTTTTATAAAATTTTTATCACCTTTCTAACAGATAACTGAAACATAATGTAATTTAACATCTTTACTAAAATCAATTTTTAAATGGTTTCTTAGCGCGTTTTTCACGTAGTGTAAAAAAAGCGCTATTAGGACGTAAATTTCGTCTGCGTCTTCGTTCCATATTTTGTCGTACCTTTTTCTCAGCCAATAATCAACCAATTTACATCGGGTTTTCGGCATTTGGTTGCATTTGTGCCCTAGATGAGCCGAATCATTTAAATTTGATAATTTTAAATTAAAAAAAAAATTGAAGTATAGTACTACTTTTTGTTAGTAAAAAGTTCATTAGTTGCATTATTGTAAAATACAACATGTGAAAAACGCGCTAAAATTACTTGGCCAGGCCAATGATTGATATCTTGTTTTAATTATTAAACGTCGAACGTTTATTATACGTTACATTTATTAAATGTGAAACTCAAACTTTGAGAAATATCGCCAAGTTGGCTAAAAACTTCTCTATTCCGACAATCCCAGAAATTTTAATACAAATTTTCTCCCACTTTTTAAAAAGAGAAATGATATAAAGTTTTAAGAAATTAAGTGATATTGAAAGCTGTATGGTATATTAAATGGCAGTTTCATTAAAAAATTTTATTTGTCGAATATTCATACTTTGAATTTATTATTTCTTCTAAAAAATAATTCCATTATAAGACCATGTTTTGCACCAAAATTTTCACTCATATTGAACCTAGATATTTTATATGGAGATATTACTATGGAGAGAGATATACTAGATATTACTACGGAGGAAGCCATACAATGCCAATCTCCGAATAAAATTACAGAAATTTACGTAATACTTATATCATCTTACGGTTTTTCTAATCCTCAAAACTTTGAAATAAGTACAAAGAGTACATGGCGGAAGATATTTTGCGACGACTGCAGCGAGTACATGTAGATATGACTTGATGCTTCGACTATGTAAGCTTTTAGTGTGAGATAAAGTACGATGCGTGTCTCACAAGAAAGCTACAGAAGCGTTATATTGGACTCTTCAGGATTTACGAGATAGTACGGATATTATGGGAGAAATGGTAGTTTTATTTTTTTTAATTTATTCTTATTGAGAACATTTTTATATAAACCCCGTGCACCACAAAGTATCACACGACGTGTTACAGAAGTAAGCGTGAAGCACACATCACAAAGGAAAGAAAGAATTTTAAAGTCGTGTGTGAAGGATTACAACCCAAACATCCATGCCTTCCCCGGGATTCTAACCCAGGCCCTACGGCACCGTCACTGACAACTATACCGGATGGGCGGCATGGTAATTTTATTGGCTGAGGATTTCCGACAAACTCTCTCCCTGTAATCCAGAGGGGTACATTGAAAGATCAAATCAGAGCCTGTATAAAATCATCAAGCTTATGAGCAAAAGTTGAAAAATTCAGTCTGAAAAGGAATATGATTACGACAAAATTGATGCAGAATATACTTGGTGCCGCAATCTTAACGGGTGTCAGGAAAGGGGAAAGTGTTATCAAACCTCCCTCCAGCTATCCTTTCTAATCTACCGTTTCAATTCAAATCAGTTCAATTTCCAATCAAACTCAGTTTAGCTGTTACTATTAACAAAGCGCAAGGGCAAACATTGAAGGTAAAAATTTCAGGTAAACATTGCGTTTGGAAAAGCCAGGCTTTTTTCCCCATAGCCAACTATGTGTAGCCCGTTCGCGTGTGTCCAATGCCCGAAATCTTCACATATTTGCACTTGACAGAAGAACATATAATATAGTATACAGTAGCATCCTAGAATAATATTCTGTATTTACCTCTTTTAAAGAAGAATTATTTATTAAACGTAGACTCTTTCAGCTTTTTAAAATAATAATTTAAGCTATTGAATTTCTGTTGCTAATTATTATAATAAAGTATGTTTTCAATTTTTTTTAACTAAGCTCAATTTTAGAATTTTTAAATTTTAATGGTCCCAGTCAAGCAATGAAAAAATTATAATATTTTATTTACTTTCTAATGCTAATTATTATGACTTTGACATTTAAAGATATCAACGCGAACGAAACCTCGAGTAAACGCTAGTTAAAGATAAAGGAATCAAATAGATATTGGAAACTTAAAAATATGAAACAATGCTGACTGTGAGACAGCTTTAATTTTGTATAAATGTGGGGATTCGCTCGTTTTCTGCCTCTAGCCCATCTCCCCCACCACTTAATATAAAATAAACCATAGTCTGTAAAATTTGGCAGAATTTTTTTTGTTTTTTATTTACCTTTAATGGCCTGTATTTTAGCAACTTAGTCTCTGCATACACACCAAGTCCCAAAAGGCGAGATCCATTTCATGGTGGCGGCCAATTTTAATTCCAGCTCTCGACGGATGCAACCTATTGCGATGGCAGAATTATGAACATGTTGTATCAAATCATAGATTTCAGAAGGTTTTTCACTTATACTTTTAGTATACCTACTACTCTTATTGTAGCTAAGTTCTTAAAGGTAATATTCTTTCCCTGTTTTTTGTGGTTTTGAGATTTGCTAATTACAAGCGGAATGCTTAAAATAGCCACAATATTAATCATCAATTACTTAACTCAATCCCATCCTATTCTATTATTTTACAAATTTTACTTACGGTGAAAAGTTATCATAAAGCATCAAACGATTTTTTTTCAAAAACAAATAATAATCTTACGGAAAAAATATAAATTATATACCAAACGATCTTTTGAGAAAGTTATAATTAATCGGAATTTCTAAGGACTACCTATTTCCTTAGAAATATAAGTAGCATCTGAGTCTTAATGTTCAAAAGTCACTATTAACCGTCTTGAAAACGTGACTAATGCATCGTTTAAAGTGTACTTAAAACTCCGATGATTTCATAGAAGTATTCCGGGAGCTAAATGAACAGAACGCAAATTCAAATACTCATTTAGCGTATCGTAAACGATCCTTACTGCCACTCTGTCGGATCTCATTTTCGGCAATTAAAAATCTTCATTCTCTGGTTCACTTTTCATCATTTTTCCAAACTGAAGTGAGTTGAGCAACGAGTGGCGTCTTGTAATTAAAGTGAGTAGAAAGGGTGGAAGGCTCCAAATGGCGGCAGTTCTCCAGGGAATTCAATTAGATGCCATTTAAACGAAAAAGCCTCGGCAGCTATAGAAAGAAAAGTTGTTTCGATTCGGAACAACCCCCCTAATGAAAGTTTTTCCTTTCTTTTCTCTGAGAGGATTCCATTAAGTTAAACTATTATTTTTTTTCCCTTCCAAAAGCAATGCTTAATTAGGTTGACTGAATAAAATGATTCTATTAAACTAAATGAAAATAAAAGATGCGAGAAAGAAATTTTGATTTCTTTGCGTTGTTTCTGAAGCTTATTCCTTTTGTTGATTTTATTTTAATGTATGATGTATTTTATACTTTTGAGAGACGTTCTTATTTTTATAAATATAGAGTATATCATTAAATAATTAAAACAATTGAGGTGGAAGAATTAGGAAACAAAAAAAATAGATTTAAAAAAAAAATTTATGCGATTCTGTTAGAGAATGTGTTTGCGCGTTAGAATTTATTATCGACCCATTTAAGAAGTCTACTATAGATAATAGAAAAATTTGTAATGATAAGAATTTTTTTGTACTTAGAACCAAATATACACTCAAGAGCCAAAACATTATGACCACCTGTCAATAACGAGTTGGCCCACCTTTGGCGCGCAACACAGCTTCAACCCGCCTTTGGCATGGATGCCACAAGTCCTTGTTAGATGGCCGGAGACAGATCGTACCAGATGTTTAAGCAACGGTCACGCAAATCCGAGATATTGCGAATTGGGGGTCTTTGAACTCTGAGCTGCCGTCCCATGAAATCCCAAATGTGTTCTATCGGATTGAGATCCGGTGAGTTAGGCGGTCAGGACCTTAACTGGAATTGAGCATCATGTTCCTGGAACCACTCCAACACAATTTTAGTCTTATGACACGGGGCGTTGTCCTGTTGGAACATTCCATTTCCAGCTGGAAAAACAGAGGCCATGTAAGGGTGCAGCTGGTCCGCAATGACGTTCCGATACCCTGTAGCATTCATGGTCCACTCTACGACAACTACGGGTCCCAGAGACGCCCAAGAGAACGTCCCCTATAGCAAAATACTGCCGCCACTGGCCTGTGTATGACCTACTGTACATTGAGGGATCAACTGTTCGCCTGGAAGACGGCGTATCCTGACACGGCCATCGGCGTGATGAATGACAAACCGTGATTCATCTGACCAGGCAACTAACTCTCTCGCACTGATTCATGGACCAGTCGCGATGTTTCCGGGCCCAGCGCAGGCACAGTTGGTGATGACGCTTGGTCAGCAAAGGCACACGAGTGGGACGTTTGCTGCGTAGCCCCATATCCAACAGTGTCCGCTAAACAGTGTGCTTTAATATTATTCTACTTGGCCCTACATTGTATTGGGCTGTCAGCTGAGCCACTGTCTGGCTCCGGTTTTGCTTTACCATGCGTGACAGTCTCCGACGACCGTTTTCTTTGATAGCGTGTGGAGGTCCAACACCATGTCGTCTACTGCTGGTTTCACCGTCATTCCTCCACTTTGCATTTGTATTAACAACTGTAGATCGCGAACAACCCATGATTCGTGCAGTTTCGGAAATACTTATTCCAAGCCATTACAATCTGCCCTCTATCAAAGTCGCTTAGATCCGCAGCCTTTCCCATCAGACACAGGAATAAATGAAAGAATGATTCTTCAGACTCTCCAGCAGCAGTTAAATACCACTTCCACCTGATCACGTGCCTTCCACGTCATTCAGGCGAGTTTATTGCAAAATGTAAAGGTGGTCATAAAGTTTTGGCTCTTGAGTGTATATTACATTATTTTAACCCATTCACACACACACGGCCGCAAATTTAAAACATCTTGCCCTGGGTGCCAAGGTTTTATTTTACAGAAAACATGACATTTTACAAAATATAATGGTATTAAGTTACTGACATAATATTGTAATAGCATTTACGGTAATTTTTATTGAAAAAAACCTTAAAAGATAAATTGTAGTTGGCGACACTGAATAAGATTCCTGTGCTGAGTGCCACTTCCGAATTATCTCGTAGTGGTCTTTTTTCAATAAAAAACTTCATATACAAATATTTTCTTTTCGTTTTGTTTGATTTTACAAGACCACCTCTAATTTCATGGGGTGACAATCAGATGTGTAATGTTTTGTCAGGTGTTCATGCAGACGCTTAATGATTTTCGGTGGGAAATTAACAAAAATTAACTGAAAAGTAATATTTAGTAGACCACAGGAAACCATCTGTTGATAAAAGAAAATCACTCTACCCAACTTTGAAAGCTTCTTGCAGAATGAACCAAAGAAATCGAGGCAATAAAAATATGATGATGCGTCTATTTAGGGAATCAGTTATTTGGCATTTATTTAAAGGTGACGGCAGCAATACAAGAGAAACAGCAACTATAATACTAATACAACCGAACATCTTCCTCCCACAGGAAAAAAAGGATGCCTACAAAGCCATGTGCACAAAGCAACAAAAAAAAGTGAGAAGACTCGTATTTTTGTCCATTGTGTCGCAAAAACCCAGCACTTTGTGTTGATCTTTGCTTTTAAGTTCAACATACACAGTGTGATGTGCCCGCTTTCCATTCCCTAATTGCTGGGGGAAAGTGGCCTAAATGGGTGGTCAAGAATTCTGACCTCTGTTCCCACGACCATTCCTTAGAATCCGAGAGTGGACATATTCCTCGGTCTGGGTGGAATTTCTGTTTCTCACGCATCCCAGTCGACAGCGTGTCTGGGGGAGGACAGTCCACATTATGCGTCGGAAGTTTCTTACGCTTTGAGGAGCCGAAAAGAAGAACCAGGAGCAACCCAGGCTTTAAAAGGCCCGGCGTGAGAATTTGCGAGGGAGAACCGTTCAGAGGCCTCTCTAGCGATATACAGCGAGAAACCCACTGCGCACCCACGATTAGAGTCGATCAGCGAAGCCGAAGGACTTTGGCCCCTACTACCGATAGATAGGTCTCGACTTCACGTGACTCTAGATAAGGTGGATGTTTGAGATAAGATGAACTTAACTGTAAAAGAGACTAATTGTGATCCCAATCTCGGAACAATTGTAAAAATATTAAAGTTAGTTTTCCCTGTAACAAATTGTTTTGATAAGCCGATTCCAGTCATTACAACAATAAAAATATTTTAATTTTTGGAATACCTTCATATACACTGGTGTGCAAAAATTAAGGACGAAGTCGAAAAATTAGCATATCAGCTGAACGAAGAGCCAGAGTGGACAGAAAGACCAATCAGGAGATTAAGTGAGGTGATGTACGGTAGCACATGCGCAGATATGCAGTTAGACGTAATGGGGGAGTGTCTGAGTAGTAAAGCATGTTGTCGGTGTAAGATTAGTATTTCTGGCAAAGAGATTGCACACCGTATAGCAGTTAAAATCACACCGAGTTGCTGCCTCAGCGAGAAATGGCGAATAATCAATCTGTTAGACGACATCTGGATGCTTTTACCCGAGGTCGAATCATTGGGAAGTTGGAGGAAGGTCGCAGTGTGACAAGTGTGGCTGCAGAGTTCGGAATTGCTCACAGCATCGTTTCACGACTTTGGAGACAATTTCAAACTACAGAAACAGCTATCCGGGGGTTCAGTAGTGGTCGTCCACGAGGAACCACACCCGCAGAAGACCGGTATATTGCCTTACAGGCCAGAAGAAACAGGTGGCAGGCAGCGGGAGAAATCGCTAGACACACGACACAGGCGACTGGACGACCGATATCGCGTTTTACCGTGGCCAGAAGACTGCACGGTGCTGGTCTGTTTGCACGACGCCCTGTACGGTGTGTACCTCTAACGCCTGCCCATCGGAGAAGGCGTTCTCTGTGGTGCCGGAAACGCCGGAATTGGAGAGACAATGAATGGGGACGAGTACTCTTTACAGATGAGAGCAGATTCAGTCTGAGTAGCGATTCTCATCGCATACTCATCTGGAGAGAGCGGGGAAGCCGCAATCATCCCTCGAACATCATTGAAAGGGACAGGTATGGAGGTGGCGGTGTTCTCGTTTGGGGAGGCATCATGCTTGGTAGTCGTACAGACCTTCACATCTTCGACGCAGGTTCAGTCAACGGGACCCGTTATTGTAACGAGATTCTTCTTACATATGTGCGTCTTTTTAGAGGCGCTATGGGTCCGCAGTTCCTTTTCATGGACGACAATGCACCATGTCATCGCACAGTAGCTGCCGAACAGCTCTTAGAGAGTGAGGATATTGAACGTATGGATTGGCCGGCACGAACTCCGGATCTCAATCCCATCGAGCATGTATGGGATTTTCTAGGCAGACGCTTGGCAGCTCGTACCTTACCACCAGTAACGATTCCGGAGCTTCGATTGGCGCTGCAAGACGAATGGGCAGCAATGCCTCAACAACTCATTGACACCCTCATTCTCAGCATGGGCAGACGCTGTGAAACCTGCCTAGCAGTCAGGGGAGATCATATCCCCTACTAAAGACCGGATATTTCTTGCTGGACACCCATCACAGGGATGTTTCGGCCTTCAGTTGCATTGCGCTCCATGCTACTTTTTCAATAAAGCTTCTTTTTATCCCTCTGATTTCTCTTTTAGTAAGTGTTGCTTACATTACTCATGTCCTTACGTATGGGGGATCTTACGGTATTAAATGTGTTGATTTGGAATGCTTTTGTACAAAGTTATATTGAAACAACCGTCTCGTCCTTAATTTTTGCACACCAGTGTATAATCTAATATATAAAACTCTCCTGTCACAGTGTTTGTAACCAAACTCCTCCGAAACGGCTAGACCGATTCTTATAAAATTTTGTGCGTATATCCAGTAGGTCTGAGAATAGGATGTAAACTATTTTTCATTCCGATATTGCAATTAGTTGAAAAGATATTAATTAAAAACCTTAAAACGCGCAATTGTTTTGCCTGTGTTGTTTATTTCGCTAGCGTCGAAAATCGGTTTCGCGCCAGATGTCACTTTTCTCTGTTCCACCGTCCAAATCACCCTGTCCATGGGTTACACTAACAACAGGGGTGTCTATAACAAATCAAAAATCACCAAATTTGGCGAGTGAAAAGTTTATTTTTATTTTTTATACATATCTTTAATTTAAAAATTCATATATTGCACCGTTTATAAAACAAATATATTTGCGAAAAACTTAATCGCTTTTACTTCGTTATCATTATTTCAAATAAATAACACGAAATCAGTTATTGCCATTTTGCTCAAGGTAGCTCTCACGTTCAGTTAATTAAGTGACCTCATATAAATCAATAGTTTTCAAAACGTGTCTCGAGCTCCCGCCAACAACTATTGTTTTACCTGTATAGACCATTTCTGAATATTTTCAAACATTTATGAGTTCTTATTTATTAATTTTTTTATTATTAAACACAGTTAATAAAACTGTAATACTCAGTGCTTGGAAAATTTTCGGGAGTCCATTTGCAATTAAAAGATAAATATATACGTATTTTATAATTGTGAAAGGTATAGGTAAAATAATAAAATAATAGATACATTATCAGTATATTGTTTTCTAGCAGTAAGTACTTCAATTTGATCTGTTTGTGTGTTTTGTGCATTGAACATAGCCAGCCAGACGCAAGGGCCGCCTAACGAATAAATCTACAGTCATGTGAAATAGAAGAGCTCAAAGAACAGGCGAACAAATCCAACAGGATAATGAAGATGTGTGTGTGAACATGGCGCAGTTGCCTGAATCGAAATCACAAGAGACACGAGTTGAATAAAATCAACAAAGACGTTTAGAACAAAGACAAGCGTGTCGATTCATATTTAACACACGCAGAGCAAATGACCAACAACGCCAACAAGTACATCGACTATTAACATCCGATTCATTCCGTCGTCTAGCATTCGAGTATGAGCCCTATGTTAAATATTACGCTCATTCGAATGTGGAAATTGGTGCTATGAACACGGATTGTCCGCATTGTAATGCGCTGAAATTTTAAAAAATGAGCCAGCAGGGATGTGTTGTGAGTCAGGAAAAATGCAACTACCAGAACTTGAAACACCACCTGAACATTGTCACGTCAATCCACGTTCAACGTGCGCTAATGAGATCAACGCTTGCTTGAAATTATCGCCAATGCGGAGTAATATTGGAAAAGTACAGCTGAAAGTAAATATGCGCATTCAAGTACTTTAAGGAATCTCAGGGGTGTTAACCTTTTGATTTTTCGAATTTTCGAAAAAAATATATGTTGTTCTTCATTTTCATCTGAACATTTTGATACAAACCACGTGACAATACTCCAAAAACTTCGAAAGTTAATCAAAACATTCAAAACACCAATTTAGTCATATCAGCTTTTAAATGGACACATGCCACGCCCACTTATTTTTGATTTCTGTATACGTTTATTTTTCTGTTTTTAATAAGCTTCATGAAATATTTTAAACGCTTGACTGCATCAGAAGGAAGCTTGCAACTCAACACATTCATTCTGTTGTAGTTGATTCTGTTGTGTTTATTTTAATACACGTTTTTTGAAAACACTTATCTAAATCGATGATATTTGTTGTTTTATACTGATAGTATTTGATTAATAAATACTCAGAAAAGTCCTTTGGGCAAACGCCCCAATAAAAGAATATTTAGAGGTAAGAAAAAAATACATTAAATCATTCACATGTTACAGAAATGAAAGATACAGGTAAGTGCAGAAATGAAAGATGCTTCTTGTCAAATACACTCAGGAATTCAGGCTTGATTAAAGTCAAATCTTGTAAAGGTAAGTGAAAACTTCAAAGGATATCGTTTTTTTAATTTTATTTCAAACTTTAGCTCTATTTTGTCAGTGTTATGTTGTTTAAAATGTCATAAACCATTAACAATTAATGAAAAATCAACTCGTGGTTTATGTTCGAATTTTGAAATATATTGTAAAAACTGTCGAAGTGTTTGTACTTTTCAAGCTGTGAAAACACTGGGAATAAAAATAATGCTCCAGAAATTAACCAAATGCCTGTTTTAGCAATGAGATGCATAGGCCAAGGTTTAGAGTCATTAAAAACCTTTCGTGCTGTGATGAGTCTTCCTAATCCTGTTGAACAAAAATCATATGATGTTATTAATACTAAACTTTGACTTATTACGAAGGAAGTGGCTGAAAAAAGCATGAAAAGGGCAGCTGTCGAAGAAATTTCTTCGTCACCTGATAACTTTTTAACGGTAAGTGGTGATATGGAACCTCGAAGATGAGATAACATTCATCGTTGATTGGAGTATGTACTGTAATAGAGGCCAAAACAAGTAAGGTTTTAGATCGTGAAGTGTTGCCTCATTTTGCAAAGGATGCGACAGTTATAAGGGGTAAAGATTGGTATGAAGTACAAAAAATGGCAAAGAGCACATAAGATTTCATGTGAAAATATCATTCTGGCTCTGCTGGTAAGTTGGAGGTTGATGGGATGATCAGAAAAGCTTCACAATCTGAAATATTCCAACTATATAGAAGATGGCGACACAAAAACATTCCATACCTTTTCTGAAAACAAGCCATAGGTGATGGCCATCTTATTCAGAAAATAGAATGTGTGTAGGCCATGTGCAAAAGAGAATGGGTACAAGACTTAGGAAGCTTAAATTAGTATATGGTAAAAAGAAATTATCTGATGGTAAACTATAGGCGGTAAAGGTAGGTTAACTGATAGTTTAATTGATAAGCTTGCGCATTACTATGGTAATGCTATTCGATGCAATTCTACTAGTGTAAAGGAAATGCGGAAAGCTATTTGGGCTGTTTGGGGTCATTCTTGCAGCACCGATGATGAACCGATGCACTGGTTTTGTCCTACAAATCCAAATACATGGTGTAAGTATAATGCTGCAATTAATAATAATTTACAAAATTATAAACACAAACCCTCAGTTGCTAAGGCTGTTCGAGATGTAATTAAGCCTGTATTTGCAGACTTATCTCATCCGGCACTCCTGAAGAAATGTTTAGGAGGTAAGACACAGAATCCTAAAGAAAGTTTAAATTCATTAATCTGGAAGTTTTGTCCCAAGACGATTGGTTCTAGCCTTCAGATTGCAGAGATTGCTGCAAATCTAGCAACCAGCATTTTTAATGATGGAAATCAAATACTTATTACTATTTTAGCGAAATTTGGCTTAAAAATTAACAAAAATGTTTGTGTGTCCCTGGCTGAACGTGACAATCGTCGAATCTTTACGTCAAGAAAGAGGAGCTTTAGCATCATCGTTTGAAGATCGCAGAGCCAAAAAAATTAAAAAGAGTAAAGAAATTGAGCTGTTTGAGCAACAGGAAGGCATATCGTATGATCCTGGAGCATTTTAGCATGTAAGTTTTAAAAAAAAATTTCTCAAATTCAATTTAAAACTTTAAAGCCTTTTTTCTCAGTATGTGTTTTTTTCACGTACGCGCATTGCGTTTCAAAAACTATCATACTTTGATGCATAAAACTTTACAGAATTATAAACTCTATCATAATCTTTAAATCCTAGCTATTTATAGTATTACATAATTGTAATTTTTTAAAAAATTTCAAAAAAATTTAAATTTAAACATTATTTTTAAAAATTTACTTTTTTATTTTTAAAAATATTATATTTTTTATCCTATTTATATAAAATCGCTACCATGTAATAAGGATATATTTGACTTTATAAATCAACTTATTGCTAGTAATTAGAATTATTATTGCAGAAAATATCATGCGCATCGTAAAACTTACTATGTGTTTCTTACAAAAAAATTCTTATTTTTATGCGCTTATTATTTTTAAAATAATGATTATATTTTAGACATTTTATACTTTTTTGAAACTTTATTCCTTTATAAAAAATGTGTAAAAGAATCAAATTATTTCATTTTAACCTCAAAGAATTATTTCTAGTCGAAAAGTGTTCATATTTTGTGCTCTCGAAACATTTTTAACACCCCTGAGACCCCTTAAGATCCATCCGCTGAAACATTCTCAAAGCAACTGTTAGATATCGGCGATGGAAAAGTAGCTATACATGAAAACACTGGATGCATAAAATTGCCGACCGATTTCTGCACAATCGTTAACTCGCAAAATACTCTCATTGACCAGATATTTCTCAATATACACATACAATACTTGAATCATGAGTAGCTGGCAGGAAGAGCAATTTTGGCAGCAAGAAATGTGGACGTCAACGATTTGAATTTCAAGATACAGCAGTTGATTCCAGGGGACTTGATGCCATATTAATCTATCGCTACAGTTTGCGATACCAACGAAGCTGTAAATTATCCAGCAGAATTTTTGAACTCATTGGATTTGGAAGGCATGTCACCGTACCATTTACAACTGAAAGTTGGATCTCCGGTTATTTTGCTTCCTAATTTGAACCCTCCACGGCCGTGCAATGGCTCGCGATTAGTCATTAAAAAATTGATGAAAAACGTTGTCGAGGCAAGCATTTTGAATGACAAGTTCCGAGGAGAAGATGTATTACTACCACGAATCCTAATTATTCCCACAGATGTGCCAATTGAATTCAAACGGATTCAATTTCGAATTAGATTGGAATTCGCAATGACAATCAATAAGTTTCAAGGCCAAATGATGTCTGTTTGTGGCTTAGATTTGGGCACACCGTGTTTTTCCCACGGACAATTATGCGCGGTATGCTCTCGCGTGGGTAAACCGTCTAGTTTGTGTTGGCTAAAGATGGACTCACTAAAAATATCGTACACTCCTTGCACTTAAGAGACTGATAAAGTTATTTTTTAACTGTCATAATTTGTGATAGAGATGTAATTTGAAATTTATTAGTTAAAATAATAAAAGTACAAAGAATTCAAAAAATGAATGTTTGGTGTTTTGTTACTTTTATAGGCCGTCATCGTTCACAGCGCTCCATTCCTCTTTCAGTCATATACCACATCCCCACACACTTACAATGAGTTAGTTAATTTTTATTTGACTACCAAAATATTCTCTAGAAATAATTTATATGGCAAAACAACGTTTGTGTGCTGGGTCAGCTGGTACATATATATATATATATATATATATATAACTATGTTAGAACAAGATTATAATTTTAATAATAAAAATTTATACGTTTTTTTGCATTATATAAATTCTTTATTCATTCTTTCTAATAATTCCTAACTCAAATGAAGATATATAATCATTCTAAAATTTCAGCACACACTACGGGATATCTCGTAGTTGGCAGTAAATGAGTTAAATAAAAAATTAAATGCCTCTTTGAATTTTGTATTATAATATGTTGCAAGTTCTGAATCCAAGCTGCTCGGGGCCGAGGGTTCATAGTCGCGAACTCGTGCTCAGCATTTCTTCTTTCGAATTATGGGTTCGAGTCCATTAAATAAGTGTAGAAGGGATGCCTGTTTAGTTATCGTCACTATACCTTGGTTCAAAATAATGAGGATGAGCCCATTCATTGTTAGTGTGACGTTAATGTTGTTGCCACCTGCCAGACGTAGTCAGATCGAGGCCCACAAAATTCATCATGGCATCCGGCTAGATTGTAGATTGCTTTGAACACCGTGTAGGTGACAGTGCGATTGGGCTCGGTTCCACCCCAATTTTGAGGGAGAACACTTTGGGAGGGGTCAAGGACCTTCTATGTCTCGTCCCCTTCCACCAACCGCAAGAGAGGACTTGAGGCTATTCCAAATGCCGCGAAGGTACTATACATTTACAAACATCCTTGCCTTCTCCGGGATTCGAACCCAGGCCTTGCGGCACAGCAGTAAGTGTCGCTAACCACTATACCAGAAGGGCTACGTGACGTTAATAAACATAAATGAATAAATCGAAGAAACGTCATACAGTATAATTTTTACGAATTATAGGCAATTATCGTTTTGAAATAAATTGGTTATATGGAAACTACATCTTCCACAGTGGATTACACAGACTAGTTCAACGAGGGGTTTACTTTTTTAAAAACACGTACATGGAAGCGCCGAGGTGTAATCTTTGTGCAAAGAATTAAAATCTTGGGAAAAGAGAAGGGTTACAAACTCCATACCCATCACTAGTGTAAAAGCCACTGATCTGAAATATGCATTAAAACTTTTCATGTACTCACACTTGCCAATGAATTAGAAACCCAAGATATGGATAATTGCTGTGGTTCGTTTGGACATAGAGTCTACATTCTTCTGTAGTGCATTTACGTCCAGAGAATACCAGGCATTGGCTGTGCAGCTTTCTAGATCTTGGTAATTAGATGGGAGAAGAGAATGCTGTGGCGGATGAGGCTTTCATCCACATATCCCACACATTTCCTATGGGGTTAAGATATGAGCTATGCTGTGGCCAAGGAAAATGTTGAAAGTGTCCAAATGGAGGTTCAGCGAACCAATTTTGAACATTTCTAGCACAATGTATAGTTGCATTATCGTTCGTGAAGAATCAGTCACCGTCAGGATAAAAATACACTTGATCTTCCAGTATATCTAGGTATCTCATGGTTGGTTGTTTACCATCGAAGAATATCAGGGCACCACTTCCATGCCAGCAGAGCATGCCCCATATCATGATATTCGCACAAGACCTTTGCACAGTGCGATTCAGATAAGATGGCTTCGTGGGGTTTTCGACAAACTAGACGTCTCTCATCAGTGCAAAAAAAGGTGTAGCCTGATTCATCCGACCGCATTACCCACTTCCAATCCTCAGATATCCAATACCTTCTTCTCCGACACCACTGCAAAAGAATTTTTTCCTTTCAGGTTTGGTTTTCTCACAGGCATCCGACTATAAATTTCTATCCTCTGCACATGGTTCGAGCTGAAATCTGTTGTTAAAAGCTTTGGTTGACGATTTGAGTCAGTTGAAGCACAATAGAAAATCCCCGTTATACCGTACTGTGCTGGAACCACAGTTACATCCTCTACATAAGGATTATAAATTCTGATTCGAAATATGTGATATGGCTGCTTTTGAGAACCCAGTGAGATTTTTGCTGTCTTCGAAATTGAGGCTCCTTTTTCAAATGAGCAATGTGATCTTTCTTTATTGCAATGTTACTTCATTCACATCACCTTAGTATTCTAACCACGTGTAAGCCACGTCATGAAAAAAATTTGCATACTCTTCATCTTTAGCATGGAATCTCAAAGGTTTCTAATTCATAGGGCCACTGAGTGTATATGCATGCATTAAAATATTCAATAACTGCTATTTTCCACAGGGATCCTCCTTAAAAAGTTTTGAAACATTTTTTATCCAAAAATGAAAAGAAATAACATAACTATCTCACTTTTGTTCGACAAATAGGAATCTTTGTTATGTATGGTATATCTGCTTCGAAACAATTTCATTTATCGAACCTTCCAAATAGTTGGTGGATCGAAAACGTGAAACCACAGACTCAGAATATTCTCGACTAACACTTGTTGCTGCAGCAAACAGTGAACTGAATCTAAAACAACCATCCTTTGATTTGTAAACGAGGGGTGGGGTCGATAGGTTGAGTGTGTGGGTGGTGGACGTTACCATGGCGACGACGAGGCATAGGATGCTACAAGAAACAGCTTTCTGAGGAAACCGACATGAAACGAGGCTTTTCCAGGAGATCGTTAGAGAGACGGTTTGGATTTCCGGAGACTTAAATTGGATTCCTTCATTGTATCCAAAAACGCACCCAGCGTTTAAATGAAAAGTATACAAATTGTATTTCTCACTGCAATTTTTCAGGGGAAGTTTCGGAAAATTCAAGACGATTCTTGGTTTTACGCGAAGTGTATACCGAGTTTATTTGTAACGTTTTACTTTTCGGTCACGTAGTTTGTGTAAATTTCTCTCCCTTTTTAATTTATCCGTAGATTTTAATTGGTTTCGTTTCAATTGTAGTGCAAAAATAACTCCTTGTAAATTGTATAAATTGTGTAACTTAGGCTTTATTTTTTTTATTTATTTAATTATTTATTATTTTTTCTTTTGGCTGAGATATTTTGGCAGTAAACTAAACAAATTCCATTTGTCAAATAAGAATGTTTAAAATCGATATTTCTTTTCTTAATTCGTCATTCAGATATCTAAAATCAATTGATTAGGAAGTGCGTGGGCGTATATAGTATTTTTATATTGTTTCTTTTTCTATACCAGAAGCTGTCGGCTCAGTAGCTTAGAAGTAGAAGAGAATGTCCACCTCGTAAGCCTAAAGTGGCGGGTGTCATACCAGCTGGTTGTAGGCACGCATATCATATTATGTGGCACGTAAACAATCCCTTGAGCATCAATTTGCCTCTGGCACTCTTAAAAAAATTTAACTAGAGCTTCAATTGAATAAAATAAAGCATCAAAAATTTGGTAGCGGTATCCGCTACCAATGAAATGGCTCACCAACTTGAGAATTAGCCATGTCTGCAAAGGCTATACTGCTGAAATGCAGCCAATTAGAAAGAAAAAAATAACAAAAGAAACTTCCTAAAATATTATCATTAAAAAGAAATTCCGGCTGTAAATTCCCTCCAAATTCGACTCCACGATTTTCATAAAAAAAAAGTTAATCAGCAGGTAAATTGTTCTAAAATGTTGCCGAGAAAGGATCTTTCGGCAATTGAGAACTTCGGCATGTAACATCTAACTAGGAATCAAAATAAAGAAAACAATTAAAATAATGTTCTTGAATATTCATTGCAAAGCAAAGTACCTCAATTTTGATCTCCAATGAGCGAGAGTTGTATGACCGCCGCTCAGAGAGCAGTTTTTCCGATCTGGTGCACGGAATTCCCAAAAATGAAATTGCGCGAAAAAAACCCCACAATTTGTGGTCCTTATAGGCTCCCTACCCGTGTTGTAATCAGTTTTCGTCAGTACGCGATTGGAAATCTCCAACAGTCGACAGTTTAGATTGGGTTTGTTGGGGCTACTAGGAACACCTGCGAGTCTCATTTTCCAATTGTTTCGTCTGAATAAGATTTTGTAGCGTTTGGCATTTTTCTTTGAAAATACACGTTATGGGTAAATAATTTCTTTGACTCTCAAATTAGGCTCAAATTAGATTCAAAATTGGAAAAACGTAACATTTAGCACAACACGTAATTCCCACAAATACATGTCGATTTGTGTGTGTGTTTAATGGACTAGAACTTTTGGGATTGTGTATGACACGGATTGATAATTGTAACTCTTAAGCCTCAGAGTAGATATGTACCTTTAATTTAATACCAAATTTAGCTGCTACTACTGTTATGATTTTTTTCAGTGTTAGCCGTTGGTATTTTTGCAACGCTTGTTTCGCCTTCTTATTCCTTAAGAGGGCAGGTCAACACGAGTAATGCGAATATAATGCTAGTGACTCGAAATCATGCAATAAATAGTTCTACTGCTCAAATACTACCAAACCCACCCTTACCCACACAATCACGCACACTCTATGTTGCCCCCCCCCTTCACTCCTTTCCTATATCATTCCTCATCATACCTATTACCCTTTATTGCATGTGTACAATGTTAATGCTCGTAGATTCGTACTTTTGTTTGATTCTATTTGTTTAATCTGTTAACATTTAATCTTTAACTTGCCACCCTATTTTTTTGTAAATGTTCTCCCACATGTCACATTAATGTTGTTGTTAATATCCTTAGATACTTGTTCAAAAACTAGGTCCACTGATCGGTCTATTCCTACACTTTCCACATCTTCCATTCAAGCACACCTATTACCTTCCACTTCTACAATATCAAAATGCCAGCCACATACTTCTGCATTTAATATAAATGTTCCCTCATACTTAGGGGATCAAGCAATAGTTAAAAAAAATCAAGAAAGAATTTTCCAGCTAAATATACTGAAACAAATACCCCTCGTCTTCACCCTTTCCAAGACCGAATATAGTTCACAAGTTGCAGCTATATCATTCGAACATTTTGCTGTCAAAAAACGACCTGTAAACCCCCGTAAAAAAAGTGCCCCCCATGAAACTAAATCTAATGCAATAGAAATAAAGATGACACCATGTAACCCGAAGAAAAGTACACCGGTACAGGACTATAACGTGACATCTTTGAGTTCTTGGACACCGGCGACTTTCCGGCACACGGCTGGATCAGTTTTTTTTAGGAGAATTAATCACCACATGTGCAAAACACCTGCAGTCGTTAATATATCGCACGGACATGTCTTGGATAGCCCCGGAAACCTTTGACACCGGAAGAAACCCGCTCCATCCACGGCCGGATGTAACGAGAAGAAAAAACGCCGACGCCGGTTAACCCCAAACCCTAGAGAGGGGCCGAGAGAGCAAAGGGAGTTCCAGCGAAAACTTGGCGGTGAACGGTCACCACAAGACTCCTCCCTCACAAACCAATAGAAATTGGGACTCTAAAATAATATAATTGCTCTAAGTTGTAAATTAATGTAAATGATAGCTCTGACTCAAACTAAATTTTTATTTATCAATTCACGCTACCTTTGTTTCAAATGTCACAAGGACACATCAGATGAAGAGGACATGTTTGAAGAGGAAGTAAACTCTCTCTCTATCGCGTTTTAACACCGTCCAGAAATCGCCAAACAATTTTTCCCAATCTCATTTATAGGACATGGCGGGGAAAACACCCACCAAGATCTATTTACTTTTATTCTTAAAACTCACTTTTTACTCTCTCGCATGTGATTTTACATCTTATTTTTAAAACTATTTTTATAAAAAAAAATCTTTTAGCAATTTTATACTTTTCAAATGATTAAAGTTATTTGGGGCAGCTTAGCCAAAATTGGCTCTTGCGCCATAAAAACCAAATTTCACTCACTCACCCCAAAATTATTCGGTTACCAACATTCGCATTTTAAATTACAAGCCTTGCGTAAATTTGTGTCAGGACTTGAGGTCATACACGAACGAGGTTTCGGAAAAATAGGGTCGTATAATCGTGTGGCAAGTGTTGTATCTAATAAATCGTCAGTTTGAGTCCCGGTGCCACTTAAAGACCACCTTGAAGAAGGGATGGTTAACGTTAAATCCGCCAAGGGGCTCGTAGTCCTCGCACACAGCGTGGAAGTATGAGAAATGGGAGTCCAGTTGAGATATCGTCCTCGTCACTTGACCGAGGCTCAAAAAATTACAAGGCTCCTCTCAAATAACCCACGTATCACTTCAGAGAGACTTGTGGCATTAATGAACAGCCAGTAAATGAATCGGGGGGGGGGACCCATCAGCAGCCTTCATGCAGTTTCAAAGTGTGATGTCAATAAAAAAAAATCAAATCCAAACTGCATAAATCGAATAAATCTCAACTAAAAAAATACAAAAGTTTATTTTCGGTCAAAATTTTCCTTCCATTCAGTTTTTTTAAAAAAAATACAGTTGGACCTCCATTTTAAGAACCTCTATTTTGCAATTTCTCTATTTCGACCAAATTTTTTCTGGAACCAAAGACATTTTACGATTTTCTTTGTTAAATAACCTCCAAGTAGCGAAATGCATTTTCTATTTACAAACTTTTTCTCTTGTGCAATTCGATTTTTTTCCCTCCCTATCTGAAAAATCTTTTTGGGCATTTCAAATTATTCTCTGTTTTATAAATGTAAATGACCTTGAACTGGTATTAGCAAGTGCATAACACGCCTAAAGAAATAAATTTGCCGTAATTCTGAGCATTTCATTTTTTTTTCAAACTCAAATTAACATACTTTATCAGTAATTAAATTTATTAACACATGGAGTTATATAAATTTATTAATATATGCTTAAAATATAACTACGTTCATATGCTTAAAATAAACATACTTTATAAAAAAATTTTTTTTTTTTTTTTTTTTTTCCTAGCAGATTTTTTTTTTTTTTTTTGATAGGTCAGATATATAAAATAGTTACATATTTTACAAAAAGTTGTATGAATAATTACTTTTTTAACATTAAGTGTTCGTGAATTAAAAATTTTTTTAATGTGGTTTATAAAGTATACTGAAAGATGAATGTCTAAATGAATTTTTTTCCACACACCTAGCTTTTTTTCAGAATTTAGCGGTTCCATTCAATAGAGATCTGACTGTATTTACACATAAAAGGTTATAAATTAGCAAAGAAAAGCATTCATAAAAAATACAGTACTATTTTATGGTTACATTCTAAAGAACTTTTCACAGTTCCGCGAACAAAATAAGTCCCCAACTGAACCCTTTAGCTAAGAACCATAAGCAGTGGGCGAATGTTACGTCATTTCATTTTTTACAAAAACCAAACCTACGTCAACAGGTAATTGCTTGAAAGCTTTATTGGAATTCTCGTTTTTGAATACATTTAAACTACCTCTCTCTAGGCTGCATTAGAAGAAAAGGAAAAAGATTACAGACGTTTTCATGGTAACTATTGGCGTAGTATAATTTGTCCCTTTTCAACTTTATATATATTTAGAAACGCCTACGTATATTTTTCAAAATGTTTAACTCCGAAACTTTTATTGCAAATATAGGAAGTTTCGCTTCCTTAGAGCTGTGAGTTTTTAAAGGAGGGTTGTAATTTTTTTTTACTGAAAGTTAAATGGTGCATTATTAAGCTGATATTGTACCTCAAAGGCATCTTTTACAAAAAATAAAAATATATAAATAAATTCTAAAATAGCTTTTGGTAAACTATAAAAATTCATTTTTAGGTTTTTCATCGTAGGGATAAAAGGACAATGGTAAAAGATTTTCAAGATAGTGTCATAGTACTTAAAAAGATAAAATGTCCCCCAGTATGAAATTTTTGCACATTAATTTGTGCTATAAAAATCAAAGAAAAGCTATTTTACAAATTCAAGCTCTTAAACATATACTACTAAACTCAGAGGCGAAACAGACCATGAAAGCCAAGGCCTACTGTGCCCATCTCAATTTTCGTAATCTTGGGCACTAGGGTGCACGAGTAGATGTTCCGGTCAGGTGGTAAGTCTGACGCGAAAACCTAGTGTTTAGTTCATGCTTGTCTAAAGTGCGGCCCAAACGAAAATTATAAAAAATTTTAAATTTTAACATTTTAATTTAAAATACTAATGCTTGCAATATTTTTCATATGCACTCGATTCGTTGACTTTTATTTTGAAATAAAAATTTAAATAAAAAGTGTGTTTGTACTTATGTACGCACAAAGAAGTTACATTTCTTAGGTGTAACAAGATAAAAATCTTTCTAAAAATTTTATCCTTCGCGTTATCCTACTTTAGTAGAAAAAACGACACTACAAATAGAAAAAGGTATTTAATACATTGAAAGTTTTTATTATAACACATTATCTAGTTAAATAAAGTTTATTTAAATATCATAATAAAATTATTTCTACATAATTTAAAAAATGCAACATATACATAGTGAAATTTATTATTTAATTCACGTCCATTGGTTGGAGTTCAGTAGACATGTGTGTTACAAGAGGCTTATGCCAAACCCGAGATAATCACGATTTAAATGAATTTAAACACACCCGCACAGGGACAATAGGACCAATAACAGGGGGGCCAATTCCACGTAAATATCGCGCTAATACGAAAATATGGCGGACCTCCAAAAATCAAGTCCTAAGCTCAATTCCTTAGGGGGTGAAATTTTTTTCAGTCCCCTTAGGATTAACATGGAAGCATGATATTTTAGTGCTTAAGCCCTCCCCATGCCTACACAATGGGAATGAAATAGATGACTGGATGGATCTCGATGAATGGAACAGTTGGTTCAAATCTCAAGTCCGAGACTTAAACAGGATCCAAGGTATTGTGAATTTAAACATATTTAAAAAGTTTAAAACAATTAAAAACTGTGGAAGAAATATATATAGCCCTATGATCATGAAATTATAATCACTGGAAGAGCAGACAGAGAGGGATCGAATGAGCCAGGTCCGGATGTACTGTGAGGCTCGAGTGCCAAGATATTGACCAAAAAGCTGTAGAGGGGGTATGACTCCCAAAAGATATGGTTTTAAACAACAGTTATTACGATCTCCCAAATATCAGTCCCCTAGCACCCAAAAGGTGGCTAGAAAATTTCCATGTTAGAAAATTTCCAGCACCATAGGAATAACATGGATGACTGACATTTTAGTGTGCAAGCCCTCCCCAATCCCAACCACGAGCACATAGATATCAAATACATGTGCGGGGGGGGGGACGCCAATTCGATTGACACCCGAATAGCCAAGATCCCTCAGTAACTTCCAAAGTTATTAGACAACGAACGGTGTGCGCGCGCATCGGTGTCGTGACGGTGTGTATCCGTGCGGTGTCATCACATTCGTGACGGTGCGCACGCGTAACAAAAAAAAATTTGTTTCATCGTTTTTTCCAAACGTCCCAAAAGAAGTATAACTTCAAAAATATCTTAGTATGCTATGAAAATTTACGTCAGAAAGTTCAGAAAAAGGGGCCATCGAAATGAGCAATTTTAACGACGACGAAAACATCTTTCTTATCTATGAAACATTTATCAACTAACATAACCGATGGAGCCCCGGCCATGGTTGGTAAAAATAGGGGACTTTTTAAAATGGTTAATAATGAAGCCGTCACTGCTGACAATACGATCTTGATGGCATATCATTGTATTCTACATCAGGTCAATTTATGTGGAAAAATTTTAAAAATGGAAAGTGTATTAAGCGTTGTTATAAAAGCCATTAACTTTATAAGAGCAAAAGGATGGAACCATGGACAATTTCAACAGTTTCTTAAGTAAGGGGCACTGAATTTCCAGATGTTATTTATTATACAGAAGTAAGATGCTCGGTAAGGGGAAAATGATCAAGAGATCTTACGTTTTGAGAATTTTGAAATACAATTATTTATGGAAACAAAAGGGAAACCTAGGACTGAACTTGAAGACAAAGATTGAGTTTTAGATTTAGCTTTTTTTAGTAGACTTAACAGAACATTTGAATGATTTAAATTTGAGACTTCAAGGAAAAAATCGATTTATTACTAACATGTTCAAAACAATAACAGCGTTCTAAGTAAAACTAAAATTTTTGCACAATCAAATAGGAGTAAAATATTTGACACACACGTCACTACTTTGGCGGCACACGAAACAATGAGTTGCACAAAATATTTTAAAATGCGGCCCAAACGTAAAATAAGAAAGTATTTCAATTTACACATTTTTATTAAAAAATAAACATACGCACAAAATATGCTGCATTAATTTTCGATTTAATTCAAGAGTTTGAAAGAATATTTCAGGATTTTTGAAAAAATGAAGAGAATTTCAGTATATTTTCTACCCCGTTTTCTCTAAAAGTAAATAAATTACCTTCAAATCTTCAAATGGAATGCATTGAACAGCAAAGTGATATTCAACTGAAAGAAAAATTTGGGAATGTTTCTTCATACCGAAGTTTTATAAAGATTACCTACCCCGCGATAAATAGCCTCATTTTCACAATCATGCTGTATTAATGTCTTCACCTTTTGGCAGTACCTATATTTGTGAACAATTTTTTTTCAAAAATGAAGCTTACAAAAAACAAAAGTAGGACAAAAATCACTGACAAACATCTTGAAAATGCACTAAGAATTGCAACTTCGTCTGTTGAACCTGATATCGATTTGCTTGTTCAACACAAAAGCAAATTCATTCATCTTATTAACTTTATTTTTTTCTATCTTTATGAAATCCAAACTAAATAATTACTTTTATTATAAATGTAAATCGAACTTTTACAAATTTAAAATAAATATGCACCTATTCATGTCTAATTCAAATAAAAGAAATTTATAATAAAAATAAGTTATAATTTATTTTAATAAAATAACAGAGTTAATTTTTATCTCAATTTTTTAAAAAAGAAAATATTGTATGTGCGGCCCAGACGAAAATTGTTTTTGCAATGCGGCTCACAAGCGGTCACATAGTTTGGACACCCATGGTATAGTTCCTAACAAAGCATGATACTCATTTATTGACCACTTAAAGGATGGAAGGCTGAGTCGACCTTGTCTAGCCCGTGGTCTGAGCCCCGGACCCGTGGTGTGGAAGCGCGATACGCACCCAGTGGGCTTCTCTTAAACATATAAAATGTTAAATAAAAAATTGTATTGGGTTAAATTCTTTTTGAATTCACATTGTTGTTAGTAGATATTTTAGTTGAGCAGTACAGATTTGGGAATGAGCCGAGACTGAATGGACAATTAAAAAAAAAAAAGATTTCTAATGCTATAGTGATTTTCACCAGCTTAACAAGTGATCACAGTAACTTAATGGTCACGGTCACGAGTTCATGGCTGGCATGTCGAGCTCAATCCCTAGTGTCATTACGGACCCACTGTGTAGAGGATTAAATGTGTCATGACTTAAAGTCCACTCGTTTTCATGGTGCTGAGGTTGCGCTAGCTCAGGTCCACTCGGCTCTCCTCGCTACTCGACCGTGATTTAAAATTGCTAGGTCCGTCGCCAATAACTCTCGCGTTTCTTTATAGTTCGACGTTAATAAACAATCACCAACCTGCCCACAACCAGAGATATTTTAAAACATGACTCCGGGCTCAGGGACTCAGTAGGGGGGGGGGCCTTCTCTCGTTCTCGACTAAGCCTGAATAGGATTCTGTTCTGAATAATTTTAATCGCCAAATGTTATTCTCGGACATTCAACGATACAAAAAATAGGAATTTTGAACGAAATGCCTCCTGGCAACAGCAGCAAGACTGCATTATTTTGTCATATTCGTCGTATGCGTCTAGTGCCACCAACATACGCTCTTATTATTCATTTAGTCGAAAGGTTGCAGTCGATTTGTGAGTCACTACGGATTGCCTTTCGTACGCCTTTGATAACATATGCTATATATTGTCTTCTAGATCCACCTCTACAAATTACCCCATGATGTCAACGGGTGGAATTTGAGCCACGACAATTTAAACGCGCATCAACCCCTAAAGGTCTTACCATGTGTATAATTATTTGGAACAATTTTTCTTTCAATCACCTTTTCGAGCAATTTCTACTCAGTTGCCATAGCAAAGGCTTCCAACAACTCTTCCTAGTGAGTTGAAACGATTGTTCGAAATTCCAGCCTATGAGGGGGGTTCTTCGTCTCCCTTCATCAAAAACAAGATGGCGGTGAAGGTGGTAGCCTCGGCTTCGTTGAACACCCTTGTTGCGATGTTTTTAGTCAAGCCGTGTGTTCCAAATCCTTGTTTTAGTAAACACTTGTCGTGTAAAATGCTCAAAGTCCAGAGTTCTCCATGGAATGAATGTAAAGACTGCGTGGAAGCTCAAGTATCAATCTACAGTCCATGTTTTCAAAACAACGAGGTTCATTAATTACAATTACCGAAACTTGTGTCCGAAAAAAAATTGGCCACCTAAAAACTAAACAAAACTAAAACTTTTCTACCTTTGCTCAATTTGTAACAGTATTGTTTTCAGAAACGCCCGAAGAGACTTTGAAAATTGTAACTTTAAACTTCTGGTCAAGTCATCGCATTCTGTAAGCTTCTCCTTAACCACAATTTAGTGTTTCGAGGTCCCATTAGGATTAACAGGCCGTTGTCTCCATTATTTAAAAGGATAGTCTGAGGGGAAATGAAATTCTCCTAGACGCATTTCTCCAAGGTATTAGGGCGTTACTCTACAGTTCAGTTACCTGGAGCTTTCTGTTTTATGAAGCTCTATATAAAGTTAAGTACTGCTGGTAAAACGAAGTAAATTACGGTTACTGCGATTTTACGCATGCGAGAAGATTTAAAATGAAATATAGCTACAAAATCAGTCATTGCTCGATAATTCCACAGTTTTAGGTTTTTATCTTTTCTCTTTGATTCAATTTTTGATGCTCTGTTCAATCGAAAACCAACTTCCATACACTGATCTCCGTCATACAGATATCAGTTATTTTGTAAATAAATCATCGAGATACATTAATTGTGCAGAACAAAAACTTATGATAAAAAATTCTATTTCATATCTACCTGTTATGTCGAATTTCTCTGGAAAACGGAAGAAAATAATTATTAATTTTTAATTGCATTGTTGACTCTTTCGTAAGTCCATTTAAGACACACTTTTGACAGTAAGAAACACTGTAAACTGAAGTGCATATTAAGTCACTCAAGCAACACGAGGACTAGTGGCGTCGGACCTCGTGACTTTGGACCACGGTCAAGTGAGGAGAACAACTCCTGAGACTATGAACTGAAAAGTTTGAACATAAAAAAAGTTGCGGGTTCAAATTCACCGTGACAGCTATAGAATCTGAATTAAATTAAATACGTAGTTCTTAATTCAGTTCGCATAATTTGCGGGACGATGATTCTTAAAAAATTTCTCGATTCAACTGTGTATTAATTTTCGTAATATTGATTCTTCATAGATATAACTTATTTTTGATTGCCGTGGCAACCCACAGAATTGGTAACAATTATCTTAAATCACTGTAGATGAAGATTCCATTACCTAAGTATTTCAAAAATTCCTAATGATGTGTGTGTGTGACACGTTAAAATCTTTTTAATCCAAATATTCAATCGTTCTCTTAAATTCTGATTTGGGGGATACGAAAGGGAAGTTGTTTCATTATAAATAGAATTCTTCGAACTTAAAACAGTTTCTACCATTCTTTGAGAACTCGAATTCTGGTTATTGATTGTTTCCAGTCCATCTCTTCTTAAAGCTCTTACTTGTTCCCGCCTCTTCACTTTCCAATCTTTGTTTACAATGGGACACAAATTGCTGAGACTTTTATTTCCTTTTCCGACGTTAAGTTTTTCCTTTCTCTGGACCTCAAGTTTTGTTACGACTCGTTTTGTCCTTCGAGAATCCTCTTCAATCTTTTATTGGGATTTAATATCCGCAGGGAAAACAGCGGTGGGTACCGTCAGTGGGAACTTATTTCCTCCAATTTGGATAGAACGAAAATTAAATGAATCAACGAAAGAAAATTTTAAATAAAGCACATGGGGTAGAGGCAGAGCTCCATGTCGTATTGGTGTATTTCAGAAAATTCCTAAACCTAGAACTTTATTTACGTAGGAATTTTTTTTCTTTCTTTAGTAAAACATTTAAATGACGTTTCATAAAAAGTAATGGTGTGCGTTCGGGGGGGGGGGCGTTAAGGGACATTTGATTTCTGAATGAAGACATTTTTTAAGCGAAATGAAAATTAAATAAATTCGAATATTCTTTTGTAGGTAAAAAAAATAATTTTTTCTTCAATTTTTATCATTTTGTACCTGATATATTTCTGTGAGAATTATATTTTTGATGGATAGATTGTGTAAAAAAAACAACAACTTTTTATGTTAAATTTAAAAAAAGAATATCATTTTATAGTCTATTACATTCAGAGATATGATTCTTCATTAAAATGCGTTCAGAAATATATAACCTTCAGGAAAATCTAAATACAAGGCTTTATATATATGCTTAAGAATTTTTCTCCATTCTTTCAACAAAACGGCTATTGTCGTTTGTGGGGGGGAGGGGGGGAGGACGTTCTACCCGATTATAGAAATTTTTTTTCAATATTTCTTCTGAAGTTAAATGAAAAACGAAATAAATTCGAATATTCGTCATTCGACAAAAATATAAGTAACTGTCTTTCTCCTTGAAAGAAATTTTTATCGTTTCATATGTAATATAATAATGGAAATTGTAATAAAATTGAAACGAGTATGAACGGAGTAAGGGAAAAAAAAGGTAAACTAAAGATAGACCTATTTAAACAGTGGTAGAAAAAAAATCTTTCCTAAAAAGGTGTAATAGTTCGTTACAGCATATCAAAAAATCTCATCTTAATAAAATTTTTGAATAAAAATAATATACTAACTATTAAAATTTCTTATTTTTAACCTAGCAGTGTGTGTGTAATGTAAATATATGGGGTATTTTTGAATCCCTTACAGACCGTAAAAAAGACAAAAGGAAAGTTAAAGAATTTATGATCAAAAGTTGTGTATAGACAAGATCATTTTCGTTTATGATCCTCATGAAGATTCAGACACCTGTGAACGAGGTTTCCGATACTCTCTTCAAAGACTTCACGCCAACTCTTTAGTTCAGCAAAGGGAGGAAAAATACTCGGCGCTAAGTCGCGTTTTTAAAGTAGACGCCTTGAAAGAACTTAGACCCCCCCCCCCCAGCATTCCTTCCACTGCAAAAAAAAAACACTTTTGGAAGGCTTCTATTGGAATGGGGTTCCACTCCGTCGTCACACGTTCTGACTTATCTCATCTATACTCTGAAAAAGGGATCCTTTCAATTGGATTTTCATTTTCGGAAATAGCCAGAATTCGCATGAAGCAAAGTTTCACTTTGATAGTGTCCAGTACCTACTGTGTAACTGAAAGACGGAGTTCTTTCTTTTCCATCGACAGAAGCTTGGGAACCAATTTCGCAGCCGCTCTGCATATGATCGCACAAAATTCTATGCGGAGAAACTGTATTGATCTCAACTTATTTCAGAACCCTCTCGCATGGTTCCATAACGGTCTTTCATTATCAAATTTTCCACCTTTACAACAGCTGCATTTCGAGCGGTTTGTAACCTCTCAGAATGCTGGTCGCTCTACAGACATGCGGCCACTTTTGAATCGGTTAAACTACTCATTAAATTGTGTGACATCTCCAAACACTTGCGAATTGTTTCACGTATAAAATCACCTAGCTTTTGACAAAAAAATTCGATGCAGTACGTCCGATAAAGTCGTTCAGTCATCTTTAGAGAAGTAAAAATCCGACGAACATATAACAGCCCCTCACTCGACTGCCCATAGGAAGCGATTGATGCACTGGAACGAAAAACTTCAGGCATGTGCATTAAGCTGTCACCTCCCAATGTGCACAGTAACTTCGCTTCAGATAAATGAAGAGTGAAAAATCAAGGTTGGATACTTTTTGAACAGACCTTTGGTAACTAAACATTTCCCATTTAAACTGTTTCAAAAGCAGGTTGCACCAACAACATCACAAATGAGGACAATTCCAAAAGTTAGCATTCATCCTTTTTTTCTCTTGAAAAACTTCAGTTTAAAGAGGAATTTCATATCTTGATGCCCTCTTCGAAAAATGTTGCCTTTAGAGAAGTCAGGTATGACAAATACCTGAATCTTCATGGTGACTTTTCGAAAAGTAACCTTATTTGTACGGAATTTTTGGACGAAAATAAGAAAAAAAAATTTATTTTCCTTTATGGTTTACCACCAAAGGTCGAGCAAGAAACATCCCTCGCACAGTTGCAATTTTTCACTAAAAAGTATTTTTAGTTCTTTTCTACTTTTGCATAATACGCATTATAAAATCTACTTGTTTCATCATCCACTCGTAAGAAGTTGTCCCGCGTTTACTTGACTATATTTAAAATGTTTGGAAAATAAAATTTCAATAAGCTATTGAATTTTCAATATATTCAAGTGGTCAAGGTATCGGATCATGGCTTGTGAGTCATGAGTTCGAGCCCAGTACCACTGAAGACCCGCCGTGTAGGGGAGCGATGCACGTTAAATCTGTCGAGAGCTCAAACGTCTTCCCATTGGTGTGGTGTGGTAGTTAGGAGAACGAGGTACCTCGTCACTTGACCGTGGTTCAAAATTACGAGGTCCGTCTCAAAAAGCCCTCGTGTAGCTGAACAATGCGACGTTAATATCACTCACTCAATATATTCAAAAAGTTTCAGTTATACCTACCATAAACTAACCCAAATGAAAATCTACACAAGATTGTATATTTTTTTTAAAAAAAAAATCGAGTTTCTATTATTTAAAATTAGTATGAATTTCAAAATACAAGGTAAAAGAGAAAGATTTGAGGTCATGAAGCAATTTACAACGTCAGATTTCAATCGATAAAGCATTACTTGTACGTTAATTTAATTAAAAATGAGCATGGAAAATGCATTGAACACATAATTGAAGTGAAAAGAAGATTTGGCAATATACAAGTAAAGCTTATAAATGTCTTCTCGCAAGAGAAACAAATGACAGGAAATTCAGATTCTTTTCTAAAATTGTTATAAAAGCAAAATATTGCACATCATGTCAGATGAAAAACAATTCAACTTTCAGAAAGTTTTTTTACTAGTAAAACATTTTTAAAATATTAAACCAAAAGTTACAAAATTATTTCGGGAATACAATATATAAGTTTATATATAACATTTCATTCTTTATTTATAATGTATCTCACTTTTATTTCTGATTTTAAAAAGTGTATTTCATCAAAATATTTACAACACGAGTCATTCATTTATTTTCCTTTGGCTTGCGTACCAGATAACATGCTATAGGTTTATTTGCACAAATAAAAAAAATGACTTAAATTAAACTACATGATATTTTATGCCTTTTTGATTCCTAGAATCCTATTTCATGAATATAAATTTTTTTCTATACGCTTTTATAAGTTCAATTAAATACTATATATTCTACAATGCTAGTATTTTCTCCCCAAAATCCTTAATGTAATTTATTTTCCAATTCAACTGATAATAAATGTTTCAATTCAATGTATATTATCAACTTCCGGTAATATATTAATAAAAAAAAAATCTTTTACACTTTTCTTATTTCCTCCACAACGCTCCCCCCCCCCTCTCCTTTTTCTAGTCCTGTTATTCGTGCTCATTTCTCTGTACCAATTGAAGAACAACTCCTTTGATAAAATTACAAATCAATTTTAATATTAAAATACACTCATATCCATAAATTAAGGATAATGAAGTTCAGGCAAAGAAAGAGACAGAAGCAAAACAAATTTGACTTATTTGTCAAGTCTATTTATTAAACAAAAGGTAAAGAGCAAAAAAGGTGCTATATGTTTGACATAATTAATAAAAATTGCGATTTTTACTCCCTGGAGCAAATTTCAAAAAAGAACCTATTTACAAAAAACAGTATAGCATGGTTAGTATGATGGTTAATATGGAGTATGTCTCCCGGACGATGCAATACAGGCCTTACAACGCCTACGCATGCCGAGTATCAAATTGTCAATCTGAAATTGGGGAATATTACATCACTCATCAAGCAATGCCCTCCGAAGTTCCGGTAGATAGGTGGGAGGGTGTTGACGGGCTGCAATTCGTCGGCCAAGCATATCCCACACATGCTCTATTGGATTCAGGTCCGGTGAGTATGCTGGCCAATCCATACGGGTAATATCCTCCGATTGAAGGCATTCGTCTACAATGTTTGCACGGTGAGGACGGGCGTTGTCATCCATAAACAGAAATTCAGCACCCATGGCGCCCCGAAACAAACGTACATGTTGTTCCAGAATGACATCCCGATAGATGTGGCCTGTCATCGTTACACTCTGAACATGCAGGTCAGTTCTGGAACCAAGAATAATTCCTCCCCAAACGAGCCATCCTGCACCACCGTAACGGTGTCGTTCAATGGTGTTCTCTTGGTGGTAACAGGTACCTGGCGCTCTCCATATGAAAGTCCGGCGAGAATCAGACTTCAAACTAAACCTGGACTCGTCGGAAAACATCACACAATACCACTGTTGAGGTGTCCACAATGCATGTTCTCTACTCCAGGTTAATAGCAGGCGACAGTGAGTTGCGGGAAGGGGAACACATCTGACAGGCCTACGAGCATATAGACCAATGTGCCCTAAGCGTCTGTACACGGTCTGCCTTGAAACTGTCGTACCGGCAGCTGAAGAGAGCTGACGAGATAGGTCTGATGCTGTGCTCCGTCTGTTTCTTTTGGCAATAACTGCCAAATACCGGTCCTCATTCGGCGTTGTAACTCGGGGCGACCTGTGCTGTAACATCTACGCATATTACCATCATCTTGGAATAGTTGCCAAAGCCTGGAGATGACACTCTGGGCGATTCCAACTTCCTCGGATACTTCCAGCTGGGTACGTTCACATTCCAGTCGTCCTATAATTCTACCACGTAAAAAATCATCCAAATGCTTCCTTTGTGCCATAACTATGTGGTTATTGCACTGAAAGGCTTTTAAAGCGCTTGTGAACAATTTTACTTCTTTGCCACTATTCCTTATATACCCCTCTCTTACACTCTCGTCATTGTCACGTACTATCCACACCATCTGGTGGTTTCCTGTAATTTGCATATTCTTCTTCAAGATGTGTGTGATCATTCTACAGGTGAAATTTTTATTTTAGAGTTCAATTTCTGTGTGATTCTGAATTATCCTTAATTTATGGACATGAGTGTACTATACATTTTTAATTGTTGGACAGCCAGAATGTTTACGATTTTCATTAAAATTTCTGAAACAGAAAGAATAAAAAATTGACTGGTAATAACATTTGTAAAGTTACAGATGAATGCTAACATTTCAGCATTTAAAAACACAGGACTATAGAACAAATCCATTCTTCTAAATATGAATTTTAAAAGAATTCTCCCATTACGTTTCAAATAAGCCCGAGGCGTTTGTACAAACGCTCAGAAGAGAATACAAAAAACAATTCAAACCATCATCCTTATATTCACTGTGAATTCTAATTTTCTTCATCGAATCGATTTTGACTTCAGTTAATTATGGTGCTGCCATTCCGCACACACTAAAGTACATCAAGTTGAATATTATCATTTGCTCTAACTGCTAATCTTTACCTATTTGGCAATTTCAGCGTTAATAAAATGTGTTTATCCAAGAATTCTTTGGCTTAAAGTCTTTAAACGGAAAGCAAAAAAAAGCTGAGATCTTAAAACGCATCCTGAACTTTCATATTTATCGTGGATCGAATATTTTCTCTCAATTTTAAGACTTCGGCCCCATTTTGAATTCGCCAACATAATGTTAATCCTATGTGGTATTTATTTTCTTCCTGAAATATTAACTATTGTACTTATTATCGATATATCCAAAAAATGTATTAGTTTTGTAAGGAATTGCATTTCTTCCTTTCAGATTTTGTAAAACCATTTTTAAATTTTTCTTCAAGGTTAAAAAAATTCAGACGAGTCATTTAAATAAAAATACTGCCGTACCTCCATTTTATGAACCTCTATTTTGATAAATTTTTACAGGAATTAAGAATAGGTGAATGTTGAAAGATGAATCTATGTTTGGCGAATTTACCACAAAAGAAACTTTTTTCTTGATTAGTAACTTTGTTACATAGAGGTTTTGAGCGGTCTTCTCAAAAATGAGAAACGAAAAATGTAATTCATACGGAAAGTTTTAATTAATTTTTGCTCTTTTGTTGCATTTAATTGCATTATAATATTAAAGACCTTACAATCTAAATCTGAAGGGGAAAAAAGCAGAAATTTCGTAGAATTAATAGAATAGAATTTCGTAGAATTCATAGTATTTTCACGAACTCAAAATGGCGGGGAGAAGAGAAGCTTCAGTCTGTCGGTATTTGGAATTCGTGCAAGTACTGTTAATTCTAAGGAATTTCTACTTTCCCTCTCAAACCTAGACTAATACATCTATTTGGATTGAATAAAAAAAGAGCAAACACAATGAGGAGGATCTCTTGTGAATTACATTTTAGCTTAAGTTTGAGGGAGAAATTAGTTTATTGTATAAAACATTCAATACGTTCACAAATTGAAAATAGCCATTGCATTTGTCCTGCGATTTCTTTTTTAAGGATTCTTCAGCGGATTTTCTCTGATGTTTAAGATATATTTAGAAATACAATCTGGCCTCTATATAACGTAGTCATTAAATCGAGAAACTTTGTTATGAGGAAAATTCGTCAAATGGATTTTCATCATTCAATAAACTTTAAAAACCAAATAAAACAAATTTTAAATTCACAAATACTATATATTATAAAAATTAATTATTCACTACGTTTTTTAAATTAATATCTGTTTATTTTACATATCTTACCGATCAAAAAGAAATCTGCAAGGAAAGCAAGAGAAAAGAAACATTGTCTAGAAGAACTTTTCAACTTTTTTTAAACTTTAAAAAAGTAGTTTTAGGCTAAACTTAATGAATTTTAAGGATATTTTCTAATTTTAAGCCTACAAGTAGTTTTAAAGATACGTTTTTATAGCCAGTAATTCTAAGCAATGCGTGTTAAAATTTAACTACTGGTAAAGTCTAATAATTTTGTTTGAGTTCTTTTGTTCGAAATTTTTTTCCCTCATAATACGCCTCGCTTCTTTGCAATACACCCCCCCCCCCAGCCTTATTTTCTGCACAATGTAATCTACTTCGAATTATTTTAAATGATTTAATTATTTCACCTTGCGAATGTTGAAAAATATTTTAAAAATAGGGAGAAAAGAAATCGAATCACAAGAGAAAAAGTTCATTAAATGGAAAATGTATTTTGCTATTTGGAGGTTCTTTTACGAAGAAAATAGTAAAATGTTCATGGTTCTAGGAAAAAGTTTGAAAAATAAAGAAATTCGTATAATAGAGGCTCGTAATGAGGGCCGATCTTAGGGTATCGGCCGCCCGCGTGCGAAGACCTAATGTGCTGCCCCTCTAGGGAATTTTCATATTTTGACATATATATTTAGGAGGATGTGTGTTGGAGTGGCAAAGTAAAAATGGCAGGATTATAAAAAATAAACTTTATTTCCAACACAACAATCAAAATAAAATGTTCGGATATATATATTCCCTTCGTCAAAGAGGAATTCTGGGAGGACAGAAGAAATGCCAGAAGTCATTTCTTCCGACCAATGAGATGCAAGGTATCAAGAATCTACACCGTTAGTAAGAATCCGATATGATGATTAATGGTGATTTATGATGATCCGATATTATGATGATTCGATATTATGAAAGTACACTACAGAGTATCCCCCCAGTGACGAAGGGAACGGCATGAAAATATATACAAAAATAAAGCACTGCAAAATACATAAGTTGCATCACCAATGAAGTGGCGCGCTTATCTGGTAGGATAGAACCAGGTACCTTTGGATCCGAAGCCGAGTAACTTATCCACTACACCAAAATGATCACCGTGGTGCGGAGGTAGTTACTGGCTTATATAGATGGTACCGCTACATATATCTCATACTTATATATTTATTACTTATTACAATAATTGCATATTTACACTTTTTATGTAATTATTTATTATAATATATATATATATATATATATATATATATATAATTGCACATTTAATTACTTATTACATACTTATATATTGAGGTTATAAACTCATATATCTGTATAAGAGTAAAAGAGAAAACATTAATAAAAATGCAAATGAAATTTGGAGGGCAAAACTTGATTATTTGGTCAGCTAATGGGTTATGATCACGACAAAATACTTTAACAAAATAATAAACAAGCAAAAATATTACCATTGAAATAAAAATAGGTATTTTATAATTAGAAAATCAAAACGACAGTATTTACTCAGAAAATATAATCTAATAAAAAATAAAGCATAAATCTCGTGAAACAAAAAGTACCTAAATCAGTCCTTCTCTAGAAAGATTTCTAAGAAAAATTAATTATAAAATAATTTTTCTGGCTTTCTGAGAAGCAAATTTGTTAATAATTTTGGTGAAATCAATTTTTTCAGAGAATTCGGAATCAATAGAGAATGTGTCCATATCTGAAAGACTTTGCGTGTAGTATTCCTAAAAACTCCTAGAAATTTTTTAAAAATATATACTTTGCCATCAGTAGTGCTCACGCATCTAATATCAAACTTTATTTGTTATGTGTGACTAATATCTTGTGTAGAGTCAAGAATTATAGTGTAATATTTACTTTTTGATAATGCGTGTTATCTCATAACAAATAGATTCAGCAAAAATAGTAATTATTTCATTTTGAAAATGCTGCCCTAAGATGTGTGAAATATGTGTTTTGCTATTTTTGCATTTACTCAACATTTTTAAGGTGTTCTGAAATAACTGGATCAAATTTGGCCAATATCTATACTGAATTTAAAAAATTACCTTTATCTCAACTTCGTACTGGTTCCTCTGAATGCCGAATTTTGACTGGCTAACAATTGTCTTGAGCAATCATTCTTTCTCAATGATGGCGCGCCATCGCTTTTTTTCTGTCGATTGTGTACATTTTGTTGTTCCGCGTCAATAGTACAATTTTTTTCCACTCTCGTCTTTAATTCGAGCCACGATCTTGTGCAGTTTATATGTTTAGAGTATTTTCATGGTTATTATAATAATAAAAAATGCATTATACATTTCTCATTCCAATAAAATTCTGTCTTTTAGCTTCCTCAAAAAATGTCATTTCTGGATATTTTCGATAACATTTAAATATTATCACGTGTGTGTGCAACAAATGAAAAAAAAAAACAAATTTATAAGAATTCCACTAAATTGATCTCTTTTTAAATTAAAAAAGAAAGTACACATTGAAATAACTAGCCTAGTATTGACCTAATTCACAAACTTTAAATATTCCGAAAGAATTTTCCATACTATCAGCAATAAAACAATTACTTATAAGAATATATTTATATTTGCAACACAATATGACAAAATTTCTCCTGATATGTAAAAAAGGGAGGGTGGGGGTACAATCTAAAAACACGTGTGTTACATTGATTTAACATGATGATTCAGAAAAATGATTCATATATATTTGATGGTTCAGAAAAAAACTAAAAATTTACAATAAACAAGACAAATGAACCTAATTTTTTAAAAAATACCGGGAACAGTAATGAAGGATGTGCATGTCTCCTTCTGGAAGTGGGAGCTGTCTTACAAAAAACAATTAGCATCAATTAATATTATTCCGATTTAATCCAAAGATGAAATTTTACAAACCATGTACTCTTGACTTTCGCTGTGGATTCGTATATACAAAACAATTTCGTTGACATTAAAACTAGCAAGTTTTCTTTTAACTGGGTAATCCTTTCAGTTAAAATAGTTATGCACTTAAGTGAATTTATTTATTACATAAACGTATACGCATATATTAACAAAAAAGACTTTTTAAAACTAAATATATTATTTTTATAGGTATGAATGCCACCTTTTTTTAAAGGCAAATACAATAAATATTCCTTAATACTTTACTTAATAGAGTAAGAATATAGTTGTACCTTCCAATAAGGAGCCTTCTGTTTGACACAATATGTCCTAGAGCCAGAAGTTTCAACCTACCAAACCAGACGTTGGGTATTTTGTCATTGAATGCTAAGCAAATTAATTTAATTAAAATTCAAATCGTATTATTCTTTAAATAAATACCTTAGCCACAGGTTTTTTTAATTTGCGCATGATACTGTATAAATGTTTGAAATGAGCAATAAAATCTTGTACTTACACAAATTTATTGAAAATATTCGGTTGTACGGATCTTTTTAAAAGCCTGTACATTGTGTCCACCTAAGTTAACATTTTTATTTCTTATGTAAACCCAAAGAAAACGCGCCCCCACGAATTGCAATTTTTTTATTACATATTCTGTTTTGACTCTAAATCAAAGCATAGAACAGACAATATTGCAATATTTTATTTCTCTGTTAAATTACATTTATTTATTAGGGCTGCACTATATTTAACTTATTCAAAGAAAACACAAACTTGTCATAGAAATCTTAAAATTTTATAAAAAAGAACCAAGAATTTTTTTTAGTGTCACTTATTTATATATATATATATATATATAAATAGAATGTCCCTTAATAAGAGGTAAATATATAAGATCCATATTCAAAGAGACCTGTAGCAATATTAATTGGGCCTTATTCGAACGGGAAGAATATGTATATTACTTTGTCTTAATTCAAAATTAAAAACATAATTACCGATTGCTATTTCAAACGAGCTAAATGTAAGAAATTGAATTGTGCCAATTTCAGCAGGCCATTCGTTTCGAAAACGTATCTGTTGAGGGTAGAGATCCAAGCCTTAATTTTAAATTCAAATAGCTACACTCAAGACTAAAATAAAACATCTCCTGTGGCTCGCCATCTTCCGAAAATTCTTATTGCCTCTTTCTCCTTTATGGTAGCCGACGCCTGGACATCTGAGAAAGAATGCCCTTTGTAACCCACTCGGTTTGGGGAGAAAGTTACAAATTTCATGATTTAATGTACACACCAGCCTCAACCCCTTCAAGGTTCAACACCTAAGAAAACTGACTTAAAACGTACGCAGTACAGAATAAGAAAATAAGATACATGAAATGAAATACTAGATTCATATTGCTAGATACAAATATATAACTGGAAATTCAAAGAATATAAATCAAATACATATTTAACAATAAATTCTTCCAGAAAGCCAGTCAAATATTTAAATGGGCATGTAAATTCAATTATTTTTATAGAAATATTTACAAATTAGAGAAGTGAACAATAGCTTTCTAACAAACAATTTTTAATCCTACATAAAAGCAGAGTTTTGAAGAACTGCAATTGCCGAACGCTGCTCAAAGCAAAATATTGTTTTATGCACATTTATCATCCTTAACGTAGTAATACCATGTACAATAGATAATCGTTTGTACCTGTATCCTGAGGTTGGGGGCCCATATATTTGCTATAACAAATCGTCATGCAGTGTAATTATTATTTTTTTAAAAATATATAGTTACAAATTTTACTAGAAGTAGTCGGCATTTCAATTCAATCTAAAATAAAATTCCAGGTATTTAAATAAGGTACCAGGTTTCCAAAGAAAAAATAATATTTTAAGAAATATTTTCATTCTAATTTTTTCGTAACAAAAAAAAAGTATTTTTCAAATTCGATTCAAATGCCGCCCCTAAAATTTGCCACCTTGGATACGGGTCCAATTTCCTCGGCCCTAGAACTGCCCCTGCTGCTAACATGAGAAAATAGTAAACACGGTAAGGAGCTATATATATATATATAAGGGGATTAGATTATATGAAATTACTCTCTAACTAGGAGTATACATGTAAGAGGGAAGATATATAGATCAGGAATAGCTTTTATAATATAAGTATTCTTTTATTTCTATTTTTTAGTGCTATGCTGTGAATCGCTTGATTCGCCTTTTTGATTAAATGGCATCTAGTTGCAATTAGGACTTTAAAAAAACGCATAAAACTAGCATTTTTTTAACATAGTACTAAAAGAACCATTAAGTTCCTACAATATAAAATTAAATTTAGATCTTCGCGAACATTGTCATTCTATGTGAATATTGAAGTTTTTCAAACAGGCTTTGCAATGAAAATCATTTACTCAAAAGTCAAAAGAAGCTGCAAGATTTTTTCTCTTATAACTTAATACAAATAAAACTACAAGAAACTACCTTTGATAGAGGTATAACTCACTAAAAAGGCAAACGAGCATTGTTTATAAGCGTTATAAAACCATAGGCAAAAATCACTTCTTTCCCCTATTTTGTTTTTCTAAAGTAATTGAAGGTTATTATTAAATTTAAAACTTCTAATTTCCCAAAATTCATATTGAATTTAAACATTATTAAATTAACCGTAATAATATTTTTGTAAAGCACAACTTTCGCAAAAATCCTTTTTGAGATGCTTTTATTCTGCATCGATCCAGTGCCGCTGTTAAACGGGGGGGAAAAAAACTTTTTAGTGCGGTATAGTCGGCACCAACACGAATTTTGCTATCTGATGGATGTTTATAAAGAGTAGACATTTATGGACAATCGGCCAACACACTAGGCACTAACGTTCTATTTTTCTTAAACTATGCTGTATTATCCGGACTTGATTTTTCAATAACTATTCAAAAGTAATCATATTTATTCAGTTTATTATAAGTTTTATTTTGAGAAATTCGTAACACATTTTGTTTGGTTTAAAGAACCATATACGCCCTTGGTTTGACCTTCCGTGTGCGGTGCACGCGCTGCATACCTGCTAGGATCGGCCCTGCTCGTAATATTGAGGTTTAATTATAATTTCAAATAACGGAGGAGGAAATGTGATTCTAAAGACACTGCATGCTTTTTATTGTATTCAAATGGATGTTCTAATCTAAGTTTCAGGAAGAAAATAGAATTACAATACGTTCAACACTTCAAAATGGATAGCAGACGGATTCATTTAATTTTCATTTACATCGTTCTCTAAAGCAACACGAATGCTATTAGCAGCGAACCACGTCATTTTGAAAAAAGGTCGAGTGGCACATGAGCAGATACCCCCCTCTCCAAACTACCACACCACGCAAACGGTAGGATTTTGAGCCTCGTCAGGTTTCACGCATCAGCCCCTCTAGACGGTAGGTCTTCCACCCCTCTTCAGTGGCACTGGGGATCGAACTCAAGATACGCCGGTCAAGAATTCGGGACCATGACCTTTAGACTACCAACTGACTGTAGCCTCAATATCAGTACTTGACGGGAGCATTTTTCAGACATTTTGATATCCGTCTCAGTATAAATAAACTCACCATAGATTACTTTAGATGAAAAGAAACCTCCGCAAAAGACCAAACAGAAGTTTTAATCTCGACATCCCAGAAAATGCACCAAGGGAAAAAAATTCTCCAGAAAAAAAGCAAAGTTCGTTCGAGAAATGTATCTTTCTTGCCTTCAAACAGGTAATCGAATGAGGCTCGTTGCTATTTTGAGCCACTTTTCGAAGAAAAAGATAAGTTCCAACGAAAGTAATGAGCGTCACCTTAAGGTGAAGACCTCTCCATTACCGAGGGGATATCTCGAGGTAGAAAAAGATTTTTTTTCCGGAAACGGGAATAACCTAGTGATCTAGATCATTTCAAGCTGCGATAGTGTAAAAACAAAACTTTCCCAACCAGAGCATAAATATTAAAGGGCTTTGTACAAAATATAAATGAATTCGATAAGAGATTTTATGAACAATTACGAAGACTGTGCCTTAGAAATAATCTGTGTTTTTCTAAAATTTTACCGATACAAAAAAAATGGAAGAGATTTTAGATAGCTACATAAAAGTGAAAATATTATTACAACAAAACCTCTCACAATATCGCGCAGAGTGAGGAAGTCGCACTCTGAAGCAACACGTCGGCTATTGGCAACGAACTTCGTCATTTTGAACCCCGGTCGAGTGGCGAAAACTACACATAATATATTTTATTTTAAAAAAATTGCACAAATCGTTGAATATGCATCATTTCACGCATCTAATTTTAATACATTGTTCATATTCTGCAATTCAAATAATTTAGAGTTTTAGGAAATAAAAATATATTTAATTCTGTGTCACTTATCCTGTTTTGAATTATTAGAGAACAGAGTTAAAATTATAAAAATTATTCAATAACCAAAAAGGAACTCATTGATTTTAAACTTCATTTCAGCATGTTGATGTAAAGTTATATATATATATATCAGAGAAACAATATACTTTTTATCTCCAAAATTTTATTTCATTTTATTGAAACAAATCTATTCTAACATAAGGATACACAAAATTTAAGCCCCCTATTCAAAATATTCCCTTTTCAGCGCGTTTTTCACGTAGTGGAACAAAAGCGCTATTAGGACGCAAATTTCGTCTTCGTTCCATATTTTGTCGTACCCTTTTCTCAGCCAATAAGCAACCAACTGACCTCGGGTCTTTGGCTTTGGGTCGCATTTGTGCCCTAGATGAGCCGAATCATATTTAAATTTTCCCATAGTTTTCCCAAATTTTCCTACAAATTTTCCTGAATTTCGCTAGTTTATAACAAAATTTTCTCAAATTTTACCTAGTAAATTTATTGTTTGCAAAAAGTTTTTTTAAAACAAAATCTACCTCCATTTTGGAGGGAATCTTCACAAAAAAAGTTCAGAAAACATTTAGCGGAGTGGTACAGTACACACTACTTTCCGTTAGTAAAAAGTTCATTAGTTGCATTATTGTAAAATACAACATGTGAAAAACGCGCTAAAATTACTTGGCCATGCCGATGATTGATATCTTGTTATATTCCTCATGAAAATTTGAAACAATGACTGAATGGTTGCGTATCGCACTTCCACACCTCAGCCGGGGTTCGAACCCGGAGCTGGGCAAGGAAGACTCGGTCTTTTGTCTCTTCAGCGGGTCGATAAATGCTTGCTTGGGAACTAAACACTGCGGTTTTCTGTCAGACTGACCTCCTGGCCATGCACACATGAAAACCTAGATGGTCACAGTAGGTCTTGGCCCTCATGGGCTATTGCGCTGCTGAGTTTAGTTCTCACCAAAATTTAAATGTTTTCTCCGAAAAAAATACTATACTTCTTGAATTAAAAATATGTCATGATCATAAGTAAGTGAAGCTTACTAAATGAATAAGATGTACTAACTGAAAAAAAAATCCGTCTTTTTCAAGCTAAATATTTAAAATTCTTCAATAAAATAAAATTACGTAGTACACACAACTGTAAAAATATTATTTTAGTGTATCATTGCTTGCTCAAATAAATTTTCTTTACAAAATCGGATTAATTTTTAATACACGTCCCACTGTAAATCAACACGAGAACTATTGGCTCCGGATCTCGTCATTTTAACCCTCTCGCTTATCAAAGTAGGTTCACAAATAGCGTATTTTTTTTATCACGTATTTCAAATCTACATTTTAGAGTTAAAACATACAAAAAAATTTTGTAGAAGAGTTTATTTTAAAATATAGAATTAGGTCATAAAAATACATGAACATAAAAACATAAATGAAAACAAAAACAGGAACAGCACGGGTTGCATAACTGCGGAAATCGCGTGTTGATCAAATTTTGCTACATCTACGTTGGCCGTGGAAATTGCGGGATACGCAGCGAGATGATTAAACCACAGTTAAGCCAAGCTGGCACCTCCCTCTCTTAACTTCCACACTTCACCAACGGGTGGATGTTTGACCTCGACATATTTAGAGTGCATCGGCCCATTTTGCACCACGGGTGTTCAGCGGTACAAGGCTCAAACTCATGAAAGACCAGTTACGAGTCCGTTACCTTGACCAATAATCTACAGTGGGCACCATAGATATTTGAAAGATAAATAAAGCGAATATGGACATATAAAACGAAATAACTCACTAGGACATTTACCAGACAAAGAATTATTTCTCCAAAATGCTTACTGACTGGTGAAAATATATTTTTTAAATACTTTACGTCATTCCTTTTTTGATCATGTTCATAAAACACGAAATCAGCAATAGAATTTTAAAAAAAGAAAAATGTGTGATGTGGTAGTTTTCCCTTTTCCCCCGGAATTTTCAAAAAGAATGAAAATTATTTTCTCGCAAATGTTTTTTTCCGCCGGGCTATTGGTAAGTTTGTTTCCCCCTCTTTTTCAGATCTTCCTGTGAAATATTCATCATAGCCATGGAATTATATTTACATGGAATTTCACGAAGAAGATAAACATAGCGATCCAACCGGCTATTAAAATGTGGTGATGGATTTCCTGATGATGGCACAAATTCCTGCCATCGTATTTCATTTGTTTCAGATGCACGTGATTTTTTCTTCTCTGTCAACTTTATATATAAAAATCGCGTATCACGGTTCTTGTCCGCGATGAACTCCGAAACTACTCAACCAATCTTAATATAATTTTGCATATTGTGTGTCATTTCGTCCAAGTATAGGATAGTTTTTATTTCAATTAATGACGTCATAAATTTATTTTCGGAAATGTGAAGAATCCGGGAAACGGGAAAAGTTGCAAAATGTTTGCATCTCACGTGTGTATGCAGAAGCGTATTTTATAGACCAAGGTGCACGAAAAGTGAGTGTGGCTATCGTATTTCGGAGTGCGGAATCCGAATTTAGAATCCGTTTCCAATAATATCCGTAACGTTGCCGGATAATACCGGTCGACCGTATTTTAGACACACCATAGCAGGGGCTTACCTTAAAAGCCTTGGAGTGCGGAAACTTGGTCCCTGGCGTATTTCAAAAAGGACAATCCGAATCTGATATCCTATTTGAAAAATTACTGTAAATTTGCAAAATAAATTCAGCCGACTGTCTATTACGTGGCAGAAGCTTACCCTAAGAGTCTTAGAGCGTAAAAAGTGCGTTTCTGGTGTATATTGGGATGACGACACGAAACTAAAATTGAATTTTAGAAATTCCTGTAATTTTGCCGGATAATGCCGGTTGACCCTAACGCCCCCTTCCAGGGACTGAACTTGCAGGCTCAGGGGCGCCGAAAGTAATCTCTTGTTGCATCTAGGGATGAGAGACGAGAATCAGATTTCAGAAACTCCCGTAACTTTGCCGGAATTATGTGGAAAGGCTTTGCATTCAAGTCCCGCTTCCGGATTTTCATTTCTTATAGTAACTAAAGTTGCAGGTGCAGCCTTGCGAAAATATTATTGCAGTAGGAAATTGCATTGGCAATTGCATTTCCAGGCATCGTTATCACTTTGTTAGATGGTGGACAAACTGCATATTCTGCATTCAAGCTGCTATTAGGCATTCATAAGAAACCAGAGGCAATATGAGCCATTAAAAAAAATTGTCTACGGCATTACAAAGGAGTTCATTCATAATCAGACGAGTGTACCCATAAACATTCACTCGAGGCATTTCATGGAATTTTGTAAGATATAAGAGGCAACGAAAAAATATGCGGTGGTACTGTTTCTAATGTCTGGTGATTTCCGATAAACATTGCCAGTCATTCCTCACACCACTTTTGCTCACGAGTTTAACGCGTGTTTAAAACAATCGTTTTTATGGCGAGACGTCGAAATACTTGGATTGATCATAAATACGATAGTACAATTGCAAGAAGTATCCAGGCAATTTCTGTACTGTTGTTCAGAAAGAAGATGAACTGATTGAGAGTGTCTTCCCGGATATACTGTATAATGATAATGATAATCTTGATAATGATTGGCTTTAGTCCTTTTATTTAATCAGAAAAAATATTGATATTGAAGATATAAAATTCCAGATATAGAGTTGTTGCCTGGTGATCCATTGCCTTTTAAATCAATCGACACTATTATTGATGAAGACAAAACCGTAAATTTTCCAACCGAGTTTTTGAATTCTCTGGATATATCTGGAATGCAACCACAAAATCTTCATCTGAGGATTGGTTCACCTGGTTATTCTGTTGCGCAACTTAAATCCACCTGAAACAGTGCGCGTTTGGTCCTCAAAAGAGTTACCGGGAAACTTCTTGAAGCAAGCACTTCGACTCTGAAGTTTAAAGGAAAAAAATCATCCATACAGTCCATGCCACACACTGATATAGTCAGAATCTCCAATACCATTCAAAAAACTTCAATTACCGATTCGTTTGGTTTTCGCGATGACCATAAATGAATCTGAAACGCAAGAAATATTAATTGGACGCTTGGACTTAAAAAATACATGCTTCTCGAATGGGAATAGTGAGTGAATATTAACGTCGCACTGATTAGCAACACGAGGGCTTTTGGCGACGGTCCGCGTCATTTTGAACCATGGTCAAGTGACGCGGACGACACCTGAGCTGGCACCCCCTCTCCTAACTACCACACCACACCAACGGGAGGACGTTTGAGCTCTCGACAGATTTAACGTGCATCTCTCCCCTACACGACGTATCTTTAGTGGTACTAGGATCGAACTCATGACACGCTAGCCATGATCCGATGCCTAGACCACTCGGCCACCGCGGCCACTCTCTAATGGGAAACTATATATTACATGCTTATGTGAGTGGAAACCGTTGAATCTATTTGAGTTAGCAAAAGACGGGTTGCAGAAAAATATTATGCACCGATTAGCGATTAATTATACAGTAGCACCTGGGTTTTTTTTGCGGTCCTTTATTTATGCGATTTTTTCTATGCGGTATATGAATTTCAACGGCTTTGAGCGCCACTGAAAGGTTTTCGATCAATGTACTAGTGGCGATGGAGAACGTTAGGGCCTTCCTGTAAAGTCGAGTTTTGTCTAATATTTTCTAGTCGTTGGCGCGGGGGGGGGGGGTGACCAGAGTGCCTATCTCCTTCGATCTTTAACCTCTTATCATTAGGATTTTGAATGACTCTTGTACTTTGTTAATATTTTACAAATTGGGTTGATATGTACTTGGCGTTAGTTAAGCCTTGGGTTTCCCTAGAGTCCCGATCCCCTCCCCCTTGCGTGGCGGAGATTGCGGGGGTGTATGTAACGCCACTGCAAAGTACATATATACACTACAAGACACACACGTTCAGTTGCTTTCTCTCAACGCGCCAACAGCCCGCGTTTGTTGGAAGACGAAACTTTCTATGACAGTGACATCATCAATAATTTGATAGATTATGAAGTCGGACAAGAAGGACTGGATTCTTTGAGAGTGGATAAAATATACGCAGGGATACAGCTTTTCATCAAGTTGGAAAAGCATTTTCAAAATAGGTACCAATCTCGAAAGGAGTATGAAATTTAAAGAAGAGCTTCGATCATGCATATCTGAATACCGTGACATTTACAAAAAACTGACCAAACACAACTTTCGTCTTAAAAATTTATCTCTTAATTTATGGTGTCAAAAAATAAATCAATTGAAATTGTATCTACAAGTAATGACAGCGATTTTGAACTTATTCATCACAGGAAGATCAGCGCTTTGGATTACGATGAGAAGCAGTGAATTATGTTATGTGCATTTTGAAAATGTCTCCATGTAAATAACGAGAAACCAAATGTGCAGAATTAAAAATATTATATTGGTTTATGCTTAATTTCAATTCTCCAAAATCGTACACGAAGATTAATTTGACTGCATTGAATGGCTTAGAATAATATTAAATAAAAGTATTAAAGCAAGGCCACAGCAACGCGTGGCCGGATCAGTAGTGATGATTTCAATATTTTATTCTTAAAAAAGGTGCCCGCGTGCGTGTGTGGTGTGAAGTGGCGTTGCGTGTGCGGATTAACCTATAAAACTGAAATGGAGTTCATTTTAAAATGTTATAAATTTTATGGCATACAAGAGAGAAAAGTCGAGCGTGACAAATTTATTTCTCGTTCTTACGTTTAAACAAATAATTGAATACATCATATTTCGAAGCCATTTTATGTCTAAATTTGCTCCTCAGCCGGTAATATAGAATTTAGTAAATGTTTAACATACGATTGTTAATAAAATTTCTAAATAACTACATGATGTAATAAAATTTTCAAATAATAGATACTAAATCATAAATAAAATTGCCACATAAAAATCAGTTAAAGACACCAAAGATTAAAGAATTTGATTAAAATAATTATTTGATTTTTTGTTCAATGACTTAAATTTCCACAAAAGAATTAATTTTATATATTCTAGATATTAAGGAAATTTAATACTTAGACTTTCCGATATTCTTCATTTAAACCCAATACGATTAAATTGAGAAAAATTGGACAAAAATTTTAATAAAATTTTTTTAGCTTCAATTGTTTTTTATATAATATTCCATAGCATCACAAAATTTGAAACCTCTAAATGAAAAAAAAAATCCAAAGTTATGAAAACTTTTATGTTGGTTTTTATTCACATTCCAAAGAGAAAAAAAATTCAAACTGTTTTATCTCAGAAAAGAAAAAGAAAAAAACTATTTGCTTTTCTTCATTTAAAATGCTACGACTTTTTCTATTTTGTCAAATGCTTTGATGTTTCGTCTAACTATTGCTATTATTAGTACGTGTAACAAAAGTTAGTAGTCATTTTTGAATCAAATCAATACTTATTTTTCAATTCCTACTATTATAGTTCACATACACTCTTCCTATATATATATATATATATATATATCTTGTTCAACTTTTCATTCGTTAATAAAATACCTTTTATTCATCCATTCAAGTTCAAATACATTATTTTAAACTTGTAGTAGTGATGATAATATAGTTGATGTTAATATAGTTTTCAAATATTAATTTATTAATTAAATTAAAAAATTAATAAATAGTAAAAAAACAAAAAAATATTAGTTCAACACCATATACAGAAAGAAAAATTGTTCATTGTATTCCTGTAGTGCAATGGATAGGGCGTCGGACTTTTAATCCAAAGGTCGGGGGTTCGAATCCCACCTTAGATGGTCTAATTTCTGAGAATGTGATTTCTTTTTTACTATACTATTTTATTAGAATAATTAAATTTAACTAATGTGAACAAATAGTTACAAACAAAAAATATTTCAACAACCTATACAGAAAGGAAAATTGAAAATTGCAGGGGAAATAGCTTTCTATTTTGTCACTTAATATTCTGATTCTGTCACATGCATATGCATATTTATATTAATTGTAATTATTTAATAAAAAGTAACTTAAGTAAAATTATTTTTTGTTGACCTAGTTAGAAATTGACTTAAAAATTGTTTTTGTGTATTAATTGTTCAAAAATAGTTGAATTTAGAATTTATGCATTTTTTAGGAATTTTCAATAAGTATCCAGAAAAAAGTATATTACAAATATATAGTATATTACAATCATGTACATTATAATCAGTATATTACAAAAAGTATATTACAATCATGTTACCACAAAACCTGTACCATCTTTTGTTATACGTAGTTCGACGTACTTGTAAATCTCCTATTTTATGTGTGTACACGAATTATTATGGGAATACCATTTTAAAATCTTATCAACTTTTAAATGGATAAAGGAATTTTATATAGTATTTTCTGCTCAACTATTGTTTTATGTTATTCATATACATAGGTTACAAGCAAAAAAAAAATAATAAATTGTAAAAACCATTAAATCAAAGGTTTTTCAAATATCACACCATATCCCCTTAACTAAAGAAAAAAATTTCTTAAACTTAATCTAATTAGAATATGCTTGTCATTGTTATTTTTTATTTCTTTTCGAAAGAATAGAACATCAAAGAAAAATTAATTAGCTGAAAAAAAGTTACGACTTCCTCGAAAGGTAAATTCTTTTTATCCAAATCACGTGAAAAAGAAAAAAGATTTATATTCCATACAGAATCGATAGAGAGTATATTTAACTGACGGAACATGCGGTACAAGCACACACTGTTTCGTGCCACATTTAGGTTAACATTTTCACCCCGTTCGTTTGCAGCGAGATAACATTTTAGTCACCTCGCCGTGAACATTTCCAGCTCCGATGGAGTGCCTCATTTAATGGTAGTCGAAAGGGTCGTGCGTGTTTCCAACAAGGAAGCAGCAATATTTCAAAAAAGCCCATGTGGAAAGCGAAATTAATCTGTCCACATGAATTGTTTTGTTCGATTGTCTTCGTCTTGACAACTAAGCGATGGGGATGTAGAAACGATTGCGATGAAGAGTCAACAACCGGTATTGATTGAAGGTGAAGCAGATGGTCCTTTTATAAGCAGGGTGTTACCGCATTTCTTATATTCGAGAGTGAGCTGTATGAAAGAAACTCCGGTGCCAGAAAGATATTAGATAAGGTGTTTTTTTTATCCTCTTTCTAAATTGCGACTTGAGCTAAATTATACTTTCCGTCATTATTAATGTTATTTTCTATAGAACTCATTAAAATCCTTTTGCAGATTTCTTCACAGGGGATCTAACCTATAGCTAACTCTACATTTGTCAAGTAAAGTGTGACTGAAAATTAACAAAAAATTTTAAAAAATATAGAAATAGTAATGATTTGATTTTTAATTTACATCGTACTCGGAAGCGATACGAGGACTACTAATGATGAACCTCGTGATTTTGAGCCCTGATCAAATGACAAGAACAACACCCGTGCTCTCGCACGCTACTATCCAAACTTCCCCACCACGCCAAGTGAGTGAGTGAATATTAACGTCGCACTGTTCAGCTACACGAGGGCTTTTGGCGACGATTCCGCGTAATTTTGAACCATGGTCAAGTGACGCGGATGACACCTGAGCTGGCACCACCTCTCCTAACTACTACACCACACCAACGGAAGGACGCTTGAGCTCTCGACAGATTTAACGTACATCACTCCCCTACACGTCGGATCTTCAGCGGCGGTACTGGGGTTGAACTTATGACACTCTAGCCATAATCCGATGCCTAGAACACTTGGCTACCGCGGCCACTCCCACCAGGCAAAAATAAGGACTTTGAGCCTCGACAGATTAAACGTGATACAAACCTTGGAATCGAACCGTAATTTTTTTCTCGTTCCGGTTCAACAAATGTGTGTGTGTGTGTGTGTGTGTGTGTGTGTGTGTGTGTGTGTGTGTGTGTGTGTGTGTGTGTGTGTGTGTGTGTGTGTGTGTGTGTGTGTTCAGTTCCTGCTTTCGTTCCGACAAAAATTTCGGTTCAGTGCCGAATGAGTAATTTTACTTATGGGTATTCTTATTTGCACTAAAAATATAATTCTATCACAAACAAAGACTGTAATCCTATCAAAACTTAAAAGATTTTACTCTTTTTTTAATTAGTACAGTATGCGAATCGATACAATTAACCAGCATGTACGATACGAGTGGTGAGCAGAGAGCATTGGCATCCTCTATCAAAATAGCATTTGACAACTAAGTTCATGTTTTGGTTTGTCTATCTAAACCAGGGGTCGCCAAACTTTTTTGATCATCGCCCCCTATATAATTTTTCGAAATCTCCATAGACCCCCACAATTGTAATTTTCAGGTAATTAAAATAAAACTATATATTAGTCTAAATTTTTAATAAATCAGAAACAGTAAGTAAAGTAGCTACAGATTTTTTACTTCTTAATGAGATGAGTGTGCCTGGTGTTTCTTGGCAAGGTTCGCTATATTGGGTTCGAAATTAGTCAATTTTAACCGTAAATCCCCTCCAAGCTCTATATTTAATTTATTTCTGTTTTTAGTTAAAATTGAATTAACGTGACTGAAACCGGCTTCAACCATATACGAACTTGGAAACGCCAGCATAAATGGCTGAGCCATTTCGTAAAGTTTCACATATTTTTGCTTTATATTTATATTAGTCCAAAATTTATGTATTGTCAAATTTTTAATAAGTTTTTAATTGTTTTCTGATTTATTATTTTATTTTCTATAAAGAATATAATATTAAGTCAATTATAAAAATATTTTAAATTTTTACGTACGCAGTTAGATATGTGTGATTTGCGTATTAAGAACTGTTTTTTCCTTCGAGTCCCAATAGACCCCCATTCGACCCCTTGGGTCAGATAGACCCCATACTGTTGTTAAATAGACCCCTAGGGGTCTATATAGACCACTTTGGCAACCCCTGATCTAAACAGTCTATACCATAGGTTCTCAACGTGGGCGATAACGCCCCCTTGTGGGAGTTTGAGGGGTATGGATAGATTAACCAAATATATTCTAAAAGAAGACTAAAACAATACGCCGATTATGTACTTACAAAAGTAAATTTTAATACTGGTTACCTTATGATGATTGCATGGATTTAAAATTGTATATTCGTGGAAATAGCTACTTCAGATTTGTAAGTAAAAAAAAAATGGGGGCTTTAGAAAAAACACTAAATTACAAAAAATATATTCTACAGTAATAGAGTATTTAAGAAAAATTTAATTCGTGTTTTCATCATGCGTTATGCACGCTCTTATTTCTTTGGAGTGGGAGGGGGTGGTATCGAAATATTTACTAGAAAAGAGGGCGGGGCGCCAGTTCAAGAAAGGTTGGGAACCTATGGTCTATACAAACATCAGTGAATGATCGCCTGATGAGATAAAAAAAGTCTGAGTTATGACATATTTTTATTGAAGAATCGTCTATACTTTTAGTTCCTTCAACCGAATTAAATCTTCCTTCTACAAGTAGTTCCACGTGAAACTAAAACAAAAAAGTACCAGTCAACATCAAAACAGAAAACCCCGAGAAGCAATGTACAAGTAATAATGATAATTGCATGGTTGACGTTAAATTAGAAAATATTGATAAGTTGGCTACAGTAACAAAATCATTTATGATATTCATTACAAATAAATTATAGTTTGAAAAATAACTAAAAAACACGCTTTTATACTGAATCGAATTAAAAAGTAAAAAAATAATTCTTAATAAAGAATAAAATGATTAACGAGAAAATGAATGTCATTTGGGGTAAAAGCGTGGGGTGCTTTGTACTACATTTTTACACTAATTCAGCTTTTCAGAATAGAAGTTAGAAATTATAACAATTGATACATTTATAGAACACCCCACGCTTTTACCCCAATGACATTCATTTTCTCGTTATAATAATTTTATTCTTTATTAAGAATTATTTTTTTACTTTTTAGTTCGATTCAGTATAAAAGCGTGCTTTTTAATTTTTTTTTTCAAACTATAATTTATTTTTCATTTTTTAGTTCGAACTGCAATAAAAGCGTGTTTTTCAGTTTTTTAAACTATCATTTATTCATTGTTGAATTTATCCTTGAGTTTGATATTTGAAGCTGGAATTACGTGGCTGTGGAATTAGTCTTGCTCTTCAATGGATATTAATTAACGGGCCTGAAGTGTATTTATTCTCTCCGTTTACGAGGCCTCTGATCGTTATATTAGATTCCGTCTCTTTTGAACAGGTCAAACGAATAAAAGTGTGTAAAGAAGAAAAAGTTCGAATTACAAAAATGTTTAATGTATCATGTTTTTTTACGGATTGAATATTATAAAATTCCTCCTTTTTGTTTTCTTTTTTTCCCCATTTTCATGCATTGCCATCCACTTCCGAGCTATAGTCCGAATTTCAAGTCTAGATCCTCGGAAAGTCACACAATTTAAAAACAATTACAAAATTCCACCCGGATAGACATTAAAGAAAAAGCGAGTTATTAAAACATGGTAATATTAAGTAGCAATCGTTTTTCCACCTTTTAAACGTGTTCCTTTCATGTTAATTCGTATCATCATTTATAAGTGTATTGCTTTATAAAAATAAAAAATATTTAGCAGTTAGAACGCAAATTATTTTTTTTCACATGCTCGAGCCTTTTTTTATTTTCATTTTAAGAAAAATGTTTATATTATGGTTAGAAATTGCTAACACACACCCACTCTCCACTTTCTCAGATATCGAACACTTCTTTTGTTTGTTTTATTTCTTTTAACCGCAAGTGTATTTTATACTTGCATATATAATTAGCGTTAAATTCAAAACACTTTAGGCTTACACCTTATTCTTTTAGTCGCCAAATCTGGAAATGATATAGGAAATTAGTCGCCATGTCTGAAAATGGTATATGGAACTAGTCCCCAAATTCAAAAAAAGGCTATATGCAATAAGTCGCCAAATCTGGACGTGATATATGGATTTGTCGCCAAATCTGATTATCCTTATACCTGACTATCCTGAAAAGAACAATGGAACAAAATTATGAAATTATTGTATTGTCATCGGTCCTTGACAAGTGTGCGAAATTTCGAATGAATCCGATCTTTTTAAGTGGGTAAAAATCGAGTTCTAAGATTCCGTTACATGCAAGTGAAACATAAAAGCATGTTAAAAATTCACGGCAAGTCTTCATATTCTCCGACTTCACAACTCCGGCCACAATTTCGCGACCCTGACCACTCGGCAACCACGGTCTCATGAAATATTAAGGAATATTCTTTTTTTACTAATGTCACCTTTCTGACGATGTCAGATAGAGGCCCCCGAAATTCATCACGGCAAAGGGCTAGAGGTGCGCCTGTCGTTAGCTGTAGCTTTGAGCACCGACAGTACGTTTGGGCTCGGTTTCACCCCAATTTTGAGAAAGAGCACCCCTGGGGATGGTCAGAGGCTACACATCAGGTTTATTTCCTGTTTTTATTTTATTATTTTTTTTAGCAAAAAATTATATCTCCAATAAAATTCAATAATTTATCTCCACCCCCCCCCTTTCTCTATTTATTTATTTTTCACTGCTGCTATCTTCTTTTATGCTTCTTTAAAAGAAAAAAAATGGGGGAGGAGATTTTGAAAAGAGTAATCCTCCTTCGGATGAATCATTTCCTTTTTTGAAAACTGAAGGACCAAATGGGGGGGGGGGATATCAACAGGAAGTGGTGCCATCAACTGAAAATTTGATATCAAAGAAACTTTTTTTTAATGTTATTATTTATATTTCCTGTTTTTTTTTTTTTTTTTTTTGTGCATTTGTTTTGTATAATTTTATTATTATTTCTTTTGTATTTGTAAAAAGTTAAATTTGTTTAAAATGTAAACTTTGTGTATTTTCTTTTTTTTACAATAAAGACTGGACGTGAGGGTGGTTGTTTCCCGAGGGATCGGTTGTAGCTCTAAACCCTCTTCGGGTGCGCTCGGTTCCTCTGGGCATTCATCATCTCTTCCTCTTCCACCAACCTCACGAGAGGACTGGCGGCTCGACAGTTATTTAGTGTCCCCCCCCCTACCGCGAAGGCACAATACATTTATAAACATTCATGCCTTGTTCAGAATTCGAACCCAGGCCCTACGGCACCGCAGTCATCGTCGCTAACCACTATACTAAATGAGCGACTGAATGCTGAGTTAAAAGTATAATAAAAAGAATCAGTGATATATCATCTAAAAAAATTGTAAGAAAAAATTATTCATGTTATAACTTTCTTTATAACTTTATATTATGTTCGTTATAATTTTCCACTTTAATCGAGAAATTGCTGTGATTTAAACTTTTTTTTGTATCCAAGAAGATGGATATTTATTTCTTCGTTCGTTTTCAAAAACTCAATCTTGAGCCATACCGGAGAGAAAAATTTTCAGAAAAAATATTTTTTTTAATATTCGGTTTCAAAATCCGGAAAAGGAGAAAAATTATCATTCAAAGATATTCAGTTAATGTTTAAATTGAATTATAAATTTTTCTTTTTCTTTGAAAAATATGTCATGAAAAAAAAAATTAAACTTTCAAAACATTTGTCTGAGGGATAAATCTTACACTATTAAAATTCGAAGGTAAACAAACGTATCTATCTATGTACGTCTATCTTCTCAGGAACCGCACCACGCTGAAAGTCGCGGAAGGTACCAAAAGATCGGGAATTTTTCGGGGAAGCCGTATTGCCTATTTATATTACGATATTGTAATTAGTTGAAAAGATATTAATTAAAAACCTTAAAACGCCTAATTGTTTTACTCCTGCCGGTTGTTTACTTGGCAGAACTTCCGTTCCGTTTCGCCCGAGCGGTAATCTTACGTTTTCCACCATATTAAAATTGTCATCCAATTTTCGGTGTTGAAATCAGACAAAAAAATAATTACAGAATCGGAAAGATCATTTATTTCGCCACGATACGGAATAATTTTTTTTGTAAAATAACGATATTTTCTATTTTTTTCGAATTTTTTAAAATAGTGTTAAAACTGTTGCGTTTTTATGAAAATTATTTCTAAATCGTTGGGTATGAATTACTTTTCGTGTTATTAAATCGATATTCTACACTAATTAACTTCAAGCCTTTCTCTTTTAGATCCCCCCCCCATTCATTTAAAAATTAAATTCCCAAAACTTTTTTTTAAAGAATTTTTAAAAAGTAGTCCCAATTTTTACTTCACATTGAATAACTACGTCATTTATGAAGGTAATCTCGCAAAACCTTTTTTCTGTGTGTAAAGCAATGTTATACTTAACATATACGAAGATTGAAAAAATTGCTTCAAAATTACGGATTTTAAAAGAACATTGCGATTTTCTTAAACTGCTGTTTTTCTGAGAAATAACTTAAACATTAGTTTTTGTACATTTTTTATTTCAAAGTACGTTATTTTTGCAAATAGTTTGTGATGTTTGAGATCATTAACATAAAAATTATGCCCTAAAAATGAAGGTAATGATTTTTAAAATAATTTAAAATACGCGACTTTACATTTAGCCAAACATTGGCGTCGAAAATTAGCTTTGCGCCAAAGACATTTGACCTGTTTCGCCTTCGACCGCATCTAACTCAAGGGTTACACTAAAAAAATTCTGCCTTAAACAGGGGGAAATCAGTAACTTTGGCGAGTAAAAAAAAAAAATGCGAGTGAAAAAGTTATTTTTTCGTCAATTTTTTCTTTATATAATTTTGAAAATTAAATAACTATACATGTCAGATTAAGATGATAAAATGCATTCAATGCATTTCTGAGATTCATTTAAAATATTTATCAGTATCGAAATTTTTGTTCTCTTTCATAAAACTTATAGTTTACTTTAAAATAATGCCTAATGTACAATTCCGTAATAAAAACAAAAAAATTGCCCATTTCGATTTTTTTTTTTGGAAATAGTCAGTTAAATAGGCATAAATTCCTTAGGAAAAAAAGCTATGATCATATTATATATGCTTTATTATTAATTGCTTTTTATTAAAATATCAAAAATCAATAAATTTTTTGCAATATATTTAAATGTAATCTTCAATCGAAATCTATCAATCGTTATGCGAATATCCTGTGGATTCCCTCCAATTAAAAATTAATTTCAATTCGAACCTCCCATTCATTATTGTTGCCTATTTTCATTTTCCGCTACGGGTCTGGGTGGCTCGGTTGGATAGCGCGTCGCTTCCGCTGTGCCGCAGAGTGTCTAATTCTTATTTTCTGGGTTCGAATCTAGAGAATTCGATTTTGTTCATTTCTGCTTATTTTTCTCACCCCCCCCCCTCGTAAATTAATTCTCTCTTCTTCAATGATTGTATTCACTTGCTGCATCCCCACTGATCTGAAATTTACTTCATTTTCAATGCTGCCATTATGTAAGCAAATGGTATGTCGCAATTAATTGCTAAATGAGCATTTTTAATCAATTTTATGAGAAAATAATTAATAAGTTATTTTTGTATAATATACTTTTTTTCGCAGATACGTGTTTAAATAATTTAATTAACACAGAGTGGAATGAAAAACTATAAAATTAAAATTAAAAAAATTAAATGCTTTTATCAAATAGTATTATTTTCTTTTTGAATGTTTTTTTCAGTGAATGTTATCATATAACTAGATTTCCCCCCAAAAGTGGATTTTTAACACTTACATATGTTTAAGCAAACATCCAAACGTTTCAAGAGCTATCTGTAGAATTTTTTTTATTAGTATTTATTGATAATGGATTTATATTAATATATTTTTTTTAAATCAACGGAATGTTTCTATTATTTTATTATTAAATTAATTATTTGTTAATAAAAAGTATATCGCCTATTATTTAGGATAAAAATACGTTCTGGAGACATTTTTAAGCTAACTGAATGTAACGATTGATTGATTAATGAAAACCTGAAAATTATTTTATTATTTTAGATTCCTAAAGACTATCTATTATAAAAGAAATGATTTTTTTAAATCAAGCATCAGAATAGTTTTATGCGTTTTTATGAAAATTATTTCTAAATCGTTGCGTATGAATTTATTTTCGTGTTATTAAATCGATATTCTACACTAAGTAACTTCAAGCCTTTCTCTTTTAGATCCATTCATTTAAAAAATAAAATGACCAAAACTTTTTTTTGCGATTTTTTAAATATTAGACCAAATATATATATTTACTCAACGTTGAATAACTTCGTTATTTATTAAAATTATCGCATGAAACTTTTTTTTCCGTGTGTAAAAAAATGTCATCTGTAATCTGTACGAAGATTGAAAAAATTGCTTAAAAATTACGGATTTTAAAATTTTTTTGTGATTTTCGTAAAGTACCGTTTTTGCGATCATGAAAAGTTTAAAAAAAACACTGGGAAGATTTTTTGCGTTTTTTGCGCATGCGCGGTAGAATTAGTGAAGGTCAATGTTACGTTTCAGTTTTTGAACGAATTATAATAAAACACTCAATATACTTAAATCAATCATTTAATAATTTCTTCATTGAAAAAAGATAATTGCATGAAACTTTTCCCCCGTGTGTCGAACATTTCAAAAAATCCTCTCAATTTTTCTTCAAGATTTAAAGTAGTAGTAAAATTTTGTAATTTGAAAAATTTCAACTTTTCTGTCTTTTTTCAACATACAATTATTTTTAAGAAATCTACGTTTTCATTTCAGGGGGCTAAAAAATTGCAACGAAAGAATTCAAAAGTGAGTGAGTGATTTTTAAAGTCGCACTGTTCACCTACTCGAGGCTTTTTGGCGACGGACATTGAATTTTCAACCATGGTCAAGTGACGAGGACGACACCTGAGCTTTCACCCTTTTCTCCTAATTACCACACCAACACAAGAACAAATTTCGAAAAAGGGAGTTTTAATGACATAGTTAAAGAAATTACTGACATCGCGCGCATACACACACATAAGTACTATCGACATGAGGGAAAAAGGAAATTCCCCTGGGGATTATATATATATATAAGTTATTCACTCGGTAAAAGCTCGTGCAACGCCGGGCCTGGGGAGAGGAAAGAAACAAAGAAGTCAAAATAATTTCGAAAAATATTATTGGATGTGCTTATTTTGTGAAGAGAAGGGAAAATGTTAAACGAGAAAGCCATGATACGCACTCAAGGGGCATGCACTCACATCGTACGCGTTACACCCACATAAAAGAGATGGCATCAGAAAGAAAGAAGGAAATTAACATGGGGATAAGTTATACCCTCGGTAAAAGCCCGTGCAACGCCGGGCCATGAAAGCTAGTATAGTTATAAAATCTGTTTTCATCTTAAAGAACAACTCGCGTTTCTGTTTATAGAAACACGTTCTGATGTCATATATAAATACGTCATATATAAATACTTATCTCTTTCATTCTTCTTCCTCATTTTTGTTCAAAAATTTTTTTCCTCGAAGAGTATGCCGTTTGTTTAAAACAAATAAAAATATTTTAGGAAATAATCCTACATATGTGGGAAACTTAATTTTCAGTACTTGAATTTCGTTACGGCATGAATATCATTTAACCCTTTATCTACCGACGGTACTTATAAGTACTCACTTTCAAATTATATAGAATAAACATTTTTACGAATATTCTGACTATATTTAGCAGGAACGCTTTTAATTCCACTCTTCCAGGATACATGGTAGCACAGGTTTTACGATGAGTATTTTGGTGTTGAAAGTGAATAGTTTTAAAACAGATGTTGCATTTTCAGCTGATATTTTGATCGGATTGTGAAGATTGTCATTTTTGTTCCGAAAAAGTATTTAATGTAAAAAGGTAAGTGCCTTATTTCTTTATACACTGCTGGACACCGTAAATACAACACCCTGAAGGAAGCACACAAATAACAGGAAATTCACAACATGCATTAGCGGACGTGAGATATGCAAATTATTAGAATTTCAGCGCAGACACACATCACGCACGCCTGTGGCGCCACCTCAAAGAGCTATTTAAGACTTGGAGATTTCGACGATTTCAAGTTCGGGAATTGTGTTCTTCTTGTGGTTTTTTCAAAAAGCGATCAGTTATGTCTCATAGAAAACAGCGATCAGCTTTTGATCAAGTATCCGAGTTCGACAGAGGAAGGAGAGTGGCCTCCCGAGACTGTGGATTATCTTTCAGGGAAATCGGTAGTCGTGTTGGACGAAACCAAACAACTGTAATGCGGATATGCGACCGTTCGATGCAGGAGGGTACGACACGAACCGACGTTGTCGATCGCATCCACCTCAGTGAGGACAGGTAAATTGTGCGCATGGCAGTGACGGATTGCTCAGTCACATCACGAACCATAGCACAGCACATTGAGTCTGCAACACATCATTTAGTGTCTGCGCGTACCATTCATCGCCGTTTACAGCAGAGTGGTCTGTCCGCAAGATGTCCATTGCTTGGTCTACCCTTGACGCAGAACCACAGACGTCTCCGCCGCGAATGGTGCGATGAAAGAAGGATGTGGGCGGCAGAATGGAATGACGTTGTCTTTACTGACAAGTCACGCATCTGTCTGCAAAACCACGATGGTCGGATTCGAGTCTGGAGACACCGTGGAGAGAGGATGTTGAATGCACCGCCACACTGGTCCTACACCGGGTATTATGGTATGAGGTGGTATTAGATATCACTCTCGCACTTCTCTATTACGCATTGCCGGTACTTTAAACAGCCAGCGCTACATCTCCGAGGTGTTGGAGTCAGTTGTCCTTCCTTACCTTCAGAGCTTGACCACAGCCATATTTCAACAGGATAATGCGCGACCACACGTGCCACGCATTGTCCATAGGTTCTTCGTCAATCACCATATTGAATTGCTTCCCTGGCCGGCTCGCTCACCGGATCTTTCGCTGATAGAAAATATGTGGTCCATGTGGTTGCTCAATGATTGACCAAGATTACACCCCCGCTGCCACACCAGATAAACTTTGGCAACGTGGGGAAACTGCTTAGTCTGCTGTACCCCAAGAACACACCCAAAGTCTCTTTGAATCAATGCCGAGGCATGTGGCAGCGGTGGCGGCTACTGTGGCGACTGATTCTGGCAGGAACCACACTTCACAGAAGTCTATAAATTTAATCATTTGATACTTGGTCAACATGTTATCTACAAAATATATTTTGTTGTGCTATCTCTTGTCTTTCTTGGTGTTGCATTTACAGTGGCCAGTAGTGTATGTTAATTAAGACCTTAGAAAACAATTTGACTGTTTTAAGTGTGTATATAGCTAATTTTGCAATTGAATAATTTTGTGGTACTTATACGTACCGACAGCAGCACACTGGGTGTTAGAGCAAAAACTTAGTTGTTTTTTTCGTACGTGCAGCTTATTGTGTTTGTAGCGTCATCACTATATAATACAATTGAGCTGTGCCTTCTTTAGCATTTCTTTTAGCTTAACTTATTTATGTTGCTTTTTAATTCTTTTATTTTAACGTTTTCAAAAAATTTTGAACATTGAATTTGAATTTGTTTTTTACTACACAATTAAATGAAATATTCATAATTTATTCAAAAATTAGCAACAGTTAATTTCCTTATTTATAACTGAGATTTAAATATAGTAGGAGGTTTTCAAGGTGCTATTATTATTTTCCATTTTCTTAGAGTGTCTAGAAAACAGAAGCTCAGTCTTCAGGAGACTTGGGAATTATTACAAAACCTACCATCTGAAAGCAATGATGCTCTAACCCATGATTCTTCAGATGAAGACGTCACAGCAAATAATCTGTTGGAAGTTTCGTTGAATTCTTAAGTTGGCGAAGATTCTTAAGAGACTGTGAACACAAGACTCTAAATGCAGTAGTTCATGTCCAGAAAATACAGTATTTCCTACCCCAAGATGTAGTGCATTAAAAACATTCGATAGAAATCTCACTCCAAATGTACATCGTGTAATGAGTTTTTGTGTATAAATGAAACAAAAAACTTTTTTTAATATCAAATTAATCCATCGTGTAAAATCTATTTTTATGTGTAAATAAATTTTTATAATTTTCAAAAATATTTTGTGCTGTAAAATAATAGTTTTCCGGTTATTTAACATTTTTTTAAGATTTAAAACTTGGTTAAGGTATACATACAAGCATTAAAATGGTCAATTTTCAATGCAAAAAAGTCACATTTTCAGTTTTTGATTTTATAGAATAAAGCATTTATTTAGCTTTATCAAACTGTTTCTAGATCGCTTAAAATGCAAGATATTAAAAAATGAGTAAAGGGCAAAAAACCGGAAGGGGGATATTTAAGTAACCGGAAGTCAACTTTTAAATGCCCTTAAACTCGTCAAACAGGATTTAAATTCCATGTATTTTTTAAAAAATATAACAAGCTTTTGATTTAATAGAAAAAATAATTACGCTTTTTGAGAATATTTAAAAAGTAAATCCATCAGTAATTTTTTTTTACAATTAACTTGGTTTGATAAAAAAAAAATCTGTTTTATTGTCAAACAAAAGTTATCTGCTTTATTTGATGGAATATTAGTGAATTATTAGCTCGTATTACTTTTTAATAATTATGGAAAACAAAAGTAAAAGTTATTTCCCATAAACGTCAGTACAAAGTAAATAAGTACAGTAATAAAGTTTGTTTCCGAGAACGAAAAAATTAGTAGCGATTTAAATATTCCAACTGTGAGTGAATCAAAAATCTAATTAATTCTTTAAAACCTATATAGGTTGCAGAAAACAAATGAACAATAATTGTTTTTAACTTAGGGTTTTTAAGTAATATGATTTCGTTACTATGTTGTCCTAGGTGTTTTGAAATAAAAGTTAGTGTTGTGAAAGACTATGTTTGGGTTAGCCATGAAGAAGACTTTAAAATTCAAGAGACTTCAGGGATTCCTAGATATATTGAAATATTTCCTTGTGAGAACTGGTCAATTAACAGTGAAAGTTAAACAGAATTCGATTGAATTTGTCGTGCATCAACTCTGTCTCCCATTCTCTCTCAGTGGAAAAAGTTGCCAGAAAAAAATAGATTATCTAAAAAGTAAAAAATGAGCAAACAGAAGGTATGAGCTACAAAATTGGTGAATTTAAGTAATCGTGTAATAAAAAATATGCGATAAATAGAACAAAAAATACATTTTCCTCAAAATCAATTTTTTTGTATATTTTAAATTTTTTAAAAATCTCAGAATATTATAGATTAATATCCTTGCAACTTGGTACCATTTTTTCGCATAATGTTTTCTAGAACGGGTAGTAAAACAACAAGAATAGTTTTTAAATTATGGTCTAAATAATGTAAAATATGTAAATTTCTTCTATTGGCTGTTCAATTAGCTCCGAAGTTTTCATTTATATTTGTAACCAAAAGGTTTTACTACAAGCCTTAGATACAAATATCATTTTTAATACTAAACTTATACAAATTGGGTCAATAGATTTTCACGTAAAATTTTTTGAAAGTTCCTAAAATTTCTTCAAAATTTCTTATAAATTTACCAATTTTCTAAAGTTTAAATAATTTATTGCAAATATTACATAAGCATAGCTTATTTACATACAAATTGAAGTTGAAAATGGTGCTTTCTAAATGGTGTTTTTTAAAAGAACGAAAGCATTCGTATTCCTTAAAAAGCCATTCGGTCTTTTTGTATTATGAGAATATTTCAGACCTTTTTGTGTACCGAAGGTACTTTAAAGTACCAACTCAATGAATTGGCTTTAAACGGATTAAACTTCCCGAAGTTGAGTGTTTTGTTTGTGTATTCCTTTAATTTTCCATGCAGTGATTCAAAAAATGCTGCACGAAAAAAATTACTCTAAATCATAATGCAGTAGATAAGGGTTTCATCTGTGTATTTTATCAACATAAACCTACAAAAATACCAATGTAGATGCCCTAAAATGCAAAATCGATAAAGTTTTGGTAGTAACATTTCTAATGGCCACATTCTATGTTTAGTGAAATACCAGTTATTGAGTGAGTGAGGGAAGGGGGAAATTAACGTCGGCACTGTTCAGCTACACGAGGGCGTTTTGGCGACGGACCTCGTCATTTTGAATCATGGTCAAGTGAAGAGGACGACACTAGAGTGGCGCCCCTTCTCCTATATACCAAACCACTAAAACGGGAGGATATTTGAGCTCTCGACAGATTTAACGCGCATCGCTCCCATAAAAGGCGTGTCTTCAGTGGTACTAGGTTCGAACTCCTAACATGCCAGCCACAGATCCGCTTACTTGACCACTAGGCTACCACTGCCTCATCCCAGTTATTGAACTAAAAATATATCAGTCTAAATGCATGTCTTTATACAATAGTATAACTTGTTTATATATTTTATTGCATTTCAGGAACTTTAGTATGATCACAGTTTTTTTGAAAATGAAAAAACTAATATAGTTTTCCAGTATGCATCAAAGTTTTGAATATACTTGATATAAATCACACGTGTGTAAATCATAAAAACTATAAGTGTGCTAGGACTTTTTTTAAAAAAATCAACAGTTTCAAAGAATAATAGAAGTAAATGAACTTAACGAATTATATAAAGATGAGATACAAATCAAAGAAAAAGGAAAAGTTTGTTATTCTAAATTTCGGTGTGAAAATTTATTTTAGTACATGATAGAGTGAGTGTTTGTTAATGCCGTCCCACAAAGCAACACGAGGCCTATTGGTGACGGACCTCGTCATTTTGAAGCATGGTCGAGGACGACACCTGAGCTGTGTGTGAGGGGGCACCCCTTCTCCTAAACTCCACATCACACCAACGGGAGGACGTTTGAACCTCGACATATTTAATGTGCTTCGGCCCCCTCTGCAAAGCAGTTCTTCTGCGGTACTGGGCTTGAACACGACACGCCAACGCAAGGACTTTGAGCCTCTACAAGGAGGGTCTTTCATGGCACAGGACTCAAACTCACGACACGCCAACTACGAGTCCGTGGTCACAACCTCTTGGCTACAATGGCCACATATATTTCAAGAAGGCATATAACAGTTCATTTTCAAAGTAAAGAATATTATTTCTAAAAATTTTTAATAGGATTTTGATTACAATTTTTAAAGCACGATTACTTTATAAGATAAAATTCCCTTGATCTGAAATATCAAATGATATGCACTAAAATGAAAGGGGGAATCTGGAAATCACATTTTTTAAAAAAAAGAATTTCATGAAAACACTGTTATTTATTGCTATAAAAAAACTCAAATACACGTGCTTAAAATTTATGGGTCCAACATACGTGTATTAACTGTGTTGACAGCTACAACACGACTTTTGTTTTCAATTACATATTTCGTAGAGAGTACATTGCACGCAAGCTCTTTTTAAAACAACGCATAAAAAATTCAGATGCGGTTGACGTATTTTCCTCCTCATTCTTTGTTATATTTCGCAAAAAATCGCAAAACATATAATTTATCGAAATTTGCTTCAGCGAGAACATCTAATTCGGTGACCCAGAGGTATCTTTTATGGCCTTAGCCGGAATTTCAAGAGTAAAGATGGTTTCACATGCCTTAAATCTATTTTTATTACCGTTTATCCCAGTTTTTCTCTTCACATTCCCAGTTCTTTAAAAAACAAAAAGAACTATCAGTTCTTTATATATAAATATTTATTTTTTATCGTCTGTTTCTGTTGGGAATACCGAGATTCTTCCATTGTTTTCTTTTTCAAAAACCAGTATTGATCACAAATATCAAACAAAAGAATTTTTTTTTTAAATCTGAGTTTGTGTTTTTTTTCTTTGCGTAGCACTATTAAGCTACACGAGGGCTACTGGCGACGGACCTCGTAATTTTGAGCTATGGCTGGAACCCCCTTCTCCTATCTTCCATACCACACCAACGGAATGACGTTTGAGCCTGTCATGCATAGATCCGGCTCTCTCTGTACGGTAGGTCTTTAGTGGCACTATATATATATAGGCTCGAACTCATGACACGCCGGCCACGATCCCGTGACCTTGACGCGCCCACCTGAGTTTCATTTTTTTAAAAATAGAAGATAAATTGTGCAAGTTCTAGCAATTAAAACTTTTTACTGTTACCCATCCGGTATAGTGGCTAGCAACGCTGACTGCTGCGCCGTAGGGCCTGGGTTCGAATCCCGGAGAAGGCATGGATGTTTGTAAATGTATAGTACCCCTTCGCGGCATGGGGGTACTCTAAATAGACGTCGAGCCGCAAGTCCTCTCGTGAGGTGGGTGGAAGGGGAAGAAAGGTGGGAGGCCCTGACCACCCCTAGGGTGTTCTCCCGCAAAACTGGGGTGGAACCGAGCCAAAACGTACTGTCACCTGCATGGTGCTCGAAGCTACGGCTAACAACAGCCGTAAAATCTAGCCCTATGCCATGATGAATTTCGTTGGCCTCGATCTGACTACGTCAGACAGGTGGCATTAGCCACAACAAACTTTTTACTTTTTTCTAAAAAAAAAGGCGAACTATTTTTATGAAAGTGCAATAAAAATCAGATATAAATACATGCGATAAAAACCGATACGGGATGATGTAAAACAAAAAAATACTAAAGCTATTCATCTTTATATTATTGTATTGTTTTTGAATAATGCAGGACGAAGTTTCAGAAAACTCAGAACTTTAAGGAAATCATTTTTATACAAGACATTTTTGTTCGAATAAATCAAAATATGTTTTGCATCAGTTTTGTCCCATCTCTCTACTACACTCTTTCGTCCTTAAATCAAGTTTATTTCCTAAAAAATGTTTTTTTCCAATATAGCCAGATGTAAATTTCAGGAATACCTTATGACTGAAAATATCTTTCAGTAAGTTTCACAAAAGCTTACCCTACATTAAAATTTTTTCAAAAAATAAATATATAATTTAAAATGAATAATTTGAACAAAAGAAAAATTTCATAAACTTTAACACTTTCATTATTCTTTTTAAAAAAATAAAAAACTATATCACAAAAAATTGTACAAAACGTTCTTAACATATTTTTGATGTCTGCATCTTTATATGTGATAGGCTTGCTTTTTACTTGTAATTACCTGATTAATAGGTACATAATAAATCGTCATTGAATTAGTGAATGTCGTTAAAATGCCGAACAAAGAATCACAAAAAGTATTTATAAATCACTTCTCTTAATTTAATGTAATTAATTGTGGAATAAAATACTATCATTATAATTCGGCTATTTAAGAAAACATGTTAAGCGGATTTCATGTTAAAAACTCTTTAAATATAAGTCATCATTGAAAAAATAAAGTAAGAAAACCATTTAGAAAATAAAATGTAATAAAACATTTATAAAATAATTTTTAATTTTTATCTAATCGGTAATTTAAAAAAAATACTTACAATATCAATATTTTTTTTAAAATTTCAGAACTTAGAGTTTTAGATACAAGTAAATGTGGGGAAATTATTAAAACATAACAAAATAGACTTGATACATAAATACTCAATGGATGAAAAATTCAAATAATAAAAAAGTAGAATTCGCGAATTGCTGCAACTGTTCTAATTAAATTAAGTGATTTAAAAAAGATCAGAAAATATTAAATTCGATGCAATGATTGCTTTTTTTAACTTCGCACCTCTTAGGCAACACGAGGGCAATTGGAGATGGACCTCATAATTCTGAACCATAGTCAAGTGTCGAGGTCGACACTTGAGCTGGCACCACCTTCTCCGAACCTTCACACCGCTTCAACGATAAGAACTGACCCAAGACAGATTCAACATGCATTAGCTGATTTACAAGGCGTATCTTCAGTGCACTATGCTCGAACTCATGACACTCCAGCTACGAGTCCGTGACCACAAAGCTACCACGGCTAATACCGCAACGAAGAAAAAAGTATTTTTATATTATCGACTCCAAACTGACAATATAATTTTGACTTACGACTTTTATGATTCCGACAGCTTGCATTTCAATTCATTTTTATTTTCTCATCACTCACATAGACTAAAATAATTTTTAAAAAAAAACACTTGTCTCAATCAGTTTCAGTTTTTAAAAAAATCTGTAAAATAGGCTTTAAAATAAACACAGGAAAAAAACAAAGATTAATCAAATTTCAAGTTTAAAATTGAATGATAATTATGGACCAAATTATTCTTCAAATGTGAAATATCTTTCAAATTCTATATGCGTAACATGTCTTACCAGATATTTTAGAAGAAATAGAGTAACTTTTTAGGCACATTTGGTAGAGTTGAACAGGATTAAAAATCCCCGAATCCTTAAAACAAAGTTTTTGGAGCTCTTTTTCATTTTACATCAGCCAAACACTCTTGCTCAATAGATTCCGAGAAGAAATTCCGAAAATTATGCCAATTTTTACATTGTCAAGATGGGATCAAACTGTTCTTGTTACCGAGGCAACCACAATGGTTTCCCACGAAAAAAATATTTTCTATTGCATACATTTTAAAGGAATATATTTCCAAAAATGACTGACAGGTCGTAGAAACCCCATTTCTCCATTAACAGGCCATCTGTCTTCTGAACTCATAAAATATATATTTCTGGTGGCTGTTCAAACATATACGCACTGCTTTTTCAGAAAAATAAAAAAATATATTTTCTACGTGTGAGCGAATGTTGTGGGTGAAAGTTGTTACCCAAAATAAATTCTGCTTCCACTCCACAAAACATTCTAGTGACTAAAGTTCTTTTACAAGTTTGAAGAATATTTCGCATTTTTGCTTTTGGGGAAGTGGAATTTTTTTATTATGTCTTTTGCTATTTTAAGGGCATTTAAAGAAACTGGTTAGTTTAACATGCTACGTATTCTTTATTTTTACTTAATTTTACTTTGAAAACTAATAATTTTAAATAGGTCGAATTGTTTTCTTCTAAACTATAGTCAATTAAAGGCAACAATGGCAGGTAAAAAATGACAAGGCATTTTTCAAAGTTGTGGTTTGATCAATACTATAACCATTTTAAAAGGATATTTCATTTCTAGCTAAATAAGAATAAAGTCTTATTTCTAAACCTGAAATTTTGTCGTAAAATTAAAAAATTTCGCAAATTCTGATAAATTTTTACTTTTTCAAAAGAGCGTTTTGGTAGATCAATTTTATAACTTAAAAATCATTTTCTATTTTATCAACTGCTTCCGTATGTAACCCTTAAAAATATTAATAGAATAGAAAAACATTAGAGTTCGGTTAATAGCAATGAATGATAGAACCTTCTACAGTTTTAAAAATATTAGTTCATTAATTTTCAGAATATTAAGTTTAATCAACATAAATTTAGAAGTACGATAAAATGCATAAGTTGTTTGGTTATGAGATTTATTACTTTATTTAGAGACAAAAAGTTCTTTTTTTGTGATTACTGCTTTCGATTAAAAAAATTCTTTATTCGATTTTTTTCTGCGACAAATCAAAAGATGGCTTCTTTCTTCAAAGTATTGATTTTTCTTTATTTTCACAGGCAAATATCTCTAAGTTCACAAGCAGACTATTTTATCAACAAATAAAGTTATAGAGCGTTATAAAAATGTTAATGTTAAACTCATATATTTGAAAACTTCTTGAAAAAACTACACAATTAATGAACATAATTCAGCTATATCATGTAATAAATAAGGATCATTTAAATAAAAAAAATCGCCAATATTTCAAAATTCTTGCTATTGTAAAATTTCAAAATGCTTTTGTTTTGTACAGCAATGGATCTACTCATATTTTACAAATAAAATGTCTCTATGGCTATATCTATGTTTTAACATACAGTGGGTAAAAAAAAGTATTGGCAATTGCCTATAATAGATCAAATTAGCTAACAAAGGAAATGCTTGGCAATTTTAACTGGACATAACGAACACAGGAGGTAATGAACACACAAATCTAATGAAACTTTCATTTCAATATGTCTTTTACAGAAAATATACAACAAAAACGTATTTTTGCATGTCAAAAAAGTATTGGCAAAATAATAAGTAAAATGGGAGAACAAAATCAGGATATGTTTAATACTTTGTATGCGTACCTTTTGCATTTATAACAGCTTGTAATATATTTCTCATACAGAAAACCAAAGTCTTGGTTGTACTATTGGGAATTTTATGCCATTCTTGCAGGAGTATACGCTTAAGTTCGTCTTTACACGAAATTTTATGTTTCCTGACTTATATGTCTTTGTGCCAGTCGATTGAGGCGTCTTTAACTGGCGAGGAGAGTTATACAGTAACCACTCCCGGGTGAGGTTCGCTGTATGCTTAGGGTCATTGTCTTGTTGAAACACAAATGTTCCTAAGCCAAGTTTTTGGGTACTGGATTGCAAATTATGGCGCAATATGTCGATCTACGTACGTGCTGTCATAATACCATCAATGAAGCACAGTTTGCCAACTCCGTTTACTGCCCTACAGCCCCAAACTAAGACGCTCCCTCCACCATGTTTCACAGTTGGTGTTAAATGTTGTTTTTCCAGTTCGTAGTTTGGCTTTCTCCACACATATTGTCGTCCATCACTCCCGAAAATGTTAAACTTCGATTCGTCGGAAAAAATAACTGTGTTCCAAAACTCATCTGATAAATTAACATGAGATTTTGCAAATTCTAATATCTTTCTTCTGTTTCTTTCCGAAATGAAAGGTTTCTTTCTAGCTGCCCTTCCATAACAACTTTCTTCATGTAAAACATTCCGTATAGTCTGTGCACTAAAAGTTTTATGCGAAGTATTAGCAACATCTTTGGCTAACTGGGGTGCACTTATTTTGGGATTTTTTTTAACCTCTTTGATAATGCTACGTTTCTCCCTTGCAGAAAATATTCCAGGCTGTCCACTTCTAACCTTATTTTCTGTGGATCCTGTCTCGTTGAACTGTTTTACAACACTTCTGACAGTAAATAAACTTATGTTCAGTTGTATTCCTATAGCACGATAAAGTTAAACCCTCATTTCTGAGCTGAATAATCATGTTTTTAACATCCAACTCCTTCAATTTCGAAGCCATTTTATCACAGCATTAACAAACTAACGTTTTATAAATTTTGAAATAGCACTGCAGACTTTATACTAACAGGCTTTCTTATCAGTCTAAACACGTGACCTCAATATGACAAAATTTGCATAACAGTTAGAACTTTGTCAATACTTTTTTGACTTGCAAATTTACGTTTTTGTTGTATATTTTGTGTAAAAGGCATATTAAAATGAAAGCTTCATTAGATTTGTGTGTTTATTACCTCCTGTGTTCGTTATGTCGTTAAAATTGTCACGCATTTCCTTTGTTAGCTAATTTGATCTATTATAGGCAATTGCCAATACTTTTTTTACCCACTGTATGTCACAATGTATTTTAAACCCAAGTATACGGGAACATTAGTGTATTTCGTAAAAAAAGAGAAAAAAACGCCTTTTCACTCTAAATAATGCAATACTAAAAAATAATTTCGTTCGCAAAACAGAACAAAAATTTTACTTTTAGGTCTTATTTTAAATTTCTATCCTTTATAGAAAAAAAATTTTCATTCAACACTTATTCTAAAATGCTCTGCAATTTTAGCATTAAAAGGAAAATAGATTTCAAGAACATATAGTCTTGAACTAAGATTTATCTATACATTCCAGATTTTGATTATATACAATGCACATATTTTTAAAACAGTGTGCAAGATGAATGAAAATAAACATTCCAAGAATATTCGAAATGGAAAATTCTTTAAATAGCAAACGATGTCTTTTTGAATAATTTATATCAATTACGCCTACGGATTTGAGAGGTCTTCCTCGATTATGCGCATGCACGGAATCTGATATCGCATTTCTTAAAAAATATGGGGAAACTTCCACATCAAATATAAATATTACTAAAAAATGCTTCTTGGGGAAAAAATATATGAAATTCAACTAAAATTTTAAAATAATAGAATGTTATTTTAAGAAGAAAAAAAAAAGGGAAATTTTAAGAGTAATTTAAAATTAAAATCTTAATAGTATATATAAATGCAACAAATTTAAAGTTCTAGTTAAAAAATTTATGTTTTACTTAATTATATACTCTACTTAAGCAATTTAATGCCTAATTAATTCTAGAACTTAAAAATTTAATAGTTATTTACTTGATAACTGAATTTTAGATTTTTGTGATTAAAGAATTTTAGTTAATATAACTGCTAAGCAGATTTTTTCCGAGTTAATAAATTAAAACGTGAAAAATTTTAAAAAAAATTAAAAAGTCAGCATAATTTTTCATCAGATCTCTCTGCTTGAAATTTTTTTAAATAAAAAATTACATTTAAAATTTGCCCTAGTTAATTCAATTATGGTACATACAAACAAATAAAAAATTGAAAATAAATTATTTTATTTTTTGCAAAGTAAAGGAAATACGGTCGCATTTATTAATGAAAATATTCCAAGACATTTTATGCTATTAAATAAAATGAATAGTTATTAAATCTTTTTACATTTGCATAGTGAAATATATAGAAATATATGATTTGTGCTAATATCAGCATATTTTTTTAAAACAATTTTTTTAGTAATTACAATTTTATTAGTATTATTTGAAACTGAATTAGCTTAAGGTATCCCCGACTGGTTGCGACCACTTTTTAAACAAAACAAAATAAAAAAGGGGAGATGTAGGAATTTTTTTGTTATTTTTAGATTTGTTTAGTGCATTTTTTGAAAAGTGCTAAAATTAAGAAGAGAAAAAGAAATTATGATTTCTTAAATGGGAAAAAATAGGTAAAAAATGACAAAAATAGCATAAACGTGGCCCATTCTGCACCAAAGGTTTATGAACAAACTTTCAGAGGTTTATGAACAAATTTTCAAATTTTTCAATCTAATGTGTTGCTATATAATTCAATTTTGAAATGACCTTCAGGATAAGAGAAATTTTCTTTTTTACAAAAACTAGAGCACTTTATCTCGGTTACTGTATGAAAATGCTTAAAAAGACAGTGATTATATTCACATAAGGGACAGCAAATTTTGTAATAAAACAGTGATTGATACATCTGAAGGTTAAAACAATTCTACTATTATACATAACTTACAGAAAAAATTTCACACAGTTAATTATGTTCAAAACTTTTTTAGCAATCGCTGACCGTGTTTGATTATTTTCAAAAAATCACATTTCGAGTAAAACGTGTTTTAAAGTATGACATTTTGCTTAAAGTAATGGCATCTGCTTTTACTAAAACACGTAGTTTTTGTTCTAGTAAACGGAAAATGATAAACTATGTATTTTTATAAAGCTAATAAGATGGCCCATAATATAAAATCCTAAAAAAAAATGTGTCAATTTTTGGCAAAACTCACAGCTTGAGGGAAGTCGGATACCTTAAAGCAATGGTCAAATAGAGGCCCATCAAAACAGTCCATATGCCAAAACCGACAGAAATTTTTTTCCTACGTTTTGGTCAAGATATATTTGTGAACAGTTTTTCTTACATAAAGTTCAACAAGAGTAAATACAGATGCAAGTTGTGGCCGACACAAACTTGAAGGCTGTGATGAAAATTTCCACAAGCAATCTCACTCCTTATCAGGGGCGTAGCTACCACCATATCAATGATACGGGGCCCCCAAACGAAAGAGGCCCCGACATGTGTAACATTTTCACACTCAAATAAGTGCTACTAATGCGATTATTTTTATTTATTTCCTTAAAAAAGGCCTCCTAGGAATTTGGATAAAGGGCCCATTCATGGCGAGCTGCACCAGTTCTCCTGGTGTTCAAAAATAAGGTAGAAAAGTGTGTACATTTGTCTGGTTTAACTGATTCTAAATTTTAATGTGCTAGCAGGTATAGATATGAAATTAGCATAATAAATAATTTGAATAAACCTGCCACTATTTTATTTAACTCATTTCATTGATGGTACCTTTTCTGAGATGCTAGGGAAACGTACGAATCAGTGAAGAACACTTGGCCCCCCCTGCAAAGTCAGGTTTGGGGCCCCCTAGAACACTGCCCCCTTTCCCACGCGATGCGGGGGTATACATCACGCCACCGACATCCTCCCCTTCCACCATGTGGCCCTGCGAGACAAAACAATTGCTAACCCTGAGATTAAAGAATGAGTGAATTACAAAAATAAATGGGCAGAAGAAGGAGGAAGGCGGTATGTTCATATATAGCATGATACACAGGATTTTCTTTTGAAACACACCCTTTTCATTTATATGAGAGAATAATTGAATTAGAACTCAATGATTGGATTTGAACTTGAGTAATTGGATTAGAACTCAAATTCCCCATTTTACTACGGAATGATTTTCCTTTGCATGAGGGGAAGGGTATAAAACTATTTTCAGAGAATAAAGTTTGTTTAAAAGAATTAAATACATTTTAAATTTGCATGTGCATATCTTCAAATTTTGTTTTGGAGTGCGATAAAAAAATTTACAAAGCCTACCTTAAGCAAAAATAAATGCAATGCAATGGTAAAAGGCATAGTTCTTTAACACTAAATAAAAACAAATACAGACATCCCCTGCCCCACTGATACAAAAGAAAGCCTTAGAAGTCTCCATTGCGTCCGGGCTGCACGAAATCCAATTTCATGCCCCAGACGATTTCGCCGAATATAACTTCCCCTAACAACCCCTTCCTCTCCATCGCTTTGCAAATACGCATGACCACTTGTTACGCCATCTCCTACCAACTGTACCATATGTGGTGCACGTAATCAATTTCTAGTTCATTATTTGTTGATTTTAGAAAAAGAATTACTTTAAATGTTCTGCTGCTAAAATTTGACAAAGAATATTTCAATATTATTTTTTCATAATGATTCTGTGTACCAAGAATATATTTCAAAGGCATAAAAATACAAAAATTGATGAAGTAATTATGCACATTACAATTACTTAGAAAACTCGAATATAATGTATCTAAACATGTCTTGAATAATAAATTTACATCAATCCTTTCAAAGAAATATACATTTCACAGAACAAGCAAAAATACAAGCCATTGTTACAAATAGAAAAAAGAAATGATTCGATTTATTTATTAATACTTTTCAAAATACTATGGAACACGTTATCTATTAATCATATAAGAAAAAAAGCGACAGTTTAAAAAACAAATTGCTAGATTGATAAGAAAAACTAGTTGATATAGGAGAGGGAAAAAAATAAAACTCACGGAATAGTATCCCACCGTTTATTTTCGATCAGGTGATTCCAACAAAAAGTTGAGCAGTGTTACAGATTTGAAACCGAATCATTTTCTTCTACTATCATCCCCAGATGATTCGATGAGCCGATTAGGAATAGGTTTTTCAACGCTCCTTCGAACATCACCAGCAGGTGAAACCTTCCCCAACCATCTAATATCTACTCAAATCCCATCAACTGCATTTTGCATTACTCGCTTTTCCATCTGACCGCCAGGTGGCAGGGCAGCTGCTAACACCAGTCTCCATCATAATTGAGTGAGCGAAAACAGTTCAAACAATATTTCTTTTTAGCGCAAATGATAGCCAATTCGGTTAAGACTCGATCGCAGCTTTTGACCTTCAACAATTGATTTTGTAATTAGGTTTGCAAACGATATTGAAAAAGAATTGTATGATTGAACGGGAAGATGTATATCAGTTGATAAAAATAATCCAAATGATTTTTTTTTTACCAGGGATTTATTCATTCTCTATTTATACACGGTTTAAAGTTAATATTTCTTGATTAGATTAACAATTTTTTTGTAAATCATGCTAACGCCATTAAAGTGCTTTTTCTAGCTAAAAAAATACATTATCTAATTTACCAAACAATTGAATGAATTCTTAATAAAAGCATTCTATTGGTTAGATGCAATAGGTTTTCTAAAAATTCTATGTTGTGAGTGGGATGTATAATATTACCGAGATAAAAATAAAACTAAGAATAAGGTTTTAATGCATACATAATTTATTTCACCTATTACTTCATTTGTGCGTTTATTTCTATTCTTTTTAGTAAAGTTATATGAGAAGGATTCGCAGAGTGGTTCTTCGTAGAATGCAAATATGTAATAAAAATTATACTGAGAATGTGTGTGAATATTCAGAAGGGGAAAAAAACAGACAAGAGAAATCTTTTACAGATATGGTTAAGTAATATCTTCTCTAAAAATTTGGACTTAAAATTTTAATATTCTTAGGCAAAATTTGGGTTGTAATCAAGTAGCTATGTCTGCTAACTCATCGCCGACATTTTTTCTCAGTCATAGGTTCGAGCATTTGCGCCGTTAAAGATCTACCGTGTAGAGCAGTTGATGCACGTTACATCTGTCGAGGTTGAGTGATTCAGTGAATATTAACTTCACATTATTCAGCTACTCGAGGGCTTTGCGCCACGAACTTCGTAACTTTGAACCGCGGCTCTGTCGAGGGTGAAGTGAGTGTTTATTAATTTGCACGAACGAATTTTTTGACGGACCTCGTAGTTTTGAACTGCAGTTAAGAGACGAGGACGACATCTGAGCTTACACTGCACTCTCCTCTTGAACCTCGATAGACAAGCACGCATCACCCCATCTACACGGCGGGTCTTCTGCGGCATCAGGTTTCGAAACTGTGATTAGATAAACCCAGCCATGAGGACTATAATGTATTAAGGTCAAGATCGTGACCAGACCCTAATGGTCAAGGTCACGATCTCGTGGCTAGAGTGGCGTGAATTCGAACCTAGGGCGTTTGAAGACCCGCTGAGTCAAAGGGGCCGCTGCATGTTAAATCTGTCGAGGCTCAATCGTCCTCCAGTTGGTGTGGTATGGAAGTTAGGAGAAAGGGTTTTGGTTTGCTTAGTGCACTTCAGGTTTTGTCCTCGTCATTTGACCATGGTAGAAAATTACGAATCTGTCGCCAATAGCCCTCGTACAGCTTTAGAGTGCGACGTTAACAAATTCCCACTGACCTTGACCACTAGGCTACCTCAGCCACTATTGATGCTCACAGTACTTTTGTTAGGGTTTGGAGAGTATGGAGCATAGCTCATCTCCTCCCCCCCCCTTACCTGACTGTGGTTCAAAATTAGGAGGTTCGCCGCGAATAATGCTCCTGTAATTTCAGCATGGGACGTTAATCAAGTAACAATGTCTTTTTCTGGAAAGAAAAAGCTTATATTCAAAACTAATTGCAAATATTCAAAATAAAAGAGAAATATAAAATTGTGTTACAGTGTAAAAGCGAATGCATCCTATAGTTTTTATTTCGCCAAATTGTTTCGTGAAAGAATAAGAAACTTTGAAGGAACATAGTAAAAAATTATATAAAAGATTACGCAGAATCAAAACAGCCATGTTTTAATTTAATGAAATAATGTATATTCCTTTTTACACATGCTTTAAGTACGAAAACTTATTCCTTTTATTGAAGAAGGCAATAGAAATTAGTGTTATAAAAAGCAAAATAAGGAACAGACCGTTTAAACATTCAGTAAAACTAAAAAGTAAGCAACGAATATTTTAATTTTTCGGATTAATTTTCTTAATCATTTTATGTATAATAATATTAAAAGGGATAATTTTTCCAACGTAAGCGAGGCATTTTTCCTTATTGCGAGAACTCGTAACTACATGAAAGTGGTGATCGTAGTTTCAGATTCCAGTAACCATGGCAAGATAGAGAACATTTTCCATATTATTATTTTTAAGCTTTTTTAGCTGGGGTTTTTCTTATCGTAATATCATAATTAATTACTTTACATTTTTCGAATTAGATTTTTCGCTTTTAATTAGTTAAATTAGCAATCGAAATGTCCCCTCACGGAAAAATAAAAACTTATTTTCTAGGAAGCGAACTAGTCGTCATTTAATAATGTTAATTTGACTCAGAATGGATGAAAACGCTCCAACAAAAAGATCGAATGCATCTTGTAAGGTAAATTAGTTAATAGTTTCATTTGAATTATCTGAAGAAGTCAAGTGGCCGCGGTAGCCTAGTGGTCAAGGTAATAATGGACACGTTGGTGGCATGTCACGAGTTCGAGCCAGTACCACTGAAGAACCCTCCGTGCAGATGGGGCCGATACACGGTAACGGTTACGGTTGTACATTTACGTGGAACCTTAGAGAAATCTCTATCATCCACTCATCATAATAAGTAGAAAAGAATAATTTGCTGAAGTGTTACATAAGAATATAAAGCAGTTCACAATGAGTGCAGCGCAACAGAGCTGGTGGAGGGGTGAGTGGGAAACCACTCATCCAGTTGATTTGGTTAATGACGTCACAGCTCTGACAACCACGCCCGTCTTTCAACCGGCTGCCGCATCTCGACGGAACGAGGGGAGAAAAGGGAGGAATTTCTTTAATTTCAAAAATTAAAGAGAATATTATTTTTAAGTCCGTTACTCATTAGGGGCCGATACACGTTAAATATGTCGAAGCTTAAATGTACTCCGTTGGTGTGGTGTGGAAGTTAGGAGAAGATGGTGTCGTCCTCGTCACGTGACCCTGGCTCAAAATTACGAACTCCGTCACCAAATGCCCTCGAGTAGCTGAATACAGTGACGTTAATATTCACTCACTTCCTGAAAAAATCGATCTATACAAAAGTAAACACACATAAAAAAAAACATTCCAAAGGATTTGAATAATTTTTCCACAAAAACGCTGAGTCTGTGAATAGAAAGTGGTCGAGTGGTCGTAATCGCGAACGTGGGTAACCGGCATTATTATTACCATTTTTTTTTTTTAATTCTGGGTGTTCGAGTCTAACTAAAATTAGAGTTATATTTATAAAGCTACACGTGAGGGCTGTTGGTGACGGAGCTCGTATTTTTGAACCATGGTCCAGTGTCAAGGACGACACATGAGCTGGTACTCGTCTCATAACTTCCACACCACGTCAACGTGGGGACGTTTGGCATATTTAACATGCGTCATTCCTTCCACCATTGAACCAGCAAAGGATGCGGGTTTTTTATAGCGATTGTTTTTTTCACCCGCTATGTACCACACATCTTCCTTTTCCAAAATAAATAAATAAATAAAATGACGGAACTTACTTTTGAAGCGTCCCTCGTACTTTTCGCAGACGATTTTATTATTAGAATTGATCTCGGGAAGGGGTGCTACATTTTTATGTACACAGCTTTGCGTTGAAATTGTTTTAGGTAAAAGAATACAAGCTGGAATAAATAGTAAACTGATTTAGATGAGAGATTCCTAAACTTTTTTTTTTGTCTCATAGACCCTTTACCACCTTTTTTGGGGTTTGGGGTAGACCCCTGCTTAATTAATATTAAATTTTTGCAAATTTATCAACTTAAATATCTTTTTGACAGAAAATTCAAAATTAATTAAGCAGGAATAAATAAATTAATTCCACTTTAAAAGAATTTAATTTCTTAGTGAAATGAAGTATAGTGTTTAAAATTGAAAAAGCACATGCTAATTAATAAATAAAGCTGTTAAAAATAAACTAACTAAAAACAAACAAATTATTTTCATAGGAGGGATGAATCTCTATCTTTACAATATCAAATTTCCAACATTTGGTAATAATCTTGTCTTGTTTAACCTTAAATATCCTCTGTTATTAGTGTCCAGTTTTTTTCTTTATTATTATTATTTTTTATTTTGGAGATTGGCAACCGCGCTGAAACTCCTTCACACTAGGAAAAGCAATGAAACACTTCCTCACGATATTCCCTAAGTCGGGACAAATAACAGATTTAACTTTTTAAAGCCCAAATTGCTGGCATTCGTTTCTAAACTTTAAGATCTTCGATCGGTTCCTATTGTAATGCGACGTTTTTTTCCCCTTCAATATGACCGTATGAATTCATTGCCTATTGTAGTATTTCCATAATCAAAGTAATCTCAAACCTGGTTTCAAAATTTGAATAAAAGGCACTTAAATGTTGAACGTAGGTTAAAACATTCTGACAGATTGTCTGTGGCAAATTTAGAAAATTCGGGGCCTCCAGTATTATACTAGCTTAACTCAGGAAAGAAAAGCTGAAATGATTCTTGTTTTATAAAATTTATGCCGTCACCTTGTAAATGAAAAATAACCACATTATATAAATTTAGTAAATAAATCTGTTAAAATAGGTAAAATTTGGTTTCCACTTGATTATAAAAAAAAGTTTTCTTTTAAAATTAAAGTCGCGATCTAGTCTAATGAAAGCCCACTATGATAGACCCCCACTTACACCTCAAGGACCTCCAAATTAATTTTTGGCTAACGTAGACCCCTTGGAGGTCATCATAGACCCCTGGGGGTCTATATAGATCACTTTGGGAATCACTGGTTTATATGGATGTTATTAGGTTGTGGAAAAATAAATCAATTATTTTTCGGTTGATAGCTGTAATTGTGATATCTCTTTAAGTATCGAGCAAACAACAGATTTATGCCTGTTGGAAAGGTAACATTTCGCACTAAAATAATTCTTTTGCTGTTTTCTGTGTGGTCCATTCAGTTGGAAGTCACGGGGTGTTACAAATGAAGTCAACAAAGAAAATTCAGTACATTTTACAGTTTCCTTCCATTAAGGTAAAAATGCAAGCCAAGTGGCTAGCATTGAATTGTGAATAGTGTTTATGGTACCAATACTGTACCAACTAATGACGTGCAATTTTGGTTTCGGTGATTCCACCCAGGTATGCCCATCATAGAAAATGTCGATAAAATCACAAAAATGATCGAAACTTACCGTCATGTTAGCAGTCGTAGCATCGTCCAGGAGCTAAAGATCGAACCATAGAACAGTTTTTAATCGTTTGCTCAAAGCTGGATTCAAGTGGCCGCGGTAGCCAAGTGGTCTAGGCATCGGATCGGGGCTAGCATGTCATGAGTTCGATCCCAGTACCCCTGAAGACCCGCCGTGTAGGGGAGAGATGCACGTAAAACCTGTCGAGAGCTCAAACATCCTCCCGTTGGTGTGATGTGGTAGGTAGGAGAGGGGGTGCCAGCTCAGGTGTCCTCCGCGTCACTTGACCATGGCTCAAAATTACGCGGACCGTCCCCAAAAGCCCTCGTGTAGCTGAACAGTGGGACGTTAATACTCACTCACTCAAATCTGGCTTCAAAAAGAAGCTTGATGTTTGAGTGCCACATCAATTAACACAAAAAACCTGATGCATCGAATTTCCATCTTGACCGAATGGAATGAAAAGACACGATAACATTATATGAGAAAGATCGTGGTCAACGCTCGGTGACGCAGCTCAAACAGTGGCCAAACTAGGAAGGTTCTATTGTGCATTTGGTGGGACTGGAATGGATTAATTTATTATGAGTTACTTCTATATGGCCAAACACTAAATTCAGATCTCTACTCTCAACAATGGGGTCCTTTGAAGCTAGCGATTAGCCAGAATTTGCCATCAGGAGAAGTGTTGAGTTCCATCAGGACAACGTCAGGCCACACACGTTAAAAATGACTCGCCGAAAAATTATGGGAGCTTGGTTAGGAAGCTTTGATGCATCCACTATATAGTCCGGATTTGGCACCAAGCAATTACCAAGTTTTTCTTGCATTGCAAAAGTTCCTTAGCGAAAATAAATTTTTATCAAGAGAAAATTATGAAAATTTATTATTAGAGTTTTTCGCCATTAGGGACCAAGATTTCTATGAGAGAATCATTATGAAACTACCTTTAAAATTGTAAGAAAGTATAGAAAGAATCTGTACATATTTGAACAAAATTGATAATCCGAAGCATGTTAAATAAAGTCTTGAAGCTCACGTAAAAATAATGGACTTCCAACCATATTCGTTAAACCAAACAATCATTAGTTGAAAGCATATTCAAATTTTTAAACGTTATGGATAGCAAACGTAAAAATCAATTGAATACAAATACTGCAGCAGAAAAGCAAATAGAGAAAAAATCCACACAATTCTACATTTTTTTTAAAAAAAAAAAAAGACTAATTTTTTTACTTTTAAAAATGTAGAATGAAATCGTTAAACAGCAAATGCCTCTATATAAAAAATATATTAATTGGAAAAACATTTTCCCCCCTCATTTCATTTTTAACAACAACCATTTAATAAAATGGTCTCCCCCCCCCCCCAAATATTCCTTTTTATTTCAATTTACTGAAACTTTTATAATTTTTTCCATAATTTTAACTATTATTCAAAAAAAAGTTCTTGTGCTTAAATATTTCTTTTAAATAAATAAATTATATATAAAAACTTTATGTTCTTTTGGAAAAATGAAATCTATTTCGGAAATTTAAATTGAAGTTTTTCTGTTTAAAAAGCCACTTTAATTGCTTAAGCGACTGCGATCGGCTCTATCCCGTTGGTGTGGTGTGGTAGTTAGGAGAGAGGGGTGCCAGCTCAGGTGTCGTCCGCGTCACTTGACCATGGTTCAAAATGACGCGGACCGTCGCCAAAAGCCCTGGTGTAGCTGAATAGTGCGACGTTAATATTCACTCACTCACTCACACGCGATCAGCTCTACAATTTTGAAGATTATCGTTTAAATATATATACCTATCTTATGTGTTGGTGTGGTAGTTAGGAGATGGGGTGCCAGCTCAGGTGTCGTCCTCGTCACTTGACCGTGGCTCAAAATTACGAGGTCCGTCGCCAAAAACTCTCGTGTAGCTGAACATTGCGACGTTAATATTCAGTCACTCCCTATCTTATGTGTAAATTAAAATTTGATTTTTGATTAACGTCACATCCAAAACTAGACTTCATTAGTTTGAGCTTCGATCAAGGGACGAGGATGACAACTACGCTGGCATCCCACTCTTTGCACTTGCCCACCACGCCAAAGTAAGGACTTTGAATCATGACAAATTTATCATGCATCTGCCATTCTACACTGTGAGTCTTCAAAGACATCAGGACTCGAATTCACAGCTTGCAAGACACGAGTTCGTGATCATGACTTATTGGCCACCAGACCACAAGTATGTAATTTATAATAAGAGATAGTCTTAAAATAAAACTAATTTTAATTTTACACCTGTTTTTTAATTCTTAGATAGGTTTTAAAAATTATTAATTCTAAATGTTTTCAAGGAAAAAAAATTCATTCTTCTTTTAAAAAATAAAACATAATGCTGCATTTTTAATAGAATATTTTTATACTTAAAATAAGGTTTTATTAAAAGTATTCATAATTGAAAATCGATTTTTGATGTAATGAAATACATTTATTGGCGATTACGATACACAAAGAAGAATTTATATATTTTTTTCTCGCAAAAAACAAACAATAATAATTCAATGGACTCAAGTATTGTAAATGCGCACGAAGTATAACATAATACAAGAATACTTATCAGACACTCGGATTTAATTTGTGAAAATTATGGTAAACAAGAATTTAAAAAAATAAAGTATTTTAAAAAATCATTTTAAAATACCTTTATCAGAAAGTCAAATCGGACTGGCATATGACTACGTTTTTAATAGGATTAAAAATAAAACTGTTAATATATATATAATCAAAGGAATAAAAAAAAAATGTTGCTTCATCAAATATTTGGATAAGGATACTTAATTAATAACTTTTCCGCGTTTTCATCCTTCCCTTCACCAACGATGTCAATAATATTGTCCTTCTGTTTAAATTAGGAGTGTTAATAATGAAAGAAAATTCGTGTTAAATTGGGCTATTTGGGGTTGTTTATTCGATAATATTGTCATCTCATTAAGTCCACATAATTATGGTTACAAGAAAAAAAAATTTCTCTTTAACCCCCGAAACATTTAATTTGAGACTGAATCTCTCTTCTAAACATAATTAAATATACATAAAGAATATGCTTATGTATATATTTGTTTTGGTGAGCTCTCTATCATTATCTATTTTTGTCTGTCAATTAAATCTTTTTAAATGAAGATTGACACACACATTATTTAGAGCGTGTAAGCTAATTGGCTAATTTTTGGCCAATTGGAATTTTAAAAAAATGGCTCTGAAATGCTCCAAAATATTTAATTTCTGATATTTAAATCGTAACATCCCCAAACTCATCCATCCAAACGACATGGAATTTATATGCTATGTGTGCAGAATGGAAATCTTTTTTTTTTAAATGCATAAATAGAATATAAATTATGGGATTTTCTGGAAATTTTTAGCTACATACGAATGGGGTAAAAAAAAAATTCGTCTTTTTCATGTGTGTCGTTGGGGGAAGAAGACAAACCGCTTCGCATACTTTGGCGTGTATACTGTCATGTGATATGAGTTTTTTAAGACATACAGTAAAATACATTTAACGCGAAAACGCTTAAGACGAAATATCGGTTAACAAGAAATAATACAAACTGTGTATTTTCATGTATTTTTTTTCTCTTGACACGAAACAAAAATCGCTTAGCACGAATAGATTTCCTTTCTGGGAATGAGCAAAATATGGAAAACACCAGCCGGATTGGATTTTATTATAATATTGTCGAAAGAATTCATTGCAGTAAGTGATGATAATGTGTTTCCAGCCCCAATTATGACAGACAAAGACATTTTGGAGTTTGTTCAAAGCTCAGAAAATATCATTGATGCAGATTCCGACGATGAAAATGGAATGAATAATGCAGCACCTGCATGAAAAGTATAAACAGTTATTTAGACACACATTCAAATGGTGAAATGAAGAACAAAAGGGACAATGTCGAACAATTTGATGCTAAAAAAGAGAATCCAAAGAAAAATATCAAATTGTTTTCCAAAAATTCAACAAATGTTTTGTTTTTCAAAATATTTGAACATTTTGTATTAAATTTCTGTAGGTTCTTGTGAAAGTTTTTGTTTTATTGATTTTTATTAAATTTTTACAATATACATATATCTATGAAATAAAATAAACTTATATATATATATTAACAATATTTTTTAACACGAAAAAATATTTCAGTCCCTTCAGTTTCGTATTACGCGAAGTTCACTGTATTTGAATTTGAACCGTTTTTTCTTTGAAAGTGGGGATATTAATTCATCGATGATATTAATTCATCTCAGCGTTAAATACAATTTATTTACTGTACATAGACACATGAATACAATTCATTCTACACAGTTCTAGGATGTATATATAATAACGGCAGAAATACATTGGGGGAAAATTCCCGCGTGATGGTCACACCAGTTTACCCGCAGTCTTAATGGCTCAAAAACCGGTTTCCCACCAGAGGGAAACCGTACAAGTAAACTGTTCTGGAGGCGCCATCTAGCAGTTATTACAAAAATAAAATATAAATATAACCATTCGTTACACTTTCCCCTCTGGTTCCGACGGCGTCCCGACGAGGAACCAGGAGTCTTTCGAACCTTTGGTGGACGGCCAAGCTTACGAAGAGGAATAAGGGGTTTTACTCTGTTACTATTACAAGGAGTTAAGGCAGATGTGTGGTAAACACCAAGAGGTACCCCCGGATTATCAAGACTAGCAATCTTGTAAGATGAAGGTGACCTTTGTGTTAAAATCATGTCTCTGCGTGGCATTAGTTTTGCATTACTTCCTTGTGCAACATTGCTCAGTGGATATGATGCTATAAAGATATGTTCTCCAAGTTGATATGTTGGGGAGCACCTTTTCTCTTTTTATCTGCGTAAAACTTTCTACAATCCTGTTGCCATTCAACCACCTCTCTAATTTGAGGGGAAATTTCTTGAGATAGGGCATAGTTATCTCTGGCACAAAATTGTCGTTCTGGATGAGACGACCCGAATATCATTTACAACTTCATGTGGAGTACGTAAGTCTCTACCAAAATTCAGAAAGGCTGTTGTCTATCCTGTCGTTTCGCATTTGGACGTGTTGAGGGCAAAACGGATGAAGGGTAGCTTTTCTGACCAGCAGTCAAGCTTGTCTGGGACAAGAATTGCCAGTCGTGGTTTCAGATCTCTATTCTTCCGTTCAACCTGGTTAGTTTGTGGATGGTACACAGTGATCAGGGATTGATGGATGTTTAATATGTAGCATATCTGCTGCATCACTGCTGACACAAACTGGGTTCCATTGTCATTGATAAGGTGGCGAGGAATGCCATACCTCAGTAGGGCCTCTTCAATCAAGGCACATTTCTTTGCTATGGCATTGGGTAGTGCTAAAATTTCGACCCACTTTGTGGTACAATCCTCAATGATGAGGATCCATCTTTTGCCATCTTTATTCTCAGGCAGGGGTCCGAAGAGATCAATGGACAAGGTTTCAAAACCTTGGGCTGGCGCAGGTATATGTAATAGCCCAGAAGGCTTCTGATTGGAAGCTTTGTATTTAAGGCAGTCAGGACCGTTCTTTATATAGTCAGTTATGTATTTCCTCATGCCAGTCCAATAATATAATTATTTGCTAATCGAGTGTAGGTGCCTTCGGCACCATAATGACCAGCCATTGGAGCATCATGATGGTTTTTGAAGATCAAAGTTCTTTCATGACAAGGAATCACTAACTGGGCATCTTCACTCTCAGAGTCTGGGTGAGTGAGTGAATATTAACGTCCCACTGTTCAGCTACACGAGGGCTTTTTGGGGACGATCCGCGTAATTTTGAACCATGGTGAAGTGATGCGGACGACACCTGAGCTGGCACCCCCTCTTCTAACTACCACACCACACCAACGGGAGGACGTTTGAGCTCTCGACAGGTTTTACGTGCATCTCTCCCCTACACGGTGGGTCTTCAGTGGTACTGGGATACAACTCATGACATGCTAGCCACGATCCGATGCCTAGAACACTTGGCTTCCGCGGCCACCTCAGAGTCTGGAGTATATCTGTATAGGACACCATGATTCTCTCTCTCTCTCAATAAATAACCCCGTTCGACCCAATTGACATAATTAACATTCTTGTCAGGATCTTCGAGGCAAGAAATAATTTTGACTAGCTCCTCATCCTTCAGTTGTTCATCACGCATCTCCTTGGGAGACCTGTATGCAGACTTCACACTTTTCATCTTCTTCATGAAACACAGGCCGAGATAGCATATCTGCCACTACATTACTCTTCCCCGTGTTGAGGTTGAAAGATTGTAATTGGAGGGCCCAACGGGCTAGTCTTCCAGTAGGATATTTCAGTTTCATGTGCCACTTCAAGGGTTGGTGGACAGGTGCTACAGTGATGCTTGTCTCATCAATGTAGCCCCTAAATTTGTTGAGGGCCCAAACCACAGCTAGGACTTCTCGTCAGTGGTCGAGTAGTTCCTTTCAGCTGAATTTAACACTCTACTAGCAAATTCAACTGGATGCTCCTCTTTGTCGTCTCCCTGTAGGAGGACTGCTCCTAGAGCATAGTTACTGGCATCAGTTCTAATCAGGAAAGGCTTATAGAAGTCTGCTTGCTTCAAAATTGGGGGGAACACCAAATATTGCTTCAAGGACTGAAACGCTTTCTCCTCTTCTTCTGACCAATTCTATGAAGCCTTTTTTGTAGTTAGGTTGCTCAAGGGGTGGGCAATCTCAGAAAAATTTGCTATACATTTGCGGTAGCATGAGAAAGAACTGCAGTTGTTTCACATTTTTAGGAGGTGAAATTCCTAAAATAGCTGAAGTCTTTTCATGATCAACTTCTATTCCTTGGAGTGCAATCCATAGACCCAAGTATTTAACACGGGAGCAGGAAAATTGGCATTTCTCCCTGTTTGCTCGTAGCTTGAAATCCATCAAGGGCTTAAACACGGCCTCTAAGTCCGCTAGATGCTGTTAGAATCCGGGGGACATTATGATTATATTATCTAAGTATGCAAGTATAGGTAACCCTCTTCGGAAAATATCCATTAGTCACTGAAAGGTAGCAGGTGCATTCTTAAGTCCGAATAGCCTCCTTTTGAACCGGTGGGTTCCAAATGGACAAACAAAAGTGGTTTTGTCCCTATCGGCAGGATTAACATTCACTTGGTGGTAACCAGACTTTAAATCAATTGTGGGAATGTGTGTAGTATGTTTGGCCTCCTGCAGTAAATCGTCTATTCGTGGAAGTGGGTAGGTATCATGGACTGTTACTTCATTCAACTTCCAGTAGTCGATACACAGACGAAACTAGTTGTTTAGTTTTGGGATCAGTACAAAAGGAGCTTCATAAGGAGATTTACATTCTTCAATTATGTCTTTTTCAAAGAAGGTCCTCAATTTCCTTTCTCAATATTTCCTTCTTTACGGGAGACATTCTGTACGGGAGGGACAGAGATAGGAGGACTACTTCCCGTCTTGATATGATGCTCTAATATAGTTAATTCTCCCCCTGGTTCAAAGACATTTTGGAAGGATTTCAACAAGAGGTTAAGTTTCTCCTTCTGGACAGAGGTTAACCTTCCACCTCTCTTAATTGGCAGGTGTTGCTAGACATCTTCTCAGCTATAGACGGAATGTGTCCAATTCTTCGCCAAACGGATACTTGTGGGTAGGATTGTCCCAGAAGTACCAACAAGCATTCTTCACATCCAGAACCAGACCGGCAGGTAAATCAAGGGCTTCTAGTCTGAGCCGTGTAAGAATTGATGTGATTGGTTGCTACATCTGTTCTTAGTGAGGAGTTGGGGTTACAGGTAGGGCACCTAGACTTTATCACCCCCTGTTTTCCCACAGCCATAACATTTGAGAGGGGATCTCTCATTTGGGACTTCATGTGAATATTCCCTTTTAGGAACTCATTCGGGTTTCTTGTATGATACCTGTCTTCCAACATTTAAGGTTTCACTTGCTTTCACATGTCTCTTAGGCCCACTGGGTAGGGAACACCGGAGGTTGTCAAAAGCTTCCAGCTTGTCTGCTAACATTTCTGGTGAGGTAAATTCTTCTCAGATATCCAGGTTACGAATTCAGAATCTAATTCAGGTTCCCCATTAGACTCAAACTCATCTAACTCATTAGCAAGCTTAATGAGATCAGCTTTCTTACCTTTTCCCAGAAATGACATGGTTGAAAAATTTAAGAGTCTCAAATAAATAAATGGATAAAATAAAAAATAAGGTAAGGCCTGATTGTCCATCAAAGCTCTTACAGATATGGGGATAGATACACTTTTAAATAGATCTTACACTTTTAAAATAGGGCTATATTTAAATAGATCTTACACTTTTAAAATAGGGCTATATTTAAATAGATCTTACACTTTTAGCCGGGGTGGGTATTAAGTCGATCGCGATTGACCGGTGGACCGCCAAGACATTTTGGGGTGACAGCCTTTACTAAGACTTAATAATCGTTCCATCATACGAAGGTCAGGAAATACCGTATTCATTCGAATCTAAGCCACCATTGATTCTAAGCCGCACCTCCAAATTCTCAAGAAGATTTTGTGAAATTTGAAATATAGTCTAAAATGCAATTTATCGATATCCAATTTTACGAAATTAAAATTAATTTAAAAGTAAAACTAAAAGAAGTGAATATAATTAGTTATTTTATCAGTATTAAAACATTAAAATACATGCATGAAGATGTATATATATAATTGCTCTAAATAATCATCCAACACATTTTTTCCCCTTCGATTCTAAGCCACGCCCGATTTTCAGTAGCATTAACATTGGGAAAAAAGTGGGGCTAAGATTCGAATAAATACGGTATTCTAAAGGATACGGAGGGGAAAATATCGAATGATAAGTGAAAATTTCGTTGAATAGAAAATGCATTTCGCTATTTGGAGGCTATTTTTCGAAGAAAAGCGTAAATGTGTTCTTGGTTCCGCAAAAAAGTTCGCGAAGTAGAGAAATTTATAAAATAGAGGTTCGTAAAATGGAGGTCCAACTGTAATGCATACTTTTTTTTAACTCACTACACCTACGCCACTGGGTGGACCGCAACACCTTGAAAAAATTAGAAGTAGCCTGTACCCGGAAAAGTGTGCCCACCCCTGACTTAAAGGAACTTAAATCACCTGCAGATGTGCTTTTAACTTCTTGTAAATTCTTTCTTATAGATGATCTTTCAAAATATTCTAATAACTATACTAAATTGTTGCATATTTTCAGTTATATTTTCAGGTTTATTAAGAACTGTAGAAATCCTAGTGTAAAAAGGTCTGGTCAATTAGATTATAGTGAAGTGAATGAAGCGGAATTATGGCTCACTGAAATTCTCCAAGCTTCTGCTCTTAAGGAAGAAATCGGTGCTCTAGCTAAAAGTGGTTGTATTTCAAAAAAAGGTAAACTTTTCTCTTTAAATCCATTTCTAGATGGCAAGCAAATTTTAAGGGTAGGAGGACGTTTGCAAAATTCGGATTTAACTTATAGTCAGAAGTATTTAGTTATACTCCCTGCGGATCATCTTCTCACCAAATTAATTATGTTAAATTTACACATTAGAAATTTTCCTTTAGGTCCTCACTTTAGGTTTTCACAAGGTTTCCTTCTAGGTCCTTTAGGAAAATTGTGCATGAATGCGTAGTTTGTTTTAAAAATAAATTTATTGTAGTAAACCAACTTATGGGATCTTTACCTCGAGAGAGAATAAACCCTAGTTATCCTTTCTTGAACACAGAAACTGATTATTGTGGACCCTTTTTCATAAAATATAAACACCAGAGAAAGGGCACTTACCAAAACATATATGTAGCCATTTTCATTTGCTTAGCCTCAAAGGCCGTCCATCTCGAAATTGTCTCGGATTCTACCACAGACGCCTTCCTTGCTGCATTGAAGCGTTTTATGGCTAGACGCGGGAAATATGCTACTATATATATATATATATATATATATATATATATATATCATCAGATAATGCCAAAAACTTTGTTGGGGCTAATCGAGAATTAAAAAGATTACATAATCTCCTAAAATTTCCTGAAGAAAAACTTTCTTATCTTTCTTGGAATTTCATGCCACCTAGAGCTCCAAATTTTGGGGGGATTTGGGAGGCAGGAGTCAAATCGTTCAAATTTTATTTAAAAAGAGCTGTAGGAAATCTTAAGATGACTTTGGAAGAATTCTTAACAATAATAACACAAATTGAAGGAATTTTGAATTCCAGACCCTTTATCAGAAGGACTTGGAGGTGCTAACTCCAGGATATTTTTTAGTTGGAAGACCCATCACTTCCATTTCTGAACCAAATTTGTTCGACAAGTCAGAAAACACACTTACTCAGTGGCAAATATTAACAAAAATAGTTCAACATAGTTGGATAAAATGGTCTTGTGACTATTTAAACAATTCACAGCAACGAAATAAATGGCAATTTCACAAAAAGATAACGTGAAATTAAACACAATTGTCCTAATAAAGGATGATAACCTTCCAGTAAATAAACGGAGCTTAGGTCGCATTATAAAGCTATTTCCTGGTACGGATGGGAAGATTCGCGTAATAGAAATAAAAACTAACAAGGGCAATATTAAACGCATCATTGGGAAAGTGCGTATTCTGCTCTTGGACAATTAATGTGTTACTTGTGAATTTTATGTTTCTTTCTTGATTTATGTAAAGTACCATTTATTTATTATGTTTTATCTATTATATGATTTATGCAATTCTGTATATTGATTGAACGTAATTCAACGGAGGGAGGATGTTCAGTCCGTAATTGTATCTATTTTTTGTCGCGAATGCCATCCACCGACTGAGCACGTCCACCAATGTTTTGATGTAACCCTCCGCACCAGTTGTTGTTGTAGCTTCCATCTTGCAACAGCGTGCGAATAGCCCCGTCTCGAAATAAACCGAATTACAGTCCAATAGTAGCATCATTCTTGTAAAAACTCAAACAAGCGTTCACTAACATTTAATTAACACAACAGGAAGAATAATAATAACTCATTCCATTTTAAATTTTCACTCCAATTTTTGTTTGTAATCGGTGTCCAAATCTGGTATAAAGATATATATATATATTTATATGTGGTCCGCGGCATTATAATGTTTTCCCGAACTGGCCCACGATCAGGTTGACCACTCTTGTCTTAGATCTATCAAGATTAGTTAAGATTGGAAACACAACGACTCACCTGCTCCCAAGAGAGCTACGGTCCCATTTGTTTTTTGGGACTGTTCTGGAATCATCAGAACAGACTACCTGTGGAAAGTTTAGACCACAGGCGTGGCCAACCTTTTTGGAAAGAGTGCCACTATTTGATAAAAAAAAATGCGCGTGCCACTTACAACAAACATGGAAAATTGAAAAAGTGTTACTTATTATGGGACTTCGACGCAAATAGCACATTTTTAATGCAAGCCTATGTAGTCGACATTTAAAAACAATATAATAAATTAGACGAAAGTACAAACTTAGATTCTATATAATTGTTTATAAAAATTTTACAAATTCACAATCACAATTACGTTAGGTAAAAAATAAAAATGAGCAACTTAAAACATTTAAGGGGGTCATGTTAAAATACGAAAGTTTATGTACCTTTTTCTCAGAAACTACTTAATTCTCATGGATAAATTTTTTACAGTAGGTTATATGTGCTATTAATAAAACTTTAACGAAGGATTTTTTTTTTATTTAAAATTAAAATAATTATTAATTTTTTTAAAAATGTCCAATTTTTTTCGCTAAAATTTAGTTTAAAAAGGCCTTATCTAAAAAAGTTTGCTAGATATATCTAATTCCCTTCATTAAAATGTGTAAACATGTTAAAAGTACGCTCACTGAAAATTTGAGGATTATACAATAAGTAGTTTTTGAGAAAAAGGTACATAAAGTAATAAGTATTACATTTTGAGAAAACAGGTTTAAAGTAAAAATTTGTAACTTTTGAGCATTTAACTTTTTTTAGTACTTTCCAGAAGCATATGAAGCATCTGATCCTATACAAAAGACTCTAAATGTCTTTTTTCCATTTTTTAAAAAACAATTTAACCTTTTTTGTGGATTTTAAGATGCTTTATTTCGGCTACATGGATCCTACGTGCATCTAATTTTTTGAAGCATCGCACATAGTTATAACTTGGTTCAATATTACAATGTTTTAAGATCATTAATTTTGCTACACGACTCACATTGAACTGCGCAATTTACCATTTTTAATTCCACAAATGTAGGTTTTTGGAATCACTGACCATATTAACTGACTCATATGAATAAAAGACGTGTACCCACATACTTTTGTGGATATTCCCAGTACACTCTAATTTTTCCACTTGAACATTATATGGATTTGCGCTCACCTGAAACTTATGCAAGGGTAAACACAGGTGCTTTTAGCAGAGCTCATTTGATGTGCCTCAAGGAGAAACTTCATTTAAAAAATAAATAAAAATACTTCTAATTATCGTATTTCCTCATATCATATATCATTTTAAACAAAAATATTTGAACTCTTAAAAAATATTTTTTTTTAAAAATTGGCAGTTGTAGAGACTGCCGATAGAAGTGAAAACTTGGAACTTTTAGTATTAAAATTTGAAATTTCATAATGTTTGAATTAAAATTATCAACATCAATCTGGTTTTCACATCTATTGACACTCCGAGCAACAACTAAAGGCATGTTTATATGGTCTTTTATTATTCAAATATATTACGAGCTGTACAAGATCATGACAAAATATAAATACAATTCAATTGAAATAACAATTTTACAATCATATTATTTATGAATAGTACTTGTATTTACTTACATTTCAATGTACTTGATTTTTTACATTATTTTAATTGTTTTCATCATTGTCATCATTAATTTCAACAATACTTAGACTTTTTGTACTTTCAATCATTTCATTTTGTTCTAAAAAAGATACAATAGGCGTATGGTAACTAAAGTAAGAAAGGAAAATGTTTGATTCAAATTTATCTAAGTATAGCGTAAAAACCGCATCGATCGTCGTTTTATATTTTGTAGTACTGAGTTTTCGATCATTGAACATATTTAAATTAAGTGTTTCATTTAGAAATTCAATTAGTGGTAGATTTTTATCATCTGCAAAGTTAATATTGAAGTCTCCACTTAAAATCATCAGTACATTATCATATTTTTCGCCAAATATTTTATCGAGTATTTCAGAACCTTCTTTTGTATCAATCATCAAATTTTCGAATAAAAATTGTTGTATCTGTCTCATAGATTTTCCAGGCGAAATATAAACGGCAACCATTAATATGTATTGCCCATTCTCGGAATCGCAACGAGCAACGCATATTTCGCCTATTTTAGAAACATTAACACCAATGCTTCTAGTGAATTTAGTATGTATGTCCATATGTGAAGTAATAAAGTGTGACGTATCTTGAGTATTGTGATAAATAGCTACGCCTGCTGCTGGAACTTCGGGTCTTTCATAACTTAAAACAAAGTTGAAACACGGAATATCAAGTGGTCCTTCGGTTTTCATACGAATTTCCGACAAAAGCAGAACATTTGACTTTTTTACGATAACATCATTTTTTAGATCAGCTCGATGCGCATGCAAACTTTGACAATTGAATGAAAATATCGGTAATCCTTTCTGGTTGGAGATGAATTCTAGAAAAATTTTGGTGACCGTTTGTAGTGTATTGTTTTGTAACCTTTTCAATTCTAACGTTAGATCCTCTCAATGACTTGTTGATCCTTTTTGATGTTTGTCTGTTTCTGAAGCATTTAGAGGTGTTCCTGTTCTACCAATCCAAAATTTCCAGCTGCTGCTAAAATTTTCTTGAGTAACCAAAAATTAGCCTTGAATCCTCGTTACTCTTGTTAAAGCTAAATAAACTAATTCTCTAGGATGTTTGCGATCGTATTCGTAGACAATAGCACCATAAGTACCTCCCTGTGATTTGTGAGTAGTCATTGCCAAAGCAGAAATTAGGAGAAAATGTTAAGGATCTTAGCAAATATGAAAAACGGATATTTAAAATAACCCTAAATTCCTGACAATTAAATTAATAAATAATTATTAAATTTTTAAATAAAAAAATATTTAATGAAATTAAAGTCGGTGCCGTTTTTATTATTACAAACTAAAGATTTTATGATATAAGGTAATAGACTATAACTTTGAATTTTTAACCATATTTTAAACTTTAACACATTAATTTTGAATTATTATTAGATTTTATAAAAATTTTAATTTCAAAATCCACGATAAAATTATGATTGAACTAGATGTCTGTTTTACCAAGGTAGTAAGAAAACGTCTAAGCCACTGCGAAATACTAATCCGGATTGCGTGATGCATTGCAGAGGTTAAATATTAGAAAATAAATAATACAAAATTTTCAAACACCTGAATAAATACGAAGATTTAAAATAATTTTAAATAATATACAATTTTCAAACGCCAAAATAAATGCGAGTATTTAAAATAATTTTCTGTTATAAATTTTTTATCTTAAAATATTAGTATATTTATTTAGAACACAATATTGCACTGCACAATGATTCTTCAATTAAACGATTCAAATAATAATCAAACAAAAACACTATTTGAACAATGCAGAGTATATACACATTGAACTTTTCACTAAATTCCTTCAATTTCACTTAAAAGATATACACAGCACTATACGTCAGCTGTATAGCTACAGAAATACTGCTATAAGCATGTCGGTGACGCGAATACACGAGATTTCACCCATCCAAAAGTGTCTGAAGCGAACAGCACACTGCGCATGCGCCAGTCAGAGCATGTCGGTGACGCAAACCCATAAGATTTTCCCCTACCAAAGAGTGCTCAACGCCGCTAAAGAAGTTTTCACTTAAAAGAAAAGAGAAAATCGATAATTTTTCGAAAATTCATATGCCGGACCCCTTAAATCAAAATAATTACTAAACGCTCAGTATTTACTTAATGTGGCTTTTGAATAACAATGTTTTTTTCTTTTATCAAGTCATCTATGTTAGGATTAGCTCATACAGATGCTAACAAAATAAAGTTATCATAGGTGCACATTAGCTAGTTTTGAGTGATATTTATTTTAAGTTAATTGTAAAAAAAAAATTTTCAGGCATATTCTGATCTAAATTTTGAGGTTTTTTTGTCTGAGACAATCCCACTTTAATAAAATTGTAAAAAATGGTTTTTTCAAATTTTTTAGTAAGTCTTCGCGTGTTACTGATACAACTCCATTGTGCAACACTGTGGCATGCGTGCCGCTGATTGGCCATCCCAGATCTAGAATTGAATCAGTTAAGAAATACTACAAAACTGCATTTGTTAATCATTGTATTAAATTCGTTTTGTGATTTAGTAATAGTAGCATCCTCTGACAATCTGTTTTGAAAGTTTAACCTAGGGGTGGACAACCGTTTTGGAAAGAGTGCTATTATCTGATAAAAAAAAAAATATATGCGTGCCGCTTCCAACAAACAAAAGAATGTGAAATTTTTTTACTTGTAGGCTTATAATGGAATTGTTAAGCAAATAGCGCACATTTTATGCTAGTCTAACAAGGGGAGGGCACGACTAAAGGAATTCATTTCGGAACGAGACCTTGTGCAATAATAGTACTCTTTCAGGGTGTTCAACCCTCAATGTAATTCCGCCGAATGGGCAGTCAACTCGGAGAAAATAGCCTTCGAAATTCCTGCTTAGCTTTGATACAATTAAGTTTGAATTTCTTCCAGAGAGTGGTCGGTAAAGTAACTGTTTACCATATGACAGGCCTGGGTCCTATTCACGCGGTCGATTTTTTTGTTTTAAATTCATTTAATTATTTTTACAATTAAATAAATTTATTTAAAAAATACATTAAATATTTTATATGATTCTAAAATATTAACTTAATAATATAATATATTTTATGTATTATAATATTTTATTTATAATATATTGTACTTCATATTATAAAAATTTTTTGTAACAAATTTTTATATATATTATTTATTAATTATATTTATAAAATATAAAAATATAATTATTCATAAATAATATTTATAAAAATATATTATAATTAATATTCAATAATATTTTTTAAAAATTAGTTACAAATAGTTTTACAATATGAAGTATAATATACTATAAATAAAATATTATATACAATATTATAATAATACATAAAATATAATTATTTATAAAAAAATTTATGTTATAATTAGTATAAGAAAAATATATATCTTATGTTATTAATTTATAATCATATACAATATTTAATATTTTTTAAAAATAAATTTGTTTAATTGCAAAAGTAATTAAATGAATTTAAAAAAAAAACGATTGCGTGAATAGAACCCTGGCCTGTCGTATGGTAAACAGCTACTTTACTAATCACGCACGCTGCTACGCCGTTGGAAGAAATTCAAACTTAATTGTATGAAAACTAAGCATGAATTTCGAAGGCTTTTTCCTCCGAATTGACTGCCCATAGGGGGAAATTACATCGAGGGTTGAACACCCTAAAAGAGTACTCCTATTGCACAAAGTCTCGTTCCGAAATGAATTTCCTTAGTCGTGCTCTCCCCTTGTGAGTAGTGGAAATTTAAAAATAATACAATAAAGATAAGAGTACAAACTTAAGTTTTATTGTTACCCCCCCCCCCATTTTAAATCAGTTAAGTTAAGAAAAAAGAACAATCTTTTCCTTGTAATCTAAATTATTCAAATGTCTTATCGTATCGGTAAGAAAAACTGAAAGCCTATCCCCATTCTTGGGAAACATTTAGCAGTTTTCGTCCACATATTTCAAGACACGCTCCCTCAATTTCAGAATCTCACGAATGCACTTCCTTTGGGAACCCAATACGCACAGCAATGAAGGTGTCTTGTAATAATTTTCTTTTGTAATTTAATCAAGTGGATTCAAAATAAATTTTCATGTTTTGTGTGTGTGTGTATCCGAGACCTTTCAGTAAAAAAGATTATTTATTTTTATCCTTTCAAATTTTTAAATATTTCTTCAAGTCGCGTGCCACTCTTACAAATCAGCTGTGGCACGCTGATTTGTAAGAGCACGTGTGGTTTAGACCATTTCTAGTGTCTTTTACTGCACACTGTTGAAAATTGTGAAATGCTCTGAATAAGTAATGGAGCAAGTATCACTCAAGGTGCTCGTCTTCTTGTGGACTACGCATCTACTCACTCCTCTCGAAGTGCAGTTAAGGAATCAAAGCTTTGCAATTTTACTACATCCACCCAATTCTTTCGATCTCGCCCCAAATGATCTTTTTTTTTCTTTCAGAAAACCCTTGCGGGTGTTGGCGATTTCACAACACAAATGGTATCACCAGGAAGATGGAACAATCGTTTTCGATTTCTGAGATCCACTATGATGATTTTTGAAAAATCAATGGAGGTGAACGTGAAAATAAATTTACTATCTTGATTATTTTTAACAATAAAAACTTTACGATATCACCTCATATTTGTAATTTTCCGATATAAATAATGTAAAAAAAAAATGGCGATATCTTTTGCTTATCGAACTCCAACCTAAAAATATGATACATGTTCTAAGAAATATATAATATAAAATTACACAAGTAATAAGTCTCTTCAAACCACAACAGCTACAAACTCATTAAAGTGTCAATCTAAATTCTAAAGAAATTAGATCAGTTAAAATACAAATGTTTTTTTTATAAATATATATAACCATTCACAAATATTTTTACGACAAATTATAAAGCATTTGAAATATACATGCTTAATATTTGATAACCCTATTAGATATTTTTGAACACAAATTTCTAATAGAAAAAGGAAATCAAGAATTTTTCAAATAATTTGAGATAATTTTCAGGGTAAAAAAGATTGAAATGTAAATTTTTTAAGGATCATGGAATCATATTTTTTTTATCAAGGAAATTAATAAATAAAAATACATTCTTGAGTTGAAAAATGCATCAACTATTAATAATAATTCTAAACTATTTAATTGGGCCTATAAATCGAATTCAACATAAAATATTCAATTTACAACTCTGTCTGTTTGGATGATTACATTTCCTAATTAAGGAAAATTTTTAAACAAGTGATATATTTACAGGTTTCATCAAATTTTTTCCCTCCCCACAAAGATAATGGAAGGGAGTAATAAATAGTTCTTGTTAAATTATCATCCTAATAGATTGGTAATTTACAAACAAAAGGATAAAATTAGTATAAATATATTTTATGTTAAATATACGGATCTTTAAGAGAATTCCTTAATGTGGGGAGATAAATTTTTTTAACATTGCAAAATCAATCATGAGGTTAGATTTTCCACCAAGTATAAGTGAAAGAGCAATTCATGTTAATTGTTCAAGAAATACATTTAACTGCAGGTAAAACTGATGAGCCTTATATTTTAAACACGATTCTATTATGTAAAGATAAAGTTCCTTTTTTCTACTTAGCAATAAATAAAATGACTTTTAGACTTACAAATCAGTTTCTCAAAATATTCTTTTCAAATATAAACAAGAAAATGCACTTTTAGAAAAATTAAAACTATTGGTAATGGAATGAAAACCAAACTTGAAAATATATGTTCAGGAATACATGTAAAATAAAAATTTTGTTATATAGGGAAAAAAATGCTTTGAAAATGTTAAAATTTACTTTTAAATAAATAAAAATTTTATATAAATACATTAAACACATAATTTTTTTTCATAAGAATTATGTTGTTTAGCCTTGCATCTGCTTATAAGATCCAATTAGTACAACAGTTGTCTTAAGATTCACTATCAGTCAAAAATATCAATGTTTTTTATCATTAATTTCAGTGTTTACTTTCCTAAAAATGTTATATATATCAAAAGAATCACGTAAAGTAGTAATAATTTTACTTGGATTTTAATATTTAAACGTAATTACACATATCACAAACAAAAAAAGTGTGGCATAGCATAATCTACTAACAATTATGACAAAAAATGTTAGATTCTCATTTCATAAGACTCTAAGGTCAAATAATATTACAGATGAAACCAAATATAAAAATACTGAATATTATTCCTAAATTCAATACAAGAATTATTATAGTTTAAATATACACTATGTAAATATACTGAAATATTTGATTATTCCATTCTTACAAAATAAAAAAATTTGGTTTTCAAAATATTTCCTTGAAGTCAATTTATATGATTTTTTCAACAAACAAGAGCATTTCATTTCACCATAACAGTGCAATTTTATTTAAGTAAGTTATTTTTTTGTTCATATTATGTCCTTCTGTTATTACATATAAGAAATTTTCTGCATATATCCATAGATAGATTTTCCCCAGATGAGTTTTTATTGACAACTTGTACTTTGTATTCCTGTTCAACCAGTATATTTTTCATTTTTTTTATGTAGATACTATATATTTTTAAGTTGATTTACAAAATATATTTTCTGTGCAATACATTTATGAAATTCAATTTCCTTTTCAAAATTCTGACATAATAGTTTTCTGTCCATTTTAATCCTATCACATGACTAAAAACATTTCTGAATAAGCTCCCTTTTGCAAGGAAGGAAAGAAAACTTTTAATTCTGTGAATATAAAAAAGCTGGATAAATTTAATCTCAATTATCAACAAATATTTTCGAAAAATGGGTTAAATTTCAAAGATTATGAAATTTTAATAAATTATCAAAAGAGGCTCATCACACAAATGCATCAGAAAATTGATTGTTTATCAACTCAGAAGTATGAGGCGTGACAGACCTCCGTAATTTTTTCAAATCATAACAATACCGAAACTGAACTCTTTGCTAACACAAGGACTTCACTATGCTGCACAATAGATCCTTAGTGGCATCCATTCAAACCCATTAAGTGTTAATGTGTCAAAAATATTAAAATGAGTCTCTTTAAACTTTTAATATTCATTCAACTCTAACCCTCTCCTTTGTTTAAGATAAACTCCACACACATACAGCTTGTACTTTCGTATTCAAAACAACTACAACACAAAAGATTATCAATTCAAGAATTTCTTTTATACAGGGCGATTCATAAAGTATAGTTTTAATGCTCTATAAAGCAAGAACAATACAAGATATTGTATATCACCTGTAACAGAGTTGTATGGGATTTTGTTAGAGACAGTCACAGATGCTCTTTGTGCGAACCATTGTCACATGACATACATAGAACAGTTTCTCCATTTCTACCCAAACGTATGTTAAGTCCATTGATAGCAGCTCTGATGTGCTGTTTCAGCTTCATCCAGGGCTTTTACTTTTGCACTAACAGCAGGCCGTTTAAAATTTTTAATACAATTGTTAGAATGATTTTCTAGTAGGTTGTTCCGAGACGTGAGCAAAATTGCACACACACACACAGTTGCGGATTCCATTCAATAACAAAAAACGAATTTTCCATTGCAGACATTGCCATTTCAACTAACTAGTCACGTGACACATCTATTGCTTACGTTATGTCCAACAGGACCTGAGTACATCTAACGAATGGTTAGCTGTCCTTAACTGTTCTACAACCTTTGGAAAGAGTATACTTCTTAATGTATTACACTATATTATGAGTCCAAGTTATTGATGTGTAACATCTTTACTCTCGGTTGCTGGATATTTGTTGGAGTGATTTCGTGAAAAGGGACGGAAATGCGCAACAGGAAGTAGAGGGAAGCGCGCGCTGTTTGATTTGACCAATTCAGCGTCTTGGGGGAGGGTGTCTCTTCGCTAGCCTCGTCTCGGGGTCCAACTCCAGTAGAAATTAGGGTCCTGTAGACAGAAATCCCAACTCTAAAACGATGAAAGCGCCCTCTTTTGGGAGGGGGGAATGGGCATTTCTAAAGGAAAGGCCAAATACTCATGTAGTACTGGTCCCCTTAGGTCGAAGGTAAATAGTTCCTTCATAAAAGATAAATTATATGCCTTTTTTTCTTAATTTTCTCGACTTTGAAATAAACATTTTTTTCCAAATTTGCGTTTACTTTATTCCATTTTCTGATGATTATGTTCTGACAGTTGTCATGATGAAAGAAAATGGCATCACAGAATCATACAAGCCTCTTCTACAACAGTTGAGAGAGATTCTGTTTTTTTTCCAAGTGCAATCCGAGCTCGAGACAGGAACCCCCTCTCCTCCCCATTCTATTTTTGTTCTTGGAGGGTCCAGTTTACAACCAGCTTTAAGGCTATTTATATGACAACTGACCCCTCTATTATTGCCCAACCCATAGTTCACGTACATAAAAACTGGAGGACATTCTAATTATACAAAGAAACTGCTTTTTTTACGCTGTTTCGTTTCTGTCTGAGGAAGATCAGTTTTTCATTTGTAATATAAATCTACAATGATAATTAAATATCTTCAATAAGTACGAAATAAGGAATATTCCGAATTTTGTACAGTAATTAATTTCATAAAAATATCAGTTTCAGTTAAGACAGAAACATTTATATATTTCTATTCATTCAAAACATTTTTTTGTGATATTTCTCAATATTAAATTGTATCAAAATCCTTTTTTAAACAGTTTAATGACAAAAGAAATTTATAAGAATAATGGAATGAATAGTGTAATGATTTAAATTATTCTTTCCTGAAATATTTCAGAACAGTTCTTTATTTCCGATTCAGTTCAATAGTTTTATTTAAAAACATTTTAAGACATGTAACAAAAAATCTTACATAAATTCAATAAAGTACAGTGGCGTAACTACCAATGAGCTAGGTGGTGCCGTGCACCGGGGCCCTCGCACCTTGACCACCAAGCAAGTCGAACTTGCAATAATTTCTCCCATAATTGAGATGTAAATATAAAAGATTGTTACATAGCTCTGGGTATTATTAGTCAATATGACATATGTGCAGCAGAATGCTTATTTGAAAATGAACAAACAGTCATTTTGGTGGTCACATACATTTCTCCGAATCAAACAGTTAAAAAAATTAAAGATTTCCTGCATTTTGCACTTTTAACGTATATCGAAGGTGGTTCTGCTCTTTTTTAAAAAAAACTATCACTTGCTTCCCATGATTTTGACGTTAACTTCAGTTTGCCAGAAGCTGAGCCGCTCATAACTTTTCTGAAAGATGAACTCAAGCTCGAAATGAACACAAATCGAAATGTTTCGACAACTAACAGTGGTACTGTTATTGACGCCGTTTTTCAATGATTTTTAAATACTTTGAAATCACAATTATATGTGTCATACTTTAGTTTTCATAAATCTATAGTCTCCGCTCTTCCCCAAATTGAACAAGAATAAATATTTTTGTTAAAAAACTGCATTACTCCTTGTGTTAATTAAATAAAATTTTCATTAAAGATATAATTATTAGATAGAAAATTATTTCCAGTCATACCCGATTCATTTTTTTTCAGGATTAAAGTCACTAATGCGTATTTACCACGACAACAAGTCAAATGTTACACATCATATGCAACTACTGTAAGACTTTTTTTTAATGCAAGAATTGTATTAATCACACGCGCTTTAATTCAGAAAAGAAATCAGTTTTATTCTCTCGATCAAAAATTTTTTATTTTTAATAAGCTTTAATGTGTTATCTTAACCTCTTATGTAAAAATTAATCACAGTATGAAGGCCAAAATAATGCTGAGGAGTCGGTAAATGAAACTACGCATATAAAGAAGTATTTCAAATTTCTAATCACATATAGGCACAATAATAAATTATAACCATACAAGAAAAATTTTATTATAAGAAAACAAATCCAATACATTTATCACATAACATTTTCAGTTACAAAATATCACATAATATTTGTTAAAGAAATGAGCGTCAATTGATAGTTCTTAAAATCTATCTATTAACTAGAATAACACTTTAAAATGACTAAAATAAATTGCACACAACTGTTAAGAATTTCTAATGACAATGTTTATAAAAATATATGTCACATAATTTAAAAAATTGTGCTGTATCCAAAAGTTTTGATTTTTCCCCCTACAAAAATAATTTATTACACTTATCTGAGCCAACAAATTTTAAAAATAAACTGGAAAATTTGGATAAAATTATATAGTTCCTGAGTATTTCTGAAGAAAAATTAGTTACACAGGTTTCATGTACGTAAAAGTAAAGGGCAAGAAACCACCCTATCTTAATTTAAAATTTAACATTTTTATGGTCTCAAACTTCATATTATTTAATGAATAACATTAATTTGTGTGTTCATATATATAGCAGAAAATGTTTTTATTAGAAGATTTAAGTAAGAAATAATCGTTTATCTTATAGCTTAAATCTGCATCCATTTCATAATGCTCAGATTAATATATATATATTTTCTTTTAAATATAATTAAATTACACCTAAAAAAATAAAGATTCGATTTAATAAACAATAATCCATCAAAAATGATACTGAAATCTACAGTACAAAATAAATAACATACAAAGTACATACATACTATATACAGTAATCTAAAAATTCAGTATAAGTGTCATTAATACTTAAATAAAATATAAAAAGTAATAAAATAAAATTGTAAAAAGTTTGAAAATTTCAGATTTAACTTAGCTGAATAAACAAATCCTTTTCTTGAAATTTAAATATCAAAAGTCTTAAATTAAAAAAAAAAAAAAACACGAGTATAAACAGGCATTTTACCTCAAAAAACAAGCTTTAAGTAATAATAAAAGAATTATAATGACTAAAAATATTCTTCCTTAATAAAATAAATTAATGCTATATTTTGATTCTCAAGTTTTGATTTTATCTACACATGACTATCGTTTACACTTAATTTTTAAAAAATAAAAGCAAACGCATACTAACCTCAGATCAAAAATTGGTTCAGCTAAAACATAAATTACGCAAGTATACAAGTAATATATACCAATAAGATTTCTCTAACAATTAGAAAGTTATTGGGCTTACATCAGAAGTTAGATGAAATCTTGAAGTACAATTGATATCCACATTCTTTACAATTAACTACGAGGGATAAAATAATTTTAGAATGTTCACCTAAACAGCTGAAACCCAAAAAAAATTTCACACAATTTTTTTAAAAACTTATTTATTGGAAATTCATTCCAAACAATAACAACAACATTAAATACAACTGTTTAAGCTTGCACACCTTTAGAAAAATAAAAATTCACTTGAAGAGTTTATCTTTTTTATTTTGAAGTTCAGATTATTTTACTTATTTGATTTTTATTCAGTTTTTGTTAATTTTTTTGGACGGTAACAGTTTTTTTGAAAAGATTTGGAACACTTGAAATAAAATGGATTTGAGCATTTATCCCAATGGAATGAGACTTAATACCTGTGTGGACCTAAAAGACTACATTGAGAAAAATAAAGATTTATTTTAGGTATAAATAATACACATGCCTAAAAAATGGCACTGGATAATGAATAATTACAATTAAAATGAAAAAATTCAGTTGAAAATTCCCTTTTATGATTATAAGTTAAAAGAGAATTGTCATTAACACTGCAATAACTGCATTCTAAAATTCAAGCAAAATATTTTCCATCAGAATATTTATTAATATGATAAACTGTATTTAAAAAAAATCATGGGTAAAATTGGCTTCTTTTAGAATGGTACATGTGTAATGAAACAGATTGAATACTGATACAATAAAACTAAGACCACAGAAAAAAAATTTACAAAAAGATGAATTTCAAGATCCTTTTAATGGAAAATATGTACTAGGAAGATAAAACTAAAAAATATTCCACATTCTTATTGAAAATACACCAGAAAATAGTTAAAGACAGCACCATTGTCAGTGAATATGTTGACTTTATATGTATGTATCAGAACAACAATACTCAATACACATATGAATGAATAAAAACATTTTATGCTTAAATCAAAATGAATGTTAAATTTCTTTTAATAAGTTCAAGTCTCATAAAATTCTGCAAAATGATTAATACTATTTCAGTAAGAATTAACAACAAATTTGATAATTAGAATTTACAAATAAATATAAATACAGTTGACTTCTTTTTAAAAAAATACACAGTATGAATATGAGAAAAACATTCCAACATGAATTAAAGTAAATAGTTAAAATGGGGCCAACAAACAAGGGGGGGGGGGATAAAAACATAAAATATTAATCATTTGAAAGTCATTAGATCATGTGGCATGAAACCAATATCACCAGCAGAATGAACCAGTACATAACCTTCTGGATCAATGGATACCCTTGATATACTGCAGTGAAATAGAACAAAATTATTCCAAAATTCTGGAGGAACTTGCAATGCTCTAAAAGGTAAATATAAAATTGATTTATTTAACTAAATTAACATTTTTTAAAAGATTTCTTTTTTTAAAAAAAGGTGTGTCTATTACATATACAATGTATGTCAAAAAGTATCTGGCTTTAAGCTTAAAAAAAAAAAAAAACGAAGTTTAAATACTAATCTCCTTTAAAACGGAGTCCTTCTGAGTTCATCCAACTGCCATACCACTTTATGCATATTTCAGAAATGTTCATAAGCACTTTATCCCATTTTTCTTGATATCATTAGCCTCTTGAAACATTTCTTTTTGAATGATATATTTTGAGTTTGAGAAAAAACTAAAGGTTAGAAGGTGCCATGTCCAACAAATATGTAGCTTGCTGAATTTGTGTAATACTGTGTTTTGTTAGAAAGTTTTGAAGAAGGTACAATGTATCAGCTGGAGCATGATCACATTGATGGATCAACTAATCAATACTCAGTGAAAGCCTTTTATGCCTAATCATGTCTCATTTTATGAATTGATTGTTTATTAATACCTTGTGTAGCTTTGAAGCTACACAACAGTTATTGATAACCAGATCTTGTACTTTTGAACCACAGCCAATTAAAAAGAGGACATCTGAGAGCTCTCTCTCTCTTTAGCACCCCCTTTTTTAAATTTCCATACCTAACCATACCAAAATTTTGAGCTTTTACAGATTTAATGTGCATCAGCTCTTCTACATGACAGATCTTCAGTGCCATCACGATTTGAATCCTCAACTTGGTTGTAGATTGCAAAGAAAAAACAGTCCATACTCATTATTGCCCATCTTCAAAGCATTCTCATGGTGTACTACACCAGGTCCCTAACCCACGAGCCAGTACTGGTTTATGGATGAAATGGTACTGGACCACTCAAGGAGCCATTTTATTTTCTGGTGTAACTGTATTTTATTCTGAGGGTATATTTAAATACAACCCTTTCCCCAGTGGGGTGTGGTAAAATTATAAAATGCAGACCAATCTATGTCCATAAATGAGGTTGGGAAACACAGGGCAACATCAATAATGTGCAAAATTTTATAAGAGCGGGCAAAAATAAAGAAAAAGAATATTCACAGCCCTTATAATTTCTTAAAAAGAGCAAGAAGACATTTTTATACTGATTGACTGACAATGCAATAAACAGTTATTTTTTGTATTTTCTAAATTTTTAAATTTAAATATAAAGGTATACATGGATTTTCCACTTTCTACACAAGGACAAACTTTTAATTAATATAGAAATTCCCAGGACTAGATTTTATTAATGCAAAAAATACTGAAATTTTGGTAGGAATTTTCACATATGAATAAATAGAACATATCCTTAAATAATTATTTTTTTAAAAATTATTTGACCTGTGGTTGTTCAGGTAGAACTTCTAGGGAGTTTCAATTGAACTATAAATGATAGTTTACTTATCTCTACAATTATCTACTCTTACTATTCTCAACATGACCATCACATGACTTTGTGATTAGTCTTCTTTGCCCAAGGAGACTATGGTGTATTACACTAAAATAATTATGCTTTCCTCTCAGAGTCATAACCAGACTCTAGATTAATCTCCACTTATGATTGAATAAAACAAAGAAACACTCTATAAAAACAAAGTCTGCATAGATACATTCCAACGTTACAGGTAATTTTGAGACATTTTCTCTTCTAATCCTGAGTGAGAAACATTAACCAGAATTGCATGCACTGTACTAAATGAAATTCTTTACTCTCACAAACTCTCTAATTGCTATTTAACATTATTCTTTCACTTCATAGGAGATATTCTGCTAGTTGAGGGCTTATTGAAATGTTCATTACTTTCAATTGATGTTTCACTATTTGACTACCTTAAAAATGACAATGACCCTCTTATTTGTGTAACACTTATAAATTCAAATTGCCCATTATTTTGGTGTAAGCTTTTGAATACACTAACCCAATAAAAGAATAACCAGACCTTGTTTATAGATATTAACAATTTTTGGCATTTTAACAAATGTAATATTAATACACTTTAATAAACTATTAAACATTTAAAGCAATAAAACAGTATTTTAAAGGCTTTCTGACAAATATTACAGAGAGAATTATTTGAATTTTCAAAGCTAGAGGACAAGAAAATTTAAAAAAATTATTCTATGCAAAAAATATATCGAGTATGTTGTAAAGTGAAGTGAAATATAACTGCCACAGGTGGTATTCTTTGTGATATTAGTCTGCAAGTTGACAAATATATTCAGAATTGGTTGTGCTCTTGGCGCTAGCCAAAGGTTTAATTTTTATGTATATTTCTGTGCTATCCTCAGTAGAATAAACATATAATTTTTAAAAGACATCCAGTCTTATTTGACCACAGTTACCCAGCATCTGGTAGATGCACCCCACAACACGAGAATTCTAGAATCTACGTTTAAATTGTTTCGAACATAGTGGTATCCTCGGCAGGATTCAGGTACTTTAGATTTAGATATTTTATTTGAATTCTGAACTTTCAATATCGAAAATGGATTTGAATGCTTTAAAAGCACAAAGAAAAGGACTGAGGATGGCCTTTCTAATTGTTTGAAAAAAATCAAATCTGAATTATTCCACGAACTCTAATTTACAGACACTTTTGGTTATGAAAATTCAATTCAATGATAAATTTACGAGAATGGGCACTTGTCAGAATGAGATTTCAGAAACATTTTTGCAGTCTGCTGATGGTGAATGATTATTTGCAGAAGTTCTGGAAAACACTGAAACCTACTGAGATAAGTTCTTGGAACTTTCTGCTAAAATAGAAGTTGCAGGACTTTACTGTTTCAAATGATAACGAATCAAGAAAATTTAAGCTCCCAAAAATCGAAATTAAAAACTTTAAGGGAGAGGCAAGAGTATTTGACCTTTTCCAGCCAATTTCAAAAGATACATGATGATAAAGGAATTGCTGAAGATAAATGCAGTATTTTTTGTAGTCATTGGGGCCAGATTCTAAAGCAGAATGATTAGTGCTTAGCTTCCCTGCTACAGTGGCAAATTACCTCAAGGTGATTGATTAACTTAACGAAAGATTTGGATGAGAAGATTTATTAGTCCATATATATGTTTGAGACCTATTAAATTTGGTTAAAAAAATGCTGCTACTGAAAGAGCAAAGACAAATTTACCCTTGCTTTATGATGAATTTCAAGTACATCAAGATCCTTTGAGAGCCTGGGGAAAACTCAAGATAAATATGGAGATTTTCTGACTCCCTTTAGTGGAGAACTGCCTACCTGAAGAAGAGTTAGTGCCTGGGAAAGAAACAGGAATCATGACATGACAGAATCCAAGGGATCCTGTTCTTTAGAACAGTTGATGAACTTTCCTCGGCAAGATGTGAAAGGAGAGGAAACAGTACCTCTGGTATGGACCAAATTCACCCCCCCCCCAGAATCCATGGAAAAAAAAGATTATTCATGCAATGCAGGTAAATAAGTTAGAAATGACAACAGTGGAAGCTTTGGCAAACATGGGCAAACCAGGTAAGAGAATTATAAACTTTTTTTAATAAGTCTCATCCTAGTTGAAAATGTTATTCAGCAAAGAAAATGAATATAGCTGTTAAGCAAAATTTATTGTCAAAAAAGAGGCATGTTTTTCCTGTTTAAAAACTGGTCATTTAAGTAAATTATGTAATATTAAAAATCAATTGAATTATTCTTATTGTAACTATCATCACTTTGAAATAATGTGTTCTGAAAAAGAAAAAAAAATTAATGTAATGCAATAGGTTCCGAAATCTGAAAGTTCTCTCTCTAACTCTAGCAAAAACGAAACTGTATTTTTACAGACGCTTTGCATTCTTATTCAGTGTCAAGATCAGGAAAAATTAATCCGTGCTGTGATTGATAGTGGATCTCAAAGTACTTATGTTAGTGTGTGAAGATGTAATAATCCATCTAAAAGCATCTCCACTTAGAAGAGAAAGTTATTCATGCACCGTTTAAAGGCAGTGAAACTAAACCAAAACAGCACAATATTTTTAATGGTAGAGGTTAGTAATTTAAATAGGACAAATACTTGTAGCTTTGAAGCTCTTTCTGAAAAAATTATTTGTGGATTTATTCCAAAGATTGAGGATAAACAATTCTTGAGTGAATTAAAAAGAAAGAAAATAAATTTTACTGATTCTTTTCAAGGGAAACGGAAATCAATCTTTTAATCGGTGCAGATGTCATAGGAAAATTATTAACAGGGAATACTGTAGAATTAGAGTCCAGCTTAACTGCTGTAGAAATCAAACTAGGTTGGACAGTATTTGGAAAGGGTTCATGTGTGGAAAGGATAATATTTTAACAACGTTTTCGATGCATTTTAAGAACATACAAGTTAATAAACTTTGAGAACTTTTGGATTTAGGAATAACCAGTTCTAATGAAATTGAAAGACAGAAAGTTGAACCTAGCTTAAATGAATTTAAAAACAAAATGAAAATTCTTCCCGACAGAAGGTATGAAGCAGAACTCCCTTGGAAATATGGCTTGTTGAATTTAAATAATGAAGTAATGAAGAATTGGTCAGAAAACATGAAAGAATGATAAACAGATTTGGATGTGAGAAATTTTTTTAAGTATTATCAATAAATATTTCAAGATTGGGAAAAATTGAACATTATTGAATGCATACTAGATTTTGAATTGAATAAAGAATGCCATTATTTGGCTCACAGACCAGTTATTACGTTAAATAGCCAAACTACTAAAATTCTTTCTGTTCTTGATGCTTTTGTGTTTGAAAGAGGGAACCTTCTATAAACAAATGCTAAATGGAACTAATTTGATACAGCTAATACCCAACATTTTCGATCTATTTAGAATGTATCCAATTGGTATTAGTGCGGATATAAAGAAGGCTTTTTTAATGCTGTCTGTAGCACCGAATGACAATTTCTTAGGACCCCCCCCCCCCAAGTAGTGAAGGGCGGATCGTGTATAGGCACTACAGAGTTGTATTTAGGGTTTCTTTTAGCCCTTTTCAGCTAAATGCATCCATATGCATCTTTTAGAAAATTGTCAACCTCAACATGAAGAGGTAGCACAGAAACTCTGAAACATTTATTGTATGTGGACAATTGTGTATCTGGAGTGCTTAATACTGATGAACAGGAATGTTTCATTGAACATGTAAAATAATTCATGTTGAATGAATGTTTCCACCTGCATGGTTTTGAAAGCAATGTAATTTACCAAAATATTGTCAGAAACTCAAGCAATACTTTCTTTTTGGAAGCAATTTGAAATTTAGATACTGATACCTTGAAGTGTTGCACAGATATGGATACCTTGACCTGTGATAACAAAAATCACAAAAATATATATTTTGACAATTCTGCAGACATTTTTTGATCCTATTGGCATATTAACTCAAACTACATTGTTTCCAAAACTATTAATACAATATTTGTGGAAAATGAAAATTGCGTGGGACAGTGAATTGTCTCCTAATGATGTAAATGCATTTTTAAAATGGTTTAAAGATTTGTAAGTATTGAAAGTCATTACTTAGTAAAGATGTATGGTAATTAATTCCACAGCTGAATTAATGTTTTTGTTGACGCTTTGAAGGGGGCCTATGCAGTGTGTGTATTTGTGAGATCCACTATTTAAATCAGAGGTAAACTTTATTCTTGATCGAGCAAAAGCCAGAGTAGCCCCTCTAAAGCCTTTGAGTATACATCGTTCAGAGCTGATGGTTTGTTGAAGAGATTCTAGACTTGCGCTTAATTTACCACACTTAAGAATTACATTTTGGTCCAATTCTACTACAGACCTTTGGTGGATAAAGGAACAAGGGAATTGGTCCATTTTTGTAGACAATAGGGTTAAAGAAATTCGTCAACCGACTCAAGGTCACTTATGGAGGCATGTACCTGGAAATCTTAACATTGCAGATTTGTTATTGTATGGTTGCTGTCCGTGGCAAATGCTTCTCTCAAGGTGGTGGGAAGGACCTTTGTGGTTGCAAGAAAGCCCTGAATATTGGCCTCTTGGAGAAACTCATTGTGAATCGGAAGAAGAAATTGAATGAAAAAAATCAAAAGTAGTGAATATTAATCTCTCAAGAGACACCTCCTTGGCATTGGGATACTATATCTGATTATAGTAAAATGATTTAGTTTTTGTATGAATATTAAGGTTTGTGAACAATTGTACTTTTTGAATGAAAAATATAAGGAATCTTGACTTTCACAATCAGAAATTGAAAGTTCTGAAAGGAAATTAATTCGTTTAGTTCAGAGCTATTACCGTACTGACGTTAAATCTTCAAATTACATTGAAACTAACATAGATGAAGGTATTTTAAAGTGAAAACGAAAATACTTAATTGAGATGATGAAAGTTCTTTTTTGTGCCCAATATTGTTACCAGAAAAATGTGAATTTACTAAGCTGTTAATTAGAGATGTACATAAGAAAAACTCATGTAGGAATTCAAATGATGCAATGCTTGTTAAGAGAAAGATATTGCATACTTACAGAAATTTTTTTTTCTGTATAATTGTATTATCTGTAAACACTTTAAAGTTAAATCTATGTCAAACAAACCAATGTCTTTACCACCAGATCGTGCGCCATTTGAAATTGTGGGAACAAGTTTCGCAGGGCCTTTATTTTTGAAAGATGAAAGAAAAGTGCGGTTAACACTGTTTACTAGTGCTATTCATCTTGAACTTGCTAATTCCTTAACTTTTGACCCTTAGATGCTTTATTGTTAGGCGTGGACGTTCACGAACAATCTATTGTGATAAAGGAACTAACTTTTGAAGCACCTTTAATGATCTATCAAAATTTAATTGGAGTAAAATACAGGTAGAAACTAGAACTCCTGTAACATAATGGAAATTTATCCCACCAACTGAGGATTAGTGGGAAAAGCTAGTCTGCACTGTAAAAGAATTGTTAAAGGGTACTTTGGGTAGATCAGTGTTAAATTATGATGAATTGTATACTGTGCTTTGTGATTGTGAATCCATTATACGCTGTAGACCATTAATACATGTGTCAGAATATCCTGAAGAACTGATTTCTCTTATCCCAGCATGTTTCTTACAGTGGCATAACATACACCCCCACAACCCCCGCACTGCGGGGGGCGGGGGGCAAAGCCTAATTGACGCCATTTACGTAGATTTTCTCAAAACTCGCTTCACTTTTTTTTAAATCGAATTTTTAAGCGATTTTCCAATTGGTGATCTAACGTCATTTACTATCAAAACTTCAATACACTCATTAGATATCTTTAATCCTATAGCCAAATAAAAAAAAAAAATTTTTTTTCATTTGCTGAAATCCAGGTGACGAGAGATACTTTTCTTTAGTGAATTTTTATTTAAACCTAGACTACTAACAAATAAAACAAAAATCAGATGGAGAATCGAATAAAATGCTAGGAATATATAAAAATTCAACGCTGTTATTATTACTGTATTCATTACATTAGCTGCAAGGGGGGGAAAAGACATGATTAACTTTTTACAATGCATCAGAGAAAATTGTATTGCCGTCTTTAGTCCCCCCCCCCATGTGTTTCAATTTCATTTACTAAAGTTGTAAATAACGTACATCTGTTATGCTTTTTTCAAGCAGAATAGTATTACGATACTTGGAAGAGCACAGAGAGCATTTTAAATGATTATTTGATGATAGATTTATAAGTATTCAATCAAATGAAGCATGAGAGGAAAGCATAATAGAATGTATCAGTTTTTTTATTTCTTTTTTGATGAAATCATCTTTGCTTCATACAAAGAACTCTCCTTATTGAAAGTTGCAGTATTTACGCTAGAATATAATCGAACTTTACGTCAAGCTCCTCCCGGAATTCAGAAATAAAGAATAAGGTACGCGATACCTCTTTTCTTTTGTAAGAATTTTTAATCGAAAATCATTTTACAGTAATCGTGTGTTTCTTAGTGCTCATTTTTATTTAAGTTACCAGGTTATCTATCATTAGATTTACTGTTTTAATAAATATTATAAATACTCTCTAATGTTATACATTATTTACTTCGTTTACTCAGACTCCGGTTATTTTGTATTCTATTATGTTTAATATAAAAAAAATTTACATGATGTATAAAGGTACATTATGTTATTGTTTGACAATCCTTTGTGTATGCACACACACACTTGGTAGAAAAGAGTTTTCTTAAGGACGAATGAGAGAAGAAACCACTAGACTTGTTAATTCAATGCCGAAAAGACTTTAGGAGGTTTTCAACACACGAGGCTATCCAACCAGCCATTAAATAGCTCATTATCCTTTTTAAATATTTTTTATAGTTACTACTAAAACAGTAAACACAGACTTTTTCTACTTGATTATTGTTGGTATCGCTACAAACCTGTCCTTATTTTAAAAACTATGAAAGCAAACCGAGTTTACTTTTGGAATTCTCAATACTTGGAATAAACTAAATAAAATATAATTTTTAAAAAATTTCAAATTCCAGTTAACATTTTTTTTTTTTATGTAAGCAGTAGTAGGTGAATGCAGACTTTTTCTAGCAAGCATATATATAAGATCCGGCTTAGGGCCCAATTATTTTCCGTTACGCCACTGGTTTCTTATCTGTATTAGAAACTTAAACATTGAGGTATTGAAGAGTTAAATTCGAAAAGCCTCAATAAAAGAATAAAATAACGGAGTAAAGGTTAAAAGGTTTATGGCAATGATTTAGGAATGAATACCTTAGCCAACTTATTCAAAAAATAATGAAAAGCAATCATGTGATCTTCAGATTGGAGAAATAGTCTTAGTTGGGAATAAAAAAAATGGTTGTTTTAGGCTTTGGCATAAATTATTGAATTAATTCCAGGATAAGATGGAAAAATTCGCTTAAAAGACTTGCAACCAATTACAGCGTATCTACCCTTTAGAGATACGATCAGATGAAAATCTTAAAAGGGGTCTAGAGGAACCAATTCCCACTGAATCAAACTCTGTCTGATGACATAATATTTAAAAAATATACTTAATTCGGGAGATGTGTGAAGAAACCAAAGAGATTTCTATTTAATAGAATTTGTTGTGTGCTTGAGACTCCTTCTGAGTCTCAAGGAGGGGAGAATGTTGTAAAGTGAAGAGAAACAAAACTGTTCTCAGGTGGCGCTATTTATGACATCAGTCTGCAAGCTGACGAATATAATCAGAACTGGCTGTGTCTTTGGCTATAACCAAATACTTAATTATGTATATTTCTGTGCCATCCTCAGTAGAACAAACATATAATTTTGAAAGACGTCCAGTCTTATTTGATCAAAGTTACCCATCATCTAATAGATGCAAACCACAACTTCGGAATTCTAGGATCTACATTTAAATTACTTCAAACAGAATGTGACATTAAATATATTAAAATGATTTTAGAAAAAAAATATATTACTTGATAAAGCAGCATTTAAAATTGCTAAAATAATTAGTTGAGCTAAGCTGAATTAAATTTTCTTTACATACTTCATTTCCCTCATCTCGACAGTAAGCTCCACTGGGGCACTTACATCGCAAAAACATCAGAAAAGGGCCTAAAACATCTAAATCTCCTGAAGAGACTAACTGTTACCAACTGAAGAGCTACCAGGATTTTTTATCCCCAGTTTATAAAACCTATGTCTGTCCAGTGTTGGACTATGATTGTGAAGTTGTGACACTGGCAAGTACAACCAGCCTTGAAAAGTGTGATGTCGTTCAGAACAGTGCCCTCAGAATTATAACCTATGGAGCCAAATCAATTTCAATTACAGCAAAGTAACTCCAGACTGGCATCAAACCTCTTGATAGTCATAGAGACAAATTCACTCACAAATTTTGGGAGAAAGCCAGAAGAGTAGATTGCAGGTACTGGAATGAGTACAGATGTGCAACACAGAGACTCAGGCTTCTCTTTCATATGCGAAACTTATGAACAAACATCAACTTCCTCTACTAATGACTTGCTGTACCCCTATTCAGTTCTACCCCACAGTCGCTACTGCACTGCCTTCATCTAAACAGCTCAACTTAACATGACATCAAATAAGGCTGATGCCATTCCTGACGAGCTAAAATCCTATGCTCTGAAATTGATCAAACAAAGATATCCAGCGAATGAGTGCTCCATATCTACACTGACGGCTCATAACTGCCATTGGCAGTGGGAAAAAATGCAACCAATTACAATGGTGGGGGTCTTGGCTGTCTGTGAAGCTACAACGCAATTACTAGCTGCTGGCCTAGCTCCTGCAAAAGTTGTCTTCTTCATAGACTTTCAAGCGACAATTTTAGCTTTAAACAGTTATGCACCAACTGACTAGCTTAACACAATTCTGTGTCAAACTAAAATTGTGTTGGGTCTCAAGTCATGGGACCCCCGGCAATGAGAGCCAACTAAAAAGTCAAGCAGCGAGCTGAGTCATCTCAATCGTAAATCCCCTTCACTCTCAGAAGAGCAAAGAGCATTATTTCCACATTCATTGACAAATATACTACAGTGACCTAAAAGACTAACAGCCTTGGAAAGCCAATGGAAACTCTGGCCACTGAAGGTCCAATCCCTGAAGAGAGTCGAAGCTGTTGCCCGCTTTTTCATGACTTTTTGGGAGTATACCTCTACTGGCTTGGCTGCTGATGAGGCCAGCCCACTCTGCGGCCATGCCAGAATAGATGGCAACCACCTGCTTCAATACACTGGACTCTATGAATACCCGGCTGTCAGTACTGGGAGGCTCGCAGTCAAATGGTCAAGAAGCCAAGCATGGGCATTAGATAAATAATCATTTCCTTCAGAGTAAAAATATATAATAAAATGTCTGTAGGACTGGTTTCTCAAAATGTATCAGGAAACAGAAGTAAATATAGTTTTAAAAATATTCATATTTATTACAGTAATTGATAATGACTCAAAAAATCTTATCGAATTCATATCAAACACTGTTTTGTATGTATTTAAGTAAACTTTTAAATCATTTTAACAAGTTTCTTCTAAATTGAAGAATGCAAAAATAAAGCAGTACTCAAAACTCATTTTTTAATTCAAGCAAGGTGTTTTATAGGACATTTAAGAAACCTCTAAATCATAGTTTTAAAACTATTATTTTTATTATATATAACTCAATTATTTAGTAACTCATAAACATTATTTTAAAAATAAACATTTGATGATTAATTCATTGATTAAAAAATCATATTTTTGAATATCATAACTATTTTCATTTCACAATCTAATAAAGTTTAAAATTACATCATCATGACCGTTAAAAAAAAGTAAAGTAATAATATATAATATTAAGCAATGGGCACTTCTTTTAAAAACGCTACTTACCTAAGGAGACAATATCTTATCACATTTCCATGACACACTATGATTTCATAGCTATCTGTTTCCTGAGAAGCATTTGCTCTATGGAAATATTTTCGGAAAGCTGCTTCAATTCTTGGACCATCTTCATGAATCTATTTTAGGAGAAAAAGATTTTTCTTTAAAATTGTGGAAGATAAGTCAAAACATTTATCCTTACAGTTAACTTTCTTACGGTCTCATTATGAGAAAGAAAGAGGAATTTTAAATACATTGCCTTATGTACACCAAAAAACTTATGTACTCAGTCACGATAATAAAAACTAGCAAGCATAAGGAAGTTCACTTTTTACTAAAAGTAATTAACAAATTCAAAACATAATAATCATTATCAACTGATATGGGTTTTCATATTTGATGATTCTACAGTAAAAATATGCCTTTCCCATTTTTTAAGGTACCTCTACATTTTTTTTTAAAGCTTTGTTTTATATTGTTTATCAATGTTTTTGCAGTAAACATGAAACAAATGTCACTAGCCACAGTTGTTGCCATTGAGCAAAAAGCTAACATTTGCTCCTATACTAAATTCAGTCATGCAACAGCCCATGAGGGCCAAGACCTACTGTGCCCATCTCAGTTTTCATGACCTTGGGGAACTGACATGCACGAGCAGATGTTAGTCTGGCGCAACCCCCCCCCCAGCGTTTAGTTCCCAAACAAGCTTGGTACTCATTTATTAACCCAATGAAAGGTTGAGTCGATCTTGTTCAGCCCTTGGTTTGCTCCCTGGACTTGCGGCATGGAAGCGTGATAACCTACCGCTCAGCCTCACTGGGCTTGAACATTCGCTAAATTTTCCATTGTAAATTAAACCACCAATTAAAAAAATTAGAGTTCATCTGTCTCTTTAATTTATTTTGTGTAAAGAATCATATATTCACCATACATAGTTTCCTATTTTACAAATAATATCCAACAAACGAAGAGCATTTTTTGCTAGTGATTTGATTTTTCTCCATGTTTCTTTAAAAATATTTCAGAACACTTTTCAAATTATTCTCTCTTTTAGCACATTTTATGGTGATCAATAACTTTGGATTTAGCAGGTGTCTCACCCACCTAGAGTAATAAAATTGCCGTGATTTTCAAACACAAAATTTAAATAAAATTAACAGATTTTAGCAGTAATTAAATTTAAGAATGCATGTAGTAGTGTATGCTTAAAATTACTGGTTATAAAGTAATGCAATTTAAAATTACCTGTAAGCTTAAAATTAGATAAAGTTTCATTACAAAATCATTAGTTTTATAGAATAAAATTATTCTTTAAAGTTGAAAATATAGTGTATTCCTGGAAAATGCATTTTTTTTATTTTCCTTGCAATGTTTTTTCTTTCATTTTGATGGGCAAGATATAAAATAAAAATATTAATTTACAATAAATAAATAAAATAAATTTTAAAAAAGTGTAAATAATTACTTTTTTAAAATAATACATAGTGTTTATGAATTTAAAATTTGTTTTATATGGATTCTAAATTATGTTGAAAGATGAATCTCTATATAACGAATTTTCCACATATTGAACTTTTCTTCGGGATTCTGAGACTTTGAAAAAATAGAGGTCCAACTGTATATGAATTTGAAAGCAATAAGTGGTTAATAACTTTAAAACAATAAAATTCATTACTATTTTCTGATCAATATTCAATGGAGGTTCTGTTTCTATAGGAAATCCTTCTCTCAGCAAATCACTGCTTTCCACAGTCACATCTGGAAAATATTTTTCAATTTCTTTTGATGTCTCTTTGGCACGTGTCATAGTAGAATGAGTTATCTTTGAAAAATCCAAATTCAGATCTTTCAAACGTTGCCCAACCAAGTTTGCTTGAACGAGTCCTAAAAGATATGCTAAATTTTATGAATAAGTACAGTGAAACATAAATGGTAACAATTAGTTATGATTTAACTAAGATTGGTAGGAATGCTAAAACAGATGAATTCAAACAAACACATTTTGTATGTTATTTCAATACATTTTTCTTCATAAGGTAGCAAATTCTTTAAAATGACAAATAAATTAAATTAGAAATAATTTAGGACAGTTCAAGATTTAATTTAATTATTGTCCCACTTTGAAGCAGCAACCATCCTTGAGGACACAAGCTGATAACACACTCTGAAAATTAAGAGTGTTAAAAAACAATAGCATAAAAAACAAATTCCTGAAAAAATAAGTGAAGTAATGTATGGAAATTTCATTTATAAGAGAGAGAGAAAGAAAAAAGTATTTCCCTTAATACATTTAGAAAGAGTTCATATACTGATAAATTCAGAAAAAAATTAAATATCAAAATGAATGTCAAAGCATCATTAACTATTAAAATTTAGTAAATAAGCTTATTTTGCTTTTTAGCAATTTAAAAACAAACCTATTTTTCCTCTCCCATAAATGTAACAATTACTAATTATTAGATTTTCTTTTCCCCATTTTGCAGATTGAAATAGCTTCTTTTAACAAAATTAAAATACGTACAGCACATTATTTAAGCAAAATAATTCAAAAAAGGTCCATAAGCCCCTTTATTTATATATAAACTAATGCTTTGAGAATTCAGCGAACAAGCAAAATATAATTTGGGACAAAAACTTTTTTTAAAAAAAGTTTCTACAATGAAAGAACCTTGAAAAAAAGAAAATGGTCAATCAATGCATTTAGGAATACTGAAAAAGTGAGACAAATATATCAACAAGTAACAAAAGTTCCCCCAGTGATTGTAAAAACCATACAACTGGCTCATTATTGGTGCAAGTTCTGTTCACAGTGAAGGAGAAATCGTTATATATATTATACTAAAACTAAGAATAAAATCTAACTTTATTTGGTTTTTCAAAGAAAAAGTACAGAAACACTAATATTTTTGCTTCCATTTTAGCAAAAATAATCATCTCACAAAACAGTGTTTCACAAAGTTGTAAGAGAAAATCACACAAATTCATCTTCTATGGTGCGAGAGGCCAAGGCCTTCTGAGCCACACATTAGGCACATATTAATTGCCTTAAAACTCCTCCAATTCTTACAGTTTTAAGGACCAAACAATCCTCTTCTACTGTATCTACCCATCAAAGTCTAGGCCATAGGTTCCCGAACTTTTTTGTCTCATAGAATAAGGTCCCCCTTACCATGTTTTTCAGTTTTGTGTAGACCCCTACTTACCTACTTTTAAATTTTTGCAAATTTATCAATTTAAATGTTTTTTGACAGCTGCTACAGCACTACTCACTTTAAAAGTTTTTGTTTCTAACTGGAGTTATTTAGTGTTTAAAACTTAAGAAACACACAGGAATTAGTTAATTAAATTTAATGTATAAAATAATTGTTACATAAAATAACTGAGCAACAAACAAATGTTTTTAATGGGTTTGATGAATCTGGTGCTTTACAATAACACATTTTTAGCATTTGGCATCAATCTTTTCAGGTTTAACCCTCAATCTCCTCGGTTAGTAGGATCCAATCTTTCTTTTTTTTAAATTTTTATTTTGGAGATTGGCAACCATGCTGAAACTCCCTCTCTAGGAAAAAGCAATTAAAAACTTTCCTAAGATGTTCCATAATTTGAAAAAATAACAGGTATATCTTTTTAAAGCCAAAATTGCTCTGACATTCGTTTCTAAACTTTACTTCAAGAACTTCGTTATGGTAATTAAAATAAGTTTCTTTTGTAATCATAATTTTTTTTTTCTTTTTGCTTTTTTTTTTTAATGTGTGACAACATGAAATCCTTACTATACTGAATATTACCATGGTCAAAGCATTCTCAAACCTAGTTTCAAAACCTGAGTAAAAGGCATTTACCAATGTTGAACGTAGGTTAAAGCATCATTCTGGCAGATTGTGACAAATTGAGAAACTGTTAAAATTCACGACGTCCAGTTTTATACTCCTTCAGCTTGATTCTGGCAAGAAACACTGAAATGATGAACCTTTTTTAATAAAATGTGTGCTGTCGCCTTGTAATTGCAAATTAACCCAGTAAATTTAGTAAATAAAGCTGTTAAATAGGTAAATATGGTTTACACTTTATTAGATTTTCTATTAAAATTAAAGTCACAATCTGGTTTAGGGTATCGTAGACCCCCATTTACATTTCATGGACCCCTGAATTATTTTTTCACTGCCGTGGACCCCTTGCAGGTCGTCATAGACCACTTTGGGAATCACTGATCTAGCCCATCCTCTTCTTCACGTATTAAATGTCCCAGCCGAAAAAATTTCTTTTAGAATGTTACTGTCATTCATGCAGATATAACATGCTCAACCCTACTGAGGTGAAATTTTGAACACTATCTGGCTCTTTGAACATTCGATATATAATTCAGTGTTATGTCTTCTACACCACATACAATTTTCCTGAATTCTCCCAAAAGCCCTTCTCAGGACTTAGCATTTAAAAGTAGCCAAAATACTTTCTTCCTTGATGGTCATATTCCAGGTCTCCAAAGCATAAGTCAGAACAGAACAGATTAGGATGTGGTAGTCATGGCTTAGGTCTTTCTAGATTGAAATCCATCCAGATCTAAGTAAATGCTTCAATCCATCAAAAGCTTTATTAGCAAAAACAATTTGTCGCTTTAAGGTAAAATATCATTGATTTTAATTAAATATTGATTACCGATAAATGAACTCCGTAACCATTTCAAATTTATAATCTCCAATTAATATATGAACTGGAATGTAAGTATTTCCATATATTTAGGTTTCTCCTGTTTGTTGATGAAGCCCACTGGTTTAGCCTTAGTCCTGTTAATAGCTTCAAAGGCTTCCATTAAACAAATTTTACTTCAAGCAAATGCCAGTACTTGGAAAAAGTTTTCTACTGTCCCTGTTATTTACTCTAGACATCCTGATGATCCTCTCCAACACAATTTTGAACACAAGTCAAGAGAGGGCCTCTCCATGTCCAATAAATACCCTTACTGATGAGAAGGCATCCATGTATTAGGACATTACAAAAAGTCGCATTAAGTGACATATTTACCAAATTTGCCAGCTTTATGAAAATATCAAAATCATGCATAGATTTAAATAATCCATTGCAGCCAATGGAATAATGTGTGCATAGTGGTCAATAAACAAAAAGATGTAAATCAATACTAAAACCACAAGGGATTTCTCCATAATTTATCTCAAGCCAAAATTATGGTCATAGGTGGTTTATCTGTATAGAACTCACATAGATAGTCATCAACAATACTATTTACACAAAAAAGAATCCTCTTGTGCAGTAATTCAGAAAAAACTTTGTAGCATGTGTACACAATAAAATCCATCAATAATTTTCACAAACCAAAGAATCTCATTTTATTGATTTGGCAAACTATGCTTATAAGTCAATCCTTTGAAATCTTTTCAAAGCAATTTAATAATTAAATGGAAAGTTCCACAGTTCTTGAAACTCAATATTTTAGAATTTCTGCTTGCATGAGATTGATTCCAGGTATATTGTAGTTTTTAAGCTCCTTGACAGCAGACACTGTTTCCTGCAAATTTGGTAGTGTCAATACCCTAGAATCTGTCAAGATTCCTTCTAGAGTAAAACAAAATAGAATACTCATTACCCTTTAATAAATCCTCACAATATGCAAACCACCTTTCCAAAATTTGAAAGATCATATTTAAGGATATTAGCTGATTTATTTCTACAGAAAATGATTCCAGGTTTATAATCTCTTCAACAATAGCTGACCTCTTGGATTTACACAAATTAATGACACAAATTATTTTTAACAACTCCGAGTGATAATGTCCTACTCAGTTAGCAAATGCTAACTTGGTTTAATATTAGGCAAAACTTTTCTCTTCTAATATGATTACAGTATATAAATGCTGTCTCATAATTTTTACAATTGTGTATGTAATTTTAGTTATGTAACTCAAAGACAACATTTTTTGATGTGTAACATCTTTCCTCTCGATTGCTGGAGATTTGTGGGGGTGATTTCGTGAAAAGGGACGGAAATGCGTAACAGGAAGTTGGGGAAGCATGCGATAGTCCGGTGAAGTTCTGTTTTTTCTCCTTCATTCGGGAGGGGCTCCGCCCCCCACCCACTGCAGTCTAGGCCATGGGATCTTTGTTTTTGTTAGGCAGAGACGTGGTTAGACAATGACGAACGTGTTTCGATACCCGATTTCGATTGCTGCGTACAATTTAAACCAGAGGTTCCCCAAACTTTTTCGCCTCATAGACCCCTTGCCATGTTTTTTGGTTTGGAGTACAACCCCTGCTTAATAAATATTGAATTTCTGCAAATTTATCAACTTAAATATCTTTTTGACAGCTGGTACTACTACTTTAAATGAATTAAATTTCTAACTCTAATGAAATATAGTGATTAAAATTTGAAAAGCAGATGTTAATTAAATAAATTAAATGTTAATTAATACATAAAATAACTTAAATAAAAAAAACGAATGATTTCAAAGGGAGGGATGAGTCTGGCACTACAATAACAGATTTTCAACAATTGGTGTCAATATTGTCAGGTTTAACCTTAAATCTCTTTTCTGTTAACAATGTAAAGTTTTTTTTCTATTTGTTTTGGTGATTGGCAACCGCGCTGAAGCTTATTCTCAGTAGGAAAGGGATTAAAAACGTCCTCACGACATTCCATAATTCGGGACAAATAATAGGTTTGCCTTTTTAAAGCCGAAATTGCTGATATCTATTTCCAAACCTTAAGATCTTCGTTAGTGCTTATTACGATCAGTCCCTAATGTAATAGGGCATTTTTTTTTCAATGTGACCATATGAATTCATTGCCTACTGTGATATTACCATAATCAAAGCATTCTCAAACCTGGTTTCAAAATTTGAAAAAAAAAAACCATTTAAATGTTGAACTAAGGTTAAAATGTTCTGACAAATTCTGTGACATACCGAGGAAAATTTGGGACCTCCAGTATTATACTTCCTTAGAACTATGGAAAGAAATGATGAAATGGTTCTTGTTTTAATAAAATTTATGCTGTCACCTTGTAAGTGCAAATTAATAATATTAAATTTAGGAAACTGTTAAGTAGGTAAAATTTGATTTCCTGATTAGGTTTTCTTTTAAATTTAAAGTCCTGGTCTAGTTTATATAATAAGAGCCACTATCATAGACCCCCCCCCCATTTACACCTCATAGACCCCCAAATTATGTTTTTGCTGACGTGGACCCCTTGCAGATCGTCATAGACCACTTTGAGAATCACTGATTTAAACGACCGGGCCACAGAGCAGCTGGTGTTGCAATCTATCGTAAGCAGAACAACTCACATGTTGTGGCTCGACATATGGATATTACTATAGTCAAGATATTGGGGACATATGTGCGGCAAAATTCTTATTTGAAAATGGACAAACAGTGATTTTGGTGGTTGTATACATTTCTCCGAATCAAACGGTTGAAAAAATTAAAGATTTCCTGCATTTTTTACTTTTACCATATACCAAAGGTGGTTCTGCTCTTTTTTTTAAAAAAAAATCTGTCACTCACTTCCCATGATTTTGAGTGGTGATTTTAAAGTTAACTTCAATTTGCTAGAAGCCGAGCCACTCATAACTTTTTTGAATGATGAACTCAAGCTCGAAATGAACACAAATCGAAATGTTTCGGCAACTAACAGAGGTACTGTTATTGACGCTATTTTTCAACGGTTTTTAAATACTTTGAAAACACAAGTATATGTGTCATATTTTATTTATCATAAATTATCTTTACCGCTCTTCTCCAAAGTGAACAAGAACAATTATTTTTGATAAAAAATTGCATTACTCCTTGTGTTAAATAAAATTTTCATTCAAGATATAATTATTCCATAGAAAATTATTTCCAATCATACTCGATTCATTTTTTTCAGGATTTAAGTTACTATTGCGAATTTACCACGATAACATGTCAGATGTTACACATCGTATGTGAATACTGTAAGGCTCGTTTCTTTTTTTTTTTTAAATTAAATGCTAAGGAATTTTTAGCAATTTATAAGTTATTATTGGGATAGATAAGAGTCAAAGCTTAATTATCTTGTTCAGGAAGCAATAAACTGAAAAGAACCCTGCCTTTCACCAAGTTATAATGATACTTCAATTTCATAGTTGGGTGCAGTCTTTTGACTTAATTTAAATTAATATTACAAGTTAAAGCAATACAAGGGCTCTTTATAATGGATATCATAATTTTGAACCCCAGTCAGCTGCTGCTGATGACACTTGAGCTGACACCCAACTTCCTAAGAGGGGGTGGACTAAGTAGACACATATTTAGCATCAGTATTCTAAACTGATTAAAATGGAAGCCCAGTGGCTGAGTGGTAGTGTATCACACTTCCATGCCACAGGTCCAGGGTTCAAATCCCGGGCTGGGCAAGGTCGACTCAACCTTTCACCCCTTCAGTGGGTCGATAAATGAATAACAAGCTTGCTTGGGAACTGAACACTGGGAGTTCTGCTTCAGACTGACCACTTGGTTGAAACACAGTGCCTAAGGTCATGTAAACCGAGATAGGCCCAGTAACGCCTTGGCCCTCATGGACTGTAGCACCACTGAGTTCTTAAATTACTAGAAATGTAAAAATAAACAAAAAACATTTATCAGATTTCTAAGATCGATAGCTCAATGAATTAAAATAAAATAAGTAACAACAAAATTTAGAATGTACCATAAAACCACCTGCACATTAATACAGAATTAATCACACTTATCATTTATTTTTAGAACTAATCAACCACTTATAAAACTGAAAACTTCAATCATAGGGATGTATATGTTTAGTATCTAATGACTATATGTATGTGGGAAAAATAAAATTTAAATTTGATGCAGAAAAAAACTCCTGGGAACACTACTCTTATGTTTTAATAATGTGTATTTTTAAAATATTTGGCATAACACATTTATAATTCTTTTGAATCAAAAATGTGATTGTCAACTACTGAAATAAAAATTAAAATAATTTTTACAAGTTAGTTAACATATTTTTTCTTGGCAACATAAAAATATAAAAAGATTCAGGTGTTTTTTCTAAATAAAATGTTAAATTATGATAATTTTTAGAAACATGTTTCCTAAAAACAAATGATTTGGCACTTTAAATATTCAAATTTAAATCATGCAACAAAACTATTAAATCCATATATTTCAAATATAAATTACCAAACTGATAAGATAATGTTTAAATTTGTAGGGAACCTAATGAATGATCCTGTTGGTCTCATCTAAACAAACTTTTAACACTTTAATACAAAAAACTTTCTTCTGACTCTTCTTTAGCGAATGCTTTTGCACAGCATTACAGTGGTGCTAATCGCATAAACACTTATGCATAAATGCATTCGTCTGGACTTAAACAAAACAAAAACTACACTCCTGCAGTCAGAATTTGAATCTAGTACTGACTCAGTTTTTGATGCTCCCATTACTCAAGGCAAATTGTCCTATGCTCTAAGAAGCCTTCCTTGTGGTAAATCACCTAATGGAGATGGAAATCCATTCCGAGTTTCTCACCCATATTGGCCCTAGGGCACTTAAAACTGTTTGGAACTTTTTCAATCCAATTTGGAATACTAGTATTGTACCGGCTGAATGGCAAACCTCTATCATTATACCCATACATAAGAACAAGGATCATAATAATCTCTTCAACTATAGACCAAAATCACTTATTAGTATTGCAGGGAAGGCTATGGAGAAAATAATTGAGAGTAGACTTAACTACTTCTTAGAAACTAGTAGATTATTTGATGAAGAATAGGTAGGGTTTAGAAGCTCTAGATCTACTAACCAACATGTTGCCCTCCTGAGCCAATTTGTCAAAGATGCCCAGTATAATTGACCTCAAGTCTGCCTATGACAATGTATGGCAGGAGAGCCCTCTACTGAAGCTGTCAAAACTAGATATTAGAGCAAACCTGCTTAACTGGATTCGAGGCTTCCTGTGCCAATGCTCTTGCCCAGTCAGGTACAATAACGCACTGTCAAAATCTAAGATCCTAAAAACACAGACCTCCCACAGGGAGCTGTTAGTAGCCGTTCCTTTTTTAACATCTATATTAATGATTTGATTTTGAATATAAGAGAAACTCCTGCCATTCAATGCCTCTTATACACTGATGATTAGGTTTTCTGGACAGTTTCTAAAAAAGAAGCAGTGAGAAGCATAAAGACTAAACTATCTGCCGCTTTGAAAGTTTGGTGTGATACTAATAATATGGAGGTGAACTTAAATAAATCATACTGCTTGGCTTTCTCACTAATGCATCAAACTTTGGGGATCTTCAGCTGACCTATATAAAGGTGCAATAAATTAAAATATTTGAGAGTGATGTTTGACCAAAAACTAACATGGTAGCCCCATGTAGAGAACATTTCCAACAGTGCCACAAAGAGAATTAGATCCCTTAAACACCTTGCAGGTGCAAGATCGGGCTGTTCCGGACAAATTTTGCTCCAAATCTATCATACATTCATTCTTCTCCTTTTGACTTACTGCTGTGAACCACTTGTTGTGGCTGGGAAAAATGCAGTGGTTTAACGTACACCACCGCATACAGGCAAATATTCTCCATTATGCCATTGGAAAAATGTACTCGATACTCTGGAAATAATCCAAAATCAGTCCTTACTTGTTGCTGCTGGAGCAGTAAAGACCCCCCCCCCCCGATAGACTCCATAGTTATATTGACTGGTGATAAGCCTTTGAGAACTATAATTAAAAAAAAGGCCTAAATTCTTTGGGAAAAGATCATTAGAGCACCTACGTTTTTCACTCTGGAAGGAAAACAATCAAGACCTGAATAGAAATATACAGACCCAGAAAGGCTTTCTAAAGGGATTTCAGTTAAATGCCCTTGGATTAAGTCATGAACTGGAATTACTCATTCCACCACAAAATCCTTGAAACTTGTATGGATTAATCTTGACCTGGGTCAAAAGGTAACTAAAAGTAATACAGACTCTTCTATTTTGAGAGCCCTCGCTCTTGAAGTATTAAATATTCATTATGCTTACCAAAGTTGATTCGGATCATTACCGATGGATCCCTCCTATCTGATAGCCCTAATGCAGGTGCTAGAGTTTTCTCCGAATTTTTTTTCTTTTTACCTCTGTGGGCTGAGATACTGCGTTTGACAATGAGATTGCTACGATTCTCACAGCTCTGTCACAGTTGCAGTGCCTCTTGGAAAAGTTTACAAGAGCTGTTATCCTCAGCGACTCCAGAGCTGATCAGCAAGCTGTCATTTCTGATAGCAATCCCATAACACAGGACGTATTGGATTGCTGTCATTATCTTAAAAAACCTAGCATCGCTTGGGAAAACTAGTCTTTCAGTGGGTTTCTGCCCACTGTGGAGTTCCAGGTAAAAAGAAAGCTGACTTCCTGGCTAAAAAGGGTGTTCTTGTCATGCAGAAAGTTACTTGTCCTATGTCCTCCTATTCAATTAAAAGATCAATCAAAGCCCGTGTTCAGGAAGACCTCTACAACCATGTTTCCCACAAGTTTTGGTCAAAATGCTATTCTGAAAGCATAGATTCTACAATGCTATTCAAAAGCCATAGAGTGGTCGCTGAATTCCGCCTAGCCAACAGACACGATTGCCTACAAAACCATCTGTATAGAATCAAAGTTGTTCCTACCTGGATATGCACTCTGTGGAGCTCCGGCGAGGTCATGGACTCTGCACATCTTTTACATTGTCCTGCTCTGCACAAGACATTTCTCGCCGAGCATTACTGGTAGGCATGTTAGATTGATGAAATGTTTCAGCTTTTTTTGTATTGTGTTCCCCCCCCCCTTTGTATTTGAGGTAACTATTCATTATCTGCCATTAGAAATTTTAAAAAATTATGTTTGTCAAACATGTTAAGGAAGACTTTAGTACCACATCTTTAGCTAACATCTTTCTTTTGCACTTACTTTGTATACTTTTGTTCTCTATTAGAAGCTTTTGATTGCTATGCGCCTTTCATGCATTGGCCTAAAACCCCAGACCCCTTAAGATTTAAAAACACCTCCCTTACTCCTGATATATGGCTGATTTAAAGGTTTCTTAATATAGTCATAAGACAGCCTCAGCTACTTGTACAGACTTAGGTGGTGCACCAGCGTCATATGCACCTATGCAAATATTCTTCAGTGCCGCGCTATACCGGCAAGCAAGAACTTTCCGTAAAAGAAACTAGGCAAGAATTTTGTCTTTGTAATATGCTGACATGAGCAAATAATAGAACTCTAACACTTTGAAGATCACAAACATAAAAATAATTAAAATTTGCTGCACTTGCAAATAGCTTATAGATGGATTGTAGTTAAGTCAAGAGTAAAAAAAGAAACAAGCGTAGCTGGTCCATCCTTCAAGTAAAACAACAATAATAAACAGTAAATATCTAATTAAAAAAATTACAAAATACTAATTTCAAATAAATAATGTACTTTCTGTATTATTTAGTGATCTGTTCTATGAATCAATTTAGTGATTAATTAGTGATCTAGACTAGGATGGCACATCTTTCAATTTTTTAGAGGTCTTTCAGTGTCTATAAAAGAGAGAAATTTTAACATTAAACGAGAGACCTTTGTGGACTCCCTAGAAGGGAGTGGTCTTTCTAGGGAGTGGTCCATGTGGACCACTGTTCTATAGCAATCTAAATTTTTGTGCAGTATAAACTTAATTAGTAAGTAATATTGCTGCTCCAAAAGATACAATAATTAACAACTTAATTCTAAACTAGCAGTAATACTGAAATCAGAAAAATATTAATTTTTTCACTTTGTAAAAAACCAACAGTGTTAAGAAAAACTGAAAATCAACTAGGTAGTTATCAAATATTTAGTTGAAAAACTGAGTTGCATTCTTTATTTATATATTTAAACATAGTCTTTAACACAAAGAAACCTTTAAAAAAATTTAGTTTAAAAAATCACAAAAGGGAAATGTTTAATGAGACCTGTTTCTTGTTTACAATTAGTGATATTTGACTATTTTGCAATTTAAATCTTAACATTCTAAAATAACATTTTTTAGCAAAAAAGTTTATTAATCATGTGTATTTGCTTTCACTTAAATGTACACATAATTTAATTTACCTTTTGACCCCTACCCCCCCCCCCAAGTTAATTTTTTTTAACTGACAGAAGAAACAACCATTTTTGTACTAGAATGAACATGTGTCTGGAAGTGTTTTGATAGATGAAATTAAACCTATTTCCAATTAAATAAACTTTCTTAATAATAAAACTAAAATAATAAGAATTAATTTTTTTTAAGATGCTTAAAAGCGATCACCAAAACACAACAGACAATCTTGCATGTGTTTAGGATTTAACAGTTCAATCATTTTTATCAATGCACAAAGTGATGTTTAGTAAACTGTACTATACTTATTTAAATTGTTTTGCTCATAAGTGATTCCAGTGAATTTCAAATGAAATGTGCAAAAAAATCCCTTAATAAATCATAATAATGGTTTTAATTTAAAATCAAAAATTCATTTCTGAGGAATTGTTAGGAAACACTAAAAACTCCTTTTTAATACAAACAATTTTGAACTATTCAAATACTTTCTTTAAAATTGCTGACACAATTACAGTTTTCAGATTTTAAAAGATGTTGAAATAAAAATATAACTAAAACAGAGCATAATCACACCCTTATGTAAAGTTAAGTATTATGTTATAGATGATAAAATATGAAACACTTAGAACTCAAAAAAAGTTGCATCAATTTCAATAAAAATGAGTAGTATAAAATATTCTGCTGTTAGCAATATAGTGAAGTCAGAATATAATATTGTTAGAACTCTTTTCTACATGAGAAAGTATTCAAATTAGCATCCAATTCTTTAACATTATGCACAGTGAAGTATATTTTACATCAAATAAAGAGCTTTTAAAAATAATTGCTTATAAATAAAACTAACAAAAAATCTTTGAATTTGTTACCAAATGTTGTAAGAATCCTCTTCTCATCTACACCTTCATTTGAATAGTATCGGCCATGCCGAATAAGAAAAATGTTTCTTGTTGCAGTAGGTTTTAATTCTGCTTTCTTTTCTTCCATTTCTTTATCAGAAACTTTTTTCTTTTTGTCAGGTTTTATCAAGCTTAAAACATCTCTTCTACAAAAGAAAAAAACCCTTAAAATATTTTTTTCTAGTAAAGTGATCCACAAAATTGATATATTAGATCTACATACACAAACAAAAAATAAAACACTTAAATTAATTTCTGCAAATTTATCTACAATTAAAGTCTTTATTCCATGATAGTTGAAACTATAAAGAAGAAAAAAGTAGATTTTTTATTCAAATTTAATGCATTTATTATTTGGATAAAATCAGTACATTAAAAATTGTGGTACTGTTGGTTTTTAAAATTAAAATGACCCTAGCAACAATCAACTGACAAAGACGCATCCAATTAGTAGCTCTATAAAATTACTATCATGTTGAAGACAAAACATACAATTTATGTTTCAAACAAAAATTTTACTATTTTTTGATTACTTACATTAAAATAATTATGATAAAATTCCTTTTTTTACTATTTTTTAAACAAATTCATCACGTTCTTAATCTTTTCTATTTTAAAGATACTTTATATAATTCTCGAATTTTCATTGTATGTTCCATTCTTATAAAATGTATGAATTCATTTTCATTAAAAACTTTAAAGGATAGATTTGATTTAAGAATTATTTTAAAATACCAAAACAAATTCTTTAAACTTTCAAAAGGATCTTTTTTGAATTTTTAAGATAAACTGTACGAAGTAAATTTACTTCTAATCTCATTTTTGCATCTTACTTTGGGACTCACCCAAGAAATCAATTCTCTTTTACTTTCCATTGGTTTATTGGGCAAATCATGCACCCTCCAGTGGATCCCGGCCTATGTTGATATCGAAGGGAACGAGATGGCCGATTTCCTTGCCAATGAAGCCAGAACACTTGAACCTGTAACTTCTTCGACTACGGTCTGATGCCAACGCAGTCGCAAAACAAAAGCTCTGCTCAAATCGCCAAAAAAAATTCTCGCTGCCAGAATTAAATTATAGTTGAGAAATTACAACAACAACCAGACTAAGGACATGAAGATTCTGCCTGATGGATCCAGATCATATGTGGAATGCAGGAACTGCCCAGGTGAGCGACTGGATCCCAAACACCTTTTTAGATGTCCTTCCGTTGTTGGTGTCCTTTTTAAAATAGACAATGACTACAGCATGGACATCCTATACTCTGATCATGCCATGGATGTTGCCACGGCAGTGATTCATGCCTTTGGCAATATTTGACTCATTTCTATGTTTTTATTTTATTATATACACCTTTGCACTTTGTCATACACAACAACATCTTACTTTTTTTAGTTGGGGTGATAGATTTTTAGGTGCACTGATCACTTACTGCAGTGAAACGAAAAAATACTTTATATACACACACATATAATATATATATGTGTGTGTAAAATAGAAAGATCTCTCTATGCAATTTTATTAGCATTAAATAGCCCATTAGAAGAAAATTCTAATGGGCTATTTACATCCCAATAAAATATTTATTTTAAGAAATACCATAGGTACAAAGAATGAATTTGGGAAAATAATTATGATATTAAAACTAGATAAATTAAAGAAACATCTATACAGACATGCCACCCCCATCTCAAACTTTTACACTAAAATCTCAATATTTAAAGTTTTAACCTGGGAGCAATTGCACTCTCGATATTAACATAAGTGCTAACCCTGATCCTTTTTTTTTTCTTTTTTGGGTGGATCCTAGCAGGGTACACTTCTTGACAAATTTTTTCAAGCCAAAAAATTCGGCAATAAAGTTTACAATATGGTAAACCTGCGAAATTTAGGGAATAGTAACCCTATTTGGATCGGATCTTTTGGACAGTGGTCCTTTTTTTCTGATGGACAGCTTGAAGACTTGTAAGATTTTTCTAGAAAGCTGAAATTGAAGGAATGAATGGATTTTCTTCTTTTTTTTTTAAATGAAACAACTGCTGAAAGAATATTTGTTAGAGAGAAAGGAAGATGTGTTAATAAACTCAGTTTGGACGATGTTTTTTCTCACTATTGCATCTTAGAAGCAACGGTTTTTCTGTTTTCTTCTTGAAGCCATGGATACCACATTGTTTTTTTCAAGCTTGACGAATGGATATTTTTTATTTTGAATAAAAGATGTAAGAAAGAAATGCTTGCTTTGTGAATGAGTGAATGATTGAAAATATTTCGGTAGGTATGGATGTCCGAAATATGAAAATAATTTGTTTTTGAGAGAAATGGAGATTTTTAGTTCATCAGCCTAAGGCATTCATATTGGATTTCTTTTCCCACTGTAGGGTTTTAGAAGCGACGCTTTCAGTTTTTCTTGTTGAAGCTGTTTTAGAAACCACGTTTTCTTCGTAAAAACACGATGGATGGATTTTCTTCTGAATAAAAGGTAAGAAAGTAATGATTGTTTTTTGTGAGGATGAAGGAATGATAGAATCTTGTAATGGATGCTTGAAATTTGCATTTAATTTCTTAATTTTTGACTTTATGTTTCCTACGTTGTCCATTTTAGAAACCACATTTCTTTGATGTTTTTCCTCTTTTGACGCCATTTAAAAACCAGTTTCTCTCTTGTTTATGTCTCTGATGCCATTTTGAAAAACGCGGTTTTTACTTGGCGCCATTTGGCGAAAAACTTGTTGCCAAATACAGCAGTGTGCTGTGCTAGGATTTTACCCTTACTTTTAGACTTTTCAGTTTTTCTTTGATAATTTGAGAAAAAATCCAATCAAACTGAACAAAACTATTTCAAATATTCGTGACTTTAAATAAAGGACACAAATCACATACACTTTTTGTTATATTTTGTTCAGTTAATTGTAGTTTTATTGTCCTTCAATAATCGACAAATAGGATGCTGAATTTTTTTTTTGCTTATATCTTTTTGACTGGGTGCAGTGTGTCTTGTGGTACACTTGACACACTGCACTTCTTCATATCTTTCTTGATGGAGTTTTTAGACAGCATTTGAAATTTTTCTTTTCAACTCAAAATGTTTCATGTTCATCGCTTTTCTCAAATTTAACTTTTTATCATGATTAATATCCATTATTTCATAAGATCTTTCCCTTGCTTGACCATTTTCAGCTTCATCTAATAAAGATCGTAAATTCCCATTTCTTTTTTTATATTCTGTTCATTTACATTTATAAACCAATCATACAACATAGCAATCAAAATCACTATGTCCTTCCCAGGGGGAAAATGTAGCCTGGTCATAGAAAATATTTTTGGAACAAAAGTGGTCACAGGGGGAATTCAGTCACCTCAAGTACCTTAAGTTGTAAAAAAATGTCTTCCTCTCCCAAAAAAGAGGCAAATACATTTTAGTTCCTATGAAGACTATGATATAGGATGATACTTACAAGGTCATTGGTAATAAACAAACAGTTTTTCCACAATTAAACATTTTGTGAGACTGGGGTGATTGTGTCCCATCTAATTTCTCCCAGGTTTCATTTAGACAAATGAATCCCCTTGCTGCTTTAGTAATATAATCCAACTATAATGTAAGTAAAAAATGCTATAATTACCGATCCCAATTATCATTCCATTTGACAAGGGATTGTTGAATAATTGATGTTGCTGCTTGTAAAGGATTTTCTTCGGATATTGCACATTTTAATGCACAAGCCACTGCAGTTCCAGCAGAGAACGCACCAAGTAGTTTTGAAAACAACTTGAATACCATAATAAAAAAATCAAAATCTAAAAAAAAAATTACTTGTACATCATCTTAATTTTTCTACTCCCTTAAAATGTCAAACCAAAAAATACCCTAGATGGTTTAACATTTTACAGTGAAACAAATGTTTATACCAGGAATGCACAACCTATGGCCCGCGAACGTCTATTATAAAAGAAGAGTAATCTAATATGGAATGGACCTTTTTTAATTAAACAGGGGAAAATTGGATTCGAAAATAGTATTACAGCAAATAATTGTTTTACAGTTGCTCATTAAGTTTTTTTTTCAATTTATTACGCGGCTTTTCAATATGTTTCCTTCATGGCTATCTGCGAGTACGAGTTTTCGTATAGGAGAAGCTCGCGGATGTGATCACAGGAAGCAATTATTTCTTCCATCACATGGTCTGGATGCAGAAAAGGTCGAAGAACAAATGTGTATTCACGCACGCGTGCCAGAACAGTCTCTATTCGAAATTATGCTGAGCCAATCAAAAGTACCTATCGAACTCACGTTTTTCTTCATAGTGAGTTCTACCAATAATAATTTTAACTTCTACTTAGCTGCAGCGATCATTCTTTTAAACAACCCCGTGGTTTTGCTAGTAGATCGGGAATGTTGAAATCACTGTCACACAGAACGGATCTGATATTTTTTTTTGTTTTCGCATTTTTAGTCTAGTATCATTTATTTATAAACCATATAAAATATTTTAAATAATGAGAGAGACAAAAAAAGATTTTCAAAATCAGAAATTTCAAGATGCATGGACAGATAAATACTGTTTTATCTATTACAATGTTTCTGTCACATGCTTAATATGTAATTGCAAGATTTCTGTGGCAAAAGAGTATAATTAAAGTGCATTATGAAACAAAGCATAAACATTTTGCATCTATGAAAGGATATGAACGATCGCAAAAAATCGAACAACTCAAAAAGCTTTTAGTAGTCAAGCAATTTTTTTTCCAAAAAAGTACAGTTAACTTTTAAATTCATATGGGGAAGTGAGCTTAAGTGTCACTGAAATTATCGCTAAAGAAGGTCGGCAATTCACAGATCGTGTGATTTTGGTAAAAAGTGTTTGTTAATTGCATATGAAAAACTTTGTCCTGAAGCAAAAAGGAAATTCAAAAATATAAGTTTAAATAGAATGACTATTTAAATAAGAATTCAACAGTTGAATGAGGACATTGAAAATCAAGTAAAATCAGCCGCTTCAAACTTTGTATATTTTTCTTTAGCTGTTGATGAATCTACTGATCGAACATCAGTTAGCCAATTGCTTTTGTTTGTTCGTGGAATTGATACAAATTTTTGTGCTACGGAGAAACGTCTTGTAATGTTTCCCATGAAAGGGCAAACAACTGGAAGTGAACTTCTTTCCAGTTTGATACATTTGTGCGATGCAGCTTCCTTAAACATGAACCATTGTGAAAGCATTACCACAGATGGAGCAAAATCAATGATTGGCACGAAAATTGAAATGGTTTCGCTGCTAATTGTGGTGTAGAACTGTTGCAGGTTTATTGCACAATTCATCATGAGAATTTATGTGGTAAAGAATTAGGATTTGCAACCTTAATGCAGTGTGGATCTGAAGCAGTTAACTTTATTCGTAGTAATGCCCTCAAACATAGTCAATTTACCGAATTTTTAAAAGATTTTGATGATATACCTTCTGATATTCTTTATTGCACAGAAGTTAAATGGCTCAACCGAGGAGTTGGCCTTAAGCGTTTGATGGAACTATTTGGTGAAATTGTTACATTTCTGAGGTAAAAATACTAGAAGGTTAAAAGTAGTAAGTTTCCAGTATGATTTGGCCTTTTCTTGCAGACATAGCAGGTCATTTGAATGACTTGAACACAAAGCTACAAGGAAAGAATCAATTCATTTTTCAATTGATAAATAACGTAAAGGCATTTAAACAAAAATTATGTTTATTTCAAAACCAGCTGAAAACTAAAAATTTTGCACACTTTCCCTACGGCCAAAAAATGCATGAAACATTTCTACACATGAAGATGCAGTATGAGGAACAAATTCAAATCTTGTGCAACGCATTTGCTGATCAATTTTTAGATTTAAAAAGTGCCAAACGAAAATTGATGTTTTTTCTTCACCATTTTCTGTTGATTTAAATCTAGTGGATGAGAGTATGCAGTTACCCTTAATTGATTTACAGAATTCTGATGTTATCAAAAATCAATTCAAAGAAAAATCGATATTAAAATTTTATAAAAACTCATCCGAGGATTTTTTGTACTTAAAGCAAAATGCAGCTGGATGCCCCACTTTCTTTGGCAGCACTTACATTTGTGAGCACTCTTTCTCACTAATGAATTTAAACAAATCAAAAATAAGAAATAGAATAGCAGATGAGAACCTTTCTTCTGTTCTACGTACCGCCACAACAATCTTAAGCCTGACTTAAAATCAATAACTTCAAATATTCAGTTCCAGCCATCTCATTAAATCTTACAAATTTTAAGCACTAATTTTTTTCAAAATTTAAATTGTGTTATCTATATAATTAGCAAAACTTTTCCTTTGTTATATTGTCACGTGGAAGGGAACAAGGCGATGTTACCCAATACAAGATTTATTTTGTCGTAGTGTTTTACACGGGCAGCACCACAACTGAAGACCTATCCAGCTGCAGTACTTTTATAAACCTGGTGGAGAGTTCTAAAATAACTACCAGGGGAAAGATTAACATAAATTCAATTTATATAATTTGCAAATGTCCGTTATAATAAATAACGAAAGTCATGATTAAATTTAACAAACAAGTATCTGGGAGGCTCGAACCCGAGCCACATGCATGGTAGAGCAGTGCTCTAACCGTTCGGCCGCTCAGAGCGTATCAGTTTGTGATAATATAATTTCAAGTTTGCCACCTTTTTAGGAGGAATTTTTTTTTAGCCAAAGTATTTTAATCTTTCCGAAAGTGTTTGTGTTTCATTCATTTATCAACTGTATAATGTGTACCTGAGTAAGTAATAATTGTGATAAAAATGCATAAACATTGTCATAAAACAGTGTTTTCACGGTTGTAACATATTTGCCATCGTGTAATACTTTGGCCCTCGATTATGATTCTATTAAATTTTTTTGGCCCTTCATCCTAAAAAGGTTGTGCATCTCTGGTTTATACCAAATTAAAATTCTAGATTTTCTGGAAAACAAAGTTACTTTTGTTTAACAATTCTAAGATCTATTTAAGAAATAAATAATGATGAGCATGAGAAAGTGCATCTGGATAAAAATACTGTACACTGGTGTAAAAAATTTAAGCATAATTGATAATTATGTGAATAAAGAAGGAACTGTAAATCAGAATAGTGGGAAACGTGATATGCGAGTGTAAAATGGTTATAAAATAAGGAAGCAAATCAAAAGAATGATAATAATTAATTTTAGTGTCCAAAGTAGCAGTTTGAAAGAAAACTGAGCATAGCAAGGATTCACACTTTAAAGAAAACATTAAATAAAATACTGATACTGCAGTTTAATAAGGCATGTGGTCACCTCCGACAGCCAGGCACGCTGAACAGCAATTTACCATATTTGCTATGAAATGATGAATGAATTGTGGACTCAAACGGTTCCAAGCTTCTTGGAAAGCTCTCTTCAGTTCTGTACTGGAGCTTGGTGGGTGCAAAAGGGCTTCAATTTGTCTCCCGAGCATATCCCATACATGCTCGATAGGATTTAAATCAGGGGAGCTCGCAGGCCACGACATGCGATGGATGTTTCCCGTTTCAAGGAAGTCATCAATCAGCACTGCTCGGTGACATGGCTCATTATTATCCATGAATATGAAGTCAGGACCGACAGCACCTCGAAACAAGCAAACATAAGGCTCAAGAACTTCGTCTCTGTATCTTTGAGCAGCCACAGACCCCGTGTCAAAGAAATGGAGGTCTGTGCAGCCGTCCATCATGATGCCTGCCCATACCATTACTCCCCTTGTTGGAAAATGATGTCTTTCTCTTATGTTTCTTGGTTCAAAACATGTTCCCTCCATATCGTTACCCGCCAAGAATCACTACTCAGACCCTAAACCGGGACTCGTCACTGAACATCACCATTGGCCAACTTTCCCACACTCCAATGTTGATGTTTCAAACTCCAGTTCAAACGAGCGTGCTTATGCGCAGACGTGGGGGTAATGCAAACTGCTGGTCTTCTGGCATACAGGCCAGCATGATTGAGTCTCCTGTAAGCAGTTTGTCTCGAAATTCGTATTCCTGTGGCGACTGAGCGCCGAACCCAGTGCTCTGGCAGTACTGCCCCTCTGATGTCGCGCACATATTACCAGATATCGGTCTTGGCGAGGGGTTGACTCTTGGTCGACCTGATACTGGTTGTCGGGTAACATCTCCCGGTCTATGAAACCTCTGCCACAGTCGTGAGATCACAGACTGGTCTACATTCAGAATTCGAGACACTTCGGTTTGTGATCGTGAGGATTCCAGCATTCAAACGATTCTTCCTTTCGTAAACATGTCCAATTGCTGTCTTTGTGCCATCATTCACCTTGTTTGATAGTTAACAACGTTCCTTCGCACAGCAGTTGCATGAAACTTGTCTGAACTGTCTATGCTGTGTGAATCGGTTTCTCCACATTCCGACATGCGCAGGACATAGTCGTCTGAAAAGTTTTGCATAAACTCAATGTTTTTTTTTCACCCTATTAATATCCGCAAGAAATTTGGAATAATTTTACGAATATTTACTCCATGTTTTTCGCATTTTACAATTTATGCTTAACTTTTGGACACCAGTGTAATATAAGATCCCTGTGATTAAAATATTTTATGTGATATTTATGTACGATTGATTTATATTTTTTCATTTATTGAACTCTATCCAAAAGGACCTTAGAGAGTTGATTTTGATTAAGTTTTTGTTGCCCCCATTTAGAATTTGTTATTTTTGATTTAACTACCATTTAGAAAAGAAAAATATAATTGTTCTTTTCAAAAACAGTAGTTCAAGCTATTATCCTATTTCAACATGTAAATCTGTTACAATAGTAAGCAAGTTGTCCCACAAGTGAATTGTTCATTTGAAATGAAACTCATATGCTTTAAAATAAAAAATGTTTTCAAAATATCAGAATAAATCATTACACACAGATATATACACTGATGTAAAAAATTAAACAGATTTGCCTTTTTTTTTAGAGAAAAAACATTGAACCAACCAGCACATATTATTTTCATCAAATTTGCTTGGATTTTTTCTGCTTCAATCAAGATTCAAAAATTGTTATACAGTCAGTCCTAAAGTTGATTATTTAGTAAAGTGTACCCAGCACATTTAGTAAATTATAGTAATTAAATTATTCTTCATAGAATATCTATTAATTTTTCTTTCTTAATGAATTTAAGATAATTTTGCTTGATTCTGATAATAAAATTAGCCGCGGTAGCCAAGTGGTCATGGTATCGGATCACAGCAGGCATGTCACGAGTTCGATCCCAGTACCACTGAAGACCCACCTTGTAGGGAAGTGATGCACGTAAAATTTGTCGACAGCTCATACGTCCTCCCCTTGGTGTGGTGTGGTAGGAGAGGGGGTGTCAGCTCAGGTGTTGTCCGCGTCACTTGACCATGGCTCAAAATTACGCGGACCGTCCCCAAAAGCCCTCGTGTAGCTGAACAGTGGGACGTTAATATTCACTCACTCACTGACAATAAAATTTATAAAACTTTAAGGTTTAGGTGATTTCTTGTGAGCACAAAACCCAAAATAATTACTAATAGAAAATAATGTAAAAAAAGACTTTAGTCTATTTTATTTCATTTATGTTATACAATGAATTTTGATATTACACTTAAAATCACTTTTGTGTGAATGCTTTTTTAAAAATAAAATGTTTAAGATGATAATTTTTTTATTTCTCTAAATATTTTATATATATGCATATTTTCATTTGTTAATTTCAATAAAAACAAATGTGATCCATTATACTTCTTATATACTGTAAATACAATATACAATAATTATGAGCATATGATCTTGTCAGATATTTTAAGTTTCTTACTCAAATCCCTGTTAAAAATAGGTAAACTACAATGGTTTGTTTTTAAAAAAATTTAATTTCCCACTTAGTTAGATCTTTGTTAATTCTGATGTGCCCATAGTTTTGAATTAACGTAAATATATTTAAATCATTCAAGCAAACAAAAATTAATTCCATAAAAATATGAAGTCATAAAAGTAGAGTATGTCAAAGGAAAAGATATCACACTACCATAACACACATATGAAAAAAAATCTCCAAATATCATTAGAATATTTGGTATTTACACATATTATCGCAATTTACTGGCGACATTATAGGAAATGAAACATATGATTGCCAATTCAGTGCATAAGCCACATGCAAAATTGGGGTTGCCAACTTGGCAAGTTATCTTGAACATTGACAATTGTTGTGATAATACGCAAGTACTGGACATTTTATTATACAAATATAATAAGACAGACAAATCTTATTTTAATGAATACCTTTACATATCAACTTGGTAAATTACTGTAGTACAATTGGATAAAAGTGCAATGCAGAAAAAAGAACCGTTCACATCCTTTTTTTTCTTTAAACAAGGATTTTAATCAATCCTAGAATTACAATTTGTTAAGGGTCCTCTACCACACTGCAACCATCTGCGAGTTAAATCATCTCATCTGGTTCCGGAGCCTTAACCTTCCACATCTGAAACATTGACCAACACTTGGAGGAATTAGATTGTCTTACCCATTAATTTTAGACGGCTGCAGTGAAGATTAGGGTGCTCCTTGGATTTGGAGATGTTTTTAATATTTCATGGCGAGATAACACACACAATTTTATTCTGAATGACTAACAAGTGCAATGAGAACACTCATTCAGATAAGATCATGTGTTCTCAATACTTGATTACAATTCATTATATAAAACTGGCAAATGTTTTTAAAAAGACTATTCTTGTAAGAATACTATTATTTCAGCTCTGATATTCACTCTGTGAATTTACACCACTTTTTTTAGAGAGTTTGATTTCAATTATTTTTTCGGAACTGTAAACTGAGATGTATAATTTACAATCCTTTTCCAAACTGGTTTTCAGAATGCAAGAGAAAAATACTTGCCAAACAATAATGAATTGCAAAAGGTTTTATTTCAATTATTATTGAATGCTCAGTTTACAAAAAGTACAAGCATTTGACTGTTAAATTTAAAAATACTGTGAAATAAAAAGCTTTGTATTAGGAAGTTTTTCAGAAGGAATATTTAAAGTAAATAAGTATAATCCAGGTTTTAAGAAGTGATTTAATTTCTTTTGAGATTACTGTTTCAGAGTGGAGCATGACTAAATTGTTTCATTTAAGATTCCATTCTATTTTTAAACATCAATTTCATATGGAAAAGGATAAACAAAAACAATTTAATGAGTGACATTGCATCCTTCTAGGTGGTCTTAAAAGTTTACTTTTTCACACCCCCCCCCCAGAAGAATAATAATTCTAACCAAAACTAAGACTTTTTAAAAAATGATATAATTTTTATTACTTAATATTGATTTACTAAATGCCAATAATTTTCTTTTATAAAAGTTATAATTTGTATTTTACATTGCCATTACTCAGAGGTATAATGGAGAATATTAGGTCCCCCCTGCAAAGTTAGGTTTTGTCTTTCATATTTTATAAATGGGTTAAATATGTGTGTGCCCCCTAGAATCCTTTCACTGCAATGCAGGGGTGTACCTTACACCACTGCTATTGCTTTTCACTTACACAGCTATCCCTGCAAGGTCAGGTTTTAGGCCCCCAAGACAGATCTTACAAAGTAATGCAAAACTATAAGATAGCATAGGATTTGGGCCCCTCCACCATAGGGAGTGCACATTACGCCATTCGCTATTATTTTTGGGGGGATATTTTATTTAGCTATCTGCAAAGAACTATTGATACTTTAGCTTCCCCTTAGCGGATACACACAAAAAAATAGTCTTAGGCCTCATTCTTTGTCCACAGGATAAATTGTTAGTGGATATGGCCTAAATTTGCAATTGCTTAGTCATGAAAGGGCGAATGTCACAGGATCTCCTCTCAAGTTTAAATTACTGTTGAGTTAAGCCATGAACAAAATAGCAGCCTGCCAATTTACGCACAGAAGACTTAAGTTAGATCAACGGTTCCAAAGCTCATACTGAATAACTTTCTTTCCTTGTTGAAAAAAAATTCTATGCAAACGTAAACCTTGATAAACATATTAAGGGAGCATTTGGACACCAGTGCCAATAACCAATGCTGGGTGGCAGAAAAATCCTAGAACATACACCCATCTACTAATTGCTCTTCTGCATGCTGAATAAGGAAGATAAATCACTTTGGTACTTTCATATAATTGCAACAATGCCAATGTTCAAGATAACTGGTGAAGTTGGCAAACACAATTAGGCCTGAGTTGGACAATGAATTAGCAACCATGTGCTTCGTTTCATTTTATGTCGCCAATACTGTTACATTTACCATCACATTTACTTAAAACAAGAATATCAACTGTGAAAAATATTAATGTTCAAATTTTGGAACTAATTTCATGTTGGTCCACTGTATTTTTCTACCAAATAGTTTTCAAGTTTTACCGAGTTAGAGTGATAATTTTGCACAGTAATATTAGCCCGGGTGCCAACGATATATTTGGCGCGATTTAAAAATCATGCCAAAAACAAGTACAGTATCGATATCAGATTAGCTTCCTAATTGTACGCACATACTACACAAAAATTTTTAAAGAAAAGATTAATTTATTCTTTTACAATGAATTTTCAATGATGATTCTCAAAATTTTTTTTACAGTACATGTAAATAAACAATAAAAAGAAAATACATACCACAAATGTTTGAATTAATTCAACACAGTCAATTTAAAAATAATTCTGTTCTGTCCTATAAAAGCGGAAAAGAAAGTGCAAACAATGTAAAAAAATTATGAACGAGAAAATGGTGTGGTCAAATTAAAAAAAAGGATTAAAGATATTTTTAAGCAATCAATGTGAATAAATATTTAAACATTATTCAACATTCCACACAGATTATTCGAGAGCATACTTAGTATTCGACCACCCTATCACCACTATGCCGCAAAAATTTTAAACACGCGTTTGGTTTGTCAGTTAAAGTTATTGCCAAAATGAAAAGTATAAATGGACTTGATACACCTGACGGCATAATCACGTGATAATATACAAAACAAATAGCCACGTGTTTGATTCCATTGAGTATTTCGGATTTGTATCTACTATCAAAAACAAATGAAAAAAGATGTTCCAAAAGAAATTTCGACTGAAATGTGTGTACTTTTTAATTATTTCATTTTCAATATTCGAATTCGAAGAATTTTAATTTTGCAAACATACACAGATCAGGGTACCCCTTCTGTGATCTATTCTGAATGCTCTGTATTTTTTAAGTATGTAGTTGATTACCTACGTTTTTTTTTAAATTTCTACTATTAGTTCACACTTTCTCGATATTTATTTATCTTGTTAAAATTTTCAATCGTTTGTAAAATACATTTTAAAGCGCTCGATTGAGCTGAAATTTTATATACATGATTATTTTAGTTGACAATATAGTAATTTATTAAAATTAATTTAATAAAACTAATTATTCTAAGAATTATAAATACATCTATATTGGCATTTTTTTTGGCGACATAGCGACTATTTTGGCGACTTGTGTCTAAAATTGAAAAGGTTTTTTCTCAAGTTTTCCAACATTCAGTTGAACTGAAATTTGAAACACATTTGTTTTGGATAGCAATGCACTACTTTAATGATAATAAAAATTAATTGCCACTTAATGTTGTGATTCTGTCATTTGTATACGCATATTCATATTAATTGTAATTATTTGATAAAAAGTAACTAAAATAAAAATTTTCTCACCTAAAAAGAAATTGACTTATTTTTTATAATACAAAATACTTTTTTATTTATAGAAATATCATCATAACTTTGTTCATTTTATTTCCTAACTGTGTGTATAGTGTTAATAGATATCTATACATTTTCTACACTGCAGTAATTTGAATTTTTATTGTACTGTATGTTGATAAATGTGTCAACTTCTAAGCATTTCAATTTTGCAGACACGAAAAAGCAAACCAGGGTACTTCTTCTGGGACCTATTCTGATTTTCTAACTGATGAATAAATACACAGTTGAACTCATCTACATTTTTTCTTTTATCTCTTTATATAATTATTTTCATTAACTTAAAAAGCACGATAGATAAGAATTTGAAACTGAATTGGCTCAGTAAAGTCATTGTTTTGTAATTTTCTGATCAATACACTTACAAATACAAGTAAATTAATGAAGCTCATATGTACTTTAAAAAATATGCATCCATAAATGTATAAATCTGTATGGTGAAGAACATACAATATATTTTAATAATTTGTGAGATTCCTATTCCACTATTTTTCCAGAAATCAGGGAATAAATCAATTCGATACTGAAGAGCATGATCATATAGAAACTGAGAAGCAAGTATCTATCTATATTCTTAAAATACTGATTGCATTAACTTTTCCCAATATTAAAAAAACAGTTATGACAAAAGAAAATTTATAATTATCAATTTTACTATACTACAACTGACATTTTAACTTTCACGTTATTTTTATTTTACATCTTTATAAGCTTAAAATTCATGAGTAGTTCACGTATACATGCATAATTACGTAAAAAAATTTTAAAAAATTCTTTTAATACAGGGATAGCGAACGTTACATTCTGATTAAGGCCAGCACTTTCCATTCCTTTCCTGGATAAGCTTGCCTTTCACAAAACAGAATAGAAGCAGAAGGATATTGTACAGAAAAATAAATTCATTGCAAATAACATTAAGTGATTTGCATATGAAAACCTTAACAGAGGGTTTCATAGAAAGAGATTTTTTAGTGTATTAAATGTTTTAAATATTGAAAATACCTTAATATCCACCCAAAATAATATTTTGCAAACCATTGATATGTTTTGGTAAAATTAAGGATAGGTATGTCCAACACACACACAATAGAACATATCTTTACTTAATCTAAATTTTACTTTTTTTACACATCTTCGCAGTAGTTAACAGAGGGGTACTTCAGTATTTAATTATCTAAAAAATTAGGAGGCAAAAAGCTTATATGTTTGATACATGTCGTATAAAAAATAAGTATACATACATATAAATCAAAAACTTGTTTTTTTAAATAATTTTAGAATGTTACAGAGAAAAAGAAAAAACATTTTTGAGAAGCATTCACTATAGAAATGGAAAAATATTTTAATTTACTACAGCTTCATTAATGTTTACACTTGGTGATTAATCAAGTACCATTTTTACACATTAGAAGTCAAAATTATCATTTACTATTTGTAAAATTACATGTAAAAAAGTTATGCAACATTTTGAAAGTCTTTACTCGCTGCGCTATTTTAGGTAAAAGATATGATTTATCAAGAATTGAATTCCAAATATGATAGTAAATTAAGGCATTAAAATTTTTTAATTAAGATGTGTGTATAATAGAATATGTTTATGTCCATATATGGAATATAAAAGTCCTACTCACTCTTACATGATCAAAATAAAAAAGTAATTTTTGAATCCATAATTCTTTTACAAAAAAATAATAATTGTAATATATTTGTGTGGTATCTATTAGTAGAACTTTTGTTTTTTAGAGTTTGACTGTGGTATAAACCTATTACGCAGATGTACAAATGATTTTACTATGTATTACAAATAAGCATTTATAGGTATTTGCACAATTTGTAGAAGGTTTATCATTATAGATTAGATTTGCTTTATATCATCAGATTTATTTTTACATAAATATAAAAATCTAAAAGGCTCATGTATATTGATATTATCCTGCTTATAAGTCCTGAATAAATATGTTGCATTGAGTTACTTACAAATATTGAAACAAGAAAAGTACTTGAATCAATTGTATATTTATTGAGAATTAGGATCATGAAACCAAAATGGCTTTATGTATAGACATTTGATTCTGTGGGATGTTGTTACATTATACAGCCAATAACTGGATCTCTTCCTGCTCATGTTTGAATGCAGTAATAATAATAACAATTTTTGAAAGTTCTTGATGTGTTTTTGCTAGGCAGTTTAATACATAGGTTCCAAATTTTATAATGGTATGAGTACTGATTTAGCATTTCTTTGACAAACTTTGAAGTAATTTAATATTTTGCTCAAGTATAATTTGAAAAACTGAAAATTTCTTGAAATTTCGGATTTTCCTGGTAAACTAATGTTATAATTAGTTAATTATCTTGCTTATAAGTAGTAGAAACTGTTATTTTGATTAGAATGGAACTCAGTTTATTCATGATAAACTTTGGTAAATTGTTGATGTATAATAATGATTTTAATCTTTAATAATATATTTTCACACGTTAAACTTCAGAGTGAGAATTCTGTATCTTTTTTCCCTCTCTCTCTCTCTCTCTGATGTTTTTTTTTTTACCTTCCATTTTTTTTAAGTATAAATATAAATATACATAAAAAGATACTTTAGATACATATTAGTGATAACAAAATAATGAAATGTCAATACATTTCTCCAAATAAGTTTTTAGTTTACATGCACTAAACATACAACACCTGGTGAAGATACATAACCAGTAGAAATTGCGAATGGAAATTTTATGCAAGTATTCATTTTTATATATTGTATTGAATTTTTTTCTATCTTATCTGCAATTCATTGTGTTGTAAAAATAAAATTCATTTACATCAATGAATAATTATTATTATTCAAAAACTTTCATATTAACTCAATCCAATATGCTAAAAAAAGTGAATTTTCTAAAAAATTTTACAAGTTGAACTTGTATTTTGTAGCCATCTATTGTTTATAGATAAATTATGCTATTATTTTTATAAATTGTAAGTAATTCAGTAAGAAGAAAAATATATTTAAAACTTAGGATAATTAAATTGAATTTCTGAAAATTATTGCACCTTTTGTGATATTGAATAATAATTTTTTTAAAGTATTGAATTTGTTATTAAAAATTGTAGATCTTCTGCAGCCAGTGCTTAAAATGAGCTTAAACCAGTACTGTTTGAAACACAAAGTATTTATGTAGAAAATAATGATACTAGCTTTAGCTATAGAAATCACTAGGTTTGTAAAAAAAAACTTTTTTCAGTTTTAAATTGGGGCACAAATTAGCAAGTTTGAGTTTTATTGCACAACTTTAAAGTACTAAAATATAATACTACAATATATTATCATGTAGTTAGGTACATCATGGGAATATTCCGTTTTATCTGCAATACTTGAATTTAGAAGTCTAATTGCAATATTAGCTGAGAGCGATGTTTAGATGCATCATTTTGAGTAGTGTTCCATCTCTTCGAAATATTGTTTCTCACAACAACCTGAGAACGTTTGGGCCAACAAGAAAAAATTAACGATAAAGCTTCCAAGTTATGTAAACTATTTTTAAAACAAAAATTAGCCTTGAAAACAATCTTAATTAAGTAACTATGAGAAATCAAAACATAATCCAGCAGAAATGCTTTTAGTAATGAGAACTGAAATACATAACCATTTCACAGTACAGAGTTGATTAGGCTCAAAAATAATTTTAATTCAATTTAAGAGTGGAAAACTGCTTTAAAATTAAACTGAAACCAAAACATAAGCTCTTCAAATATCTTTAAAACTAATTTATTATCAGATCTGAAATTTGGTTGCAAGTTTCTCAATGATATGGGCCATAAGAAAATGTCAAAAACAATTTTTTGAAATGTTTAGGGCATTGTGTGGCCTTAAAATAATATGATTTGTACCAATACAATGTGAAGCCTTTAAAGATATGTTATAAAATACTAACATTTAGCACTTTTAGTCTTAGTAATTATCACCTACAAATGTTTGAATTTTCTTTTTATAAATTTTTGCCTCCTTGGAAAAAAAATGAATCATTCTAAAACATGGGGAAAATTTTAGAAATTGTTTGAAACATGCTAAATTATTTTCGTGAAAATTTTTACATGTAGGAGCATACAAAATTTTTTTTTTGCTAGTTTATTTTAGTAATTACAATTATGGTGAAATTGTTGAATCGGCCACTGGTCCGCCAAATTTTGAAAAATCGCTAATTTGGCGCGTATTTGCGTGTTGTGTTTTGGAGTAGCAACCCTACCACAACACTATTCAATTTCTTCCTCACTGATACAAAAAACAAAAGGGTTACCAGAGTTGGCGCACTTATCGATTTGGCAAGAAAAAACTTGGCGGGATAAGTGGCCGATTCGACAATTCAACCACAATTATTTAACATGCATCATTTATCAACATTTAATTTTAATATTACATGATTATAATGCAAGTGAAGCATGTGAAAATTTTATTTTTTTCACTAAGAAATTCATTGCAATTTAAAAAATGCATTTTTCATGTTCTATTGAAAGATTATCAGCGACATTGCTTCATTATGTACTCATGAAGAGTATTTTTTTTGTCAGTTTCAATCTTTATTTGCATTAATATGGATAGATAAAATTGAAACATTGTTATTGTATACTGATTTTTTAAACAACTGTTCTATAAAAATTCCCAAGACATAGTAAGATTTTTCGAAATATATGAATCTGTAACGAAATACCACATTTGCCAGCTTTGCTTGTCTGACTTTACTTAGTAATTATCATTTGCAAAGGTTTGAAATTTCTTTTAGAAATTTCTCTTTAGACTGTCTTCAAAGTTTAAAAAAGAAAATACTCTTACACTATTAAGTTAAAGAAAGGAATCATGTTAATACATAATTTTTAGAAATAATGATTAAATTTATTGGATTATTCTTTATTACAAATTATTTCTTATGAGTTATTGAATTGCATATAGATTGTCCAATAGATGTAAACCGAACAAATATTTCCATACAATTTGAAAAAAATAAAACAATAATCAACATTAAAAACTTTGATATCCAAACAATAATACTAAAATGGACTTTCAAGAACAGCAAAAAGGAAACTTTATATAAATTTTAGAAAATAACAGTTAAATTCACAGGCTATTTTTCATAATTACAAGAAGTTTCTATATAAAAGAATACAATCAATGTCACAAATTTTCTAATAAATACCTTTGCAAACAAATGTATGTATCCATCTTCTCTGAAACATGACACATTTTAGAATGTAAAAATTTTATTGATACGTCAATCGTGGTTCCAGAATTTTATGCTCTCAAACGGCAAGACAATTCTTCTGTAGCAATTAAAATTTATATTTAAAAAAAATATTTGAAATGCCAGAGATAGTAAATATAATTTGCTTAATAAATCTTGAAAGGTCTTCACATCACTCAGACACATGTATCAGTGTCTAGAAATACAAATAAGTAATCTATTCATTAGCAGTATTTCCGCCTATTTGCACACAACAGCCGAAGTATTAACTAATCTTTCTGGCTGACTATTCAAAACAATTATTTGTTTCGGCGAGCCACCCCCTATTTAGTCTGCACGAAAAATTCGCTTACAACATAATTTGTGACAGTAGTAGATTTCTCCTAATTCCAGAAGCAATATTTGTTGAACAGAGAGCTGCAGAATTATTCAAATCACAATGTGGCGGGCACTAATAAAAAATAATTACCAAGCCTAAAAGTATACAAAAATTCGAAGCCAAAGGATTGAAGTATAAACTAAACACTTAAATCTAATACTATAAACTAAAACTACATATATTTAGTCCCTTTTCTTAAACTAAAATAGTAGAAAATATATTAAAAATGTTTAAAGTATTAAAAAGAATTTAAAGAATATAAAATAATAATGTTTGCAAATTTGAAAGTTAGCGCGCACCTACAAGTGTCATACGATCAACTGTTATTTGTTTACATGATAGCACGTTGTTAATCACGTGATTATAGTCACGATCGCAGCGCTCTCTAGTGATGAATCGACCCCATTCTGTAAAAGACCACTGCTTTGCAATTTAACTGAACAGGCAAATATATTTTATTTCATCGAAATCGAATGAAATAAAATACAGTTACTAATGAATAACATATACTTGATTGAAAAAACAAAATAATTAGAATTACAGATTGCCTCCAATATCTGGTCAGACCGCCTCTGGTAACGAAGTATTTCACTGAGCAAATGCTAATCCAGGGGCAAAGACGTTCATGAATCCTAAACAGACCTCTTCAAGTCACGTTCGGATGATAATATCATCAGCTATTCAATGATATATCTGAAGAGTGGACAGGATTCAGAAAAGTGAACTTGACTTTAAAAGTCTGAAGCCGCCAAAGCTGTTGGGTGTGTGCTGGATTAGAACCAGTGACCCATAGATTCATAAGCACGTAACATGACCGCTAGACAGAAGTAGTAACCCCTATACGGAGGCTGTTACTGGCTAACTTAGATACCACCATAGGTGGATGTACATTATTCTACTGGTAAATTGTGCATCTGGAATGCCGGAATCAGGAATAGTGAAACACAGACAAATAGAATCTAATTCATAGGATGGTCCCGAGGAAATGGCAAGTGAGTAAAAGAGTGAGTTTTATAAACATGGCATATTTAAGCTACACGAAGGCTATTAGTGATGGATCTCGTATTTTGAAATACGGTCAATTGACGACACCTGAGCTAGCATCACCCTCTCCTAACTACCACATTACACCAACTGGAGAAGAATGAGCCTCGACAGATTGAATATACATCGTTCCTCTTTACACGGCAGGTCTTCAGTGGCCCTGAGAAAGTTGAAAAACGATGCGAAAGTGCAAGGCTGACTGACTTAGCAAAATCTCAAAATGATTTTATTTTCTTCTAATCCAAATATTTTCGTTTACGCCTATTCAGAGACGTATACAAGAACATCCGTTATATATTCTCAATAATGAAACAAAATTGCGTGATTCCCTATGAAGAACAATTTACTTCCTTAGCTATTTTATCTGTAGAATCCAAATTATTCGATAAACTAAATTATGACAAATCTTCTGAAAAATGTACACACTCAAAAAATGAACAAAATCTACACTGGTATCCAAAAGTTAAGCATAATTGATAATTAGGTGAATAAAGAAGGAACTGTTAACCAGAATGGCGGGAAACGTGATATGCGAGTGTAAAATTGTTAGAAAATAAGGAAGCAAATCAAAAGAATGATAATAATTAATTTCATTATCCAAAGTAGCAGTTTGAAAGAAAACTGAGCATAACAAGGATTCACACTTTAAAGAAAAAAATGAAAGAAAACATTAAATAAAATATAATGCTGCAGTTTAATAAGGTGTGTGGTTACCTCTGACAGCCAGGCACACTGCACAGCGGTTTACAATACTTGCTATGAGATGATGAATGAGTTGTGGGCTCAAACGGTTCCAAGCTTCTTGGAGAGCGCTCTTCAGTTCTGTAACGGAGCTTGGTGGGTGGAAAGGGCTTCAATTCGTCTCCCGATCATATCCCATACATGTTCGATAGGATTTAAATCAGGGGAGTTCGCAGGCCACGACATGTGCTGGATTTTTTTCCGTTTCAAGGAAGTTATCAATCAGTACCGCTTGGGGACATGGCGCATTATCATCCATGAATATGAAGTCAGGACCAACAACACCTCAAAACAAGCTAACATAAGGCTCAAGAATTTCGTCTCTGTATCTTTGAGCAGTCACAGACCCCGTGTCAAAGAAATAGAGGTCTGTGCGGCCGTCCATCATGATGCCTGCCCATACCATTACTCCCCTTGATGGAAAATGATGTCTTTCCGTTATGTTTCTTGGTTCAAAACGTGTTCAACGTTCTCTCCATATCGTTACCCGCCGAGAATCACTACTCAGACTAAACCGAGAATCGTCACTGAACATCACATTGGCCCACTCTCCCACACTCCAATGTTGATGTTTCAAACTCCAGTTCAAACGAGCGCGTTTATGCGCAGTCGTGAGGGGAATGCAAACTGCTGGTCTTCTGGCATACAGGCCAGCATGATTGAGTCTCCTGTAAGCAGTTTGTCTCGAAATTCGTATTCCTGTGGCGACTGTGAGCGCCGAACCCAGTGCTCTGGCAGTACTGCCCCTCTGACGTCACGCACGTATTACCAGATATCGGTCTTGGCGAGGGGTTGTGACTCTTGGTCGACATGATACTGGTTGTCGGGTAACATCTCCCGGTCTATGAAACCTCTGCCACAGTCGTGAGATCACAGACTAGTCCACATTAAAGAAATTCGAGACACTTCGGTTTGTGATCGTGAGGATTCCAGCATTCCAAAGATTCTTCCTTTCGTAAAGATGTCCAATTGGCGTCTTTGTGCCATCGTTCACCTTGTTTGAGGGTTAACAACGTTCCTTCGCACTGCAGTTGCACGAAACTTGTCTGAACTGCCTGTGCTGCGTGAATCAGTTTCTCCGCGTTCCGACATGCGCCGGTGTTTCGCGCAGGAGGTAGTCGACTAAAAAGTTTTGCATAAACCCAATGTTTCTTCTTCACCCAATTAATATCCGCAAGAAATTTGGAATAATTTTACGAATATTTACTCTATGCTTTTCGCATTTTACGATTTATGCTTAACTTTTGGACACCAGTGTACATATATTTACCTTATTCTTTATACACTATATTGTATTTTGCAAAATATAAATCAAGCAAATTCTTATTTAATTTGTTATAGAACCGTTGTGAAACTGAAAAGTTAAGTTTGTAAAATATTTTAAAGAATGTATTTCAAATATTTCTTGATATTTATTTTGAAACGAAATAAACATAATAAAATAAAAGAGGGTAATAAATTAAATATGTTAGCAAATAAAATAGTCAACTACACTCATGTACAAAAAAATTAGCGCACCAAGAAATAATTACGTGATTGTAACGAAACAGGTACATGTCTGGGAGATATGCAAATGATTAGAAATGCAGCTTGATTCCACGTTACGTATAGCCGGTAGAGGGCATTTAACGTCATTCTCCGTGGAATATAAAACAGGTAACCAAAGCTTGTTTGAGTGTGCTGAATCATTTACAAAGAAAGTGCTGTGGTAGACATGCCATTACGTCGATTTGGAAGACAATAGGAGTAGCTGTCGCAGTTTCAGAGGGGGAGAATCATCGACATGATGGAAACTGGGTGGTCAGCTGGGCGAGTAGCTCGTCAGTTAGGCCGCTCTGATTGTGTTGTGAGGAGGTGTTGGGACCAGTGGATCCAAGAGATGTCATTTACACCAAGACCAGGCTCAGGACGCCATCGACAGACCAGGCGTCGAGAAGACTGCAATATTGTAAGAAATTCACGCGTGCAGCCAACTGCTTCTTTGGCCGCCATCCAGGCACAGGTAGCACCTTCACTAGGGCACCCTGTGTCATCTCGAACCATACGAAGGAGCCTGGCTGAAGGACATTTGTGATCGCGGCGCCCATTACGTGTGCTGCCCTTGACGCCCACCCATTGACGCCTCCATTTGGAGTGACACCGCGCTCGAGGATACTGGACTGCATCGAAATGGAACCAAATCGTCTTTAGCTACGAATCCAGATTCAATCTCAGCAGTGATGACAATCGTGTTCGTGTGAGGAGGCCCCGTGGTGAACACCTCAATTCTGCCTTTGCTTTACAGCAACACACCGCTCTCACAGCTGGTGTGATGGTATGGGGTGCCATTGCCTATAATACACGGTCACCCCTAGTGGCACCATGAAAACCTAGTGGTATGTCCATGACATCCTACAACCACATGTGTTGCCACTCAAGCAACGGCTCCCAAGAGCTATTTTTCAACAAGACAGTGCTCGGCCTCATACGGCAAGAGTGTCATAAGACTGTCTCTGCACTGTTACTACCCTTCCTTGTTCTGCTCCATCCCTTCATTTGTCTCCAATCGAGCATATCTGGAACCATTTGGGACGGCATCCCATGCGTTTGAACGAACTAGAGGCAAGGTTACAGCAAATATGGAACGAAATATCTCAAGACATCATACAGAACTTGTATGCATCAATGCCGGATCGTATCGCATCGTGCATTCGCGCTAGAGGGGGTTCAACAGGGTATTAAATCCTCCGTTCCTTTGCCTTTTTCTCTGAAATAAATTATTCTTTTTCTTTGATTTTCTAATCATTTACTTACATCAAAGTAGTCATTACGTATGTAAAATTTCGTTTCATTTTGAGGACTCCTTCTTGCTGCGCTAATTTTTTTTTGTCTATGAGTGTATTTTATTGTAAAAAATTCGGTTCAAAAGGCTATGAAAGTTTTACATCTGGTCCTCGCTTTTAGTCAACTCGGTCCTGCTCATTCAAATATAACGGGAACGTATCACCTTCGGAGACAAGCGAATATTGTAGACCATGTCCCCAGACCATTATGCAACTGTATCTGGAGATCTGTATTCACTGATCGACCTTCTTAGCAGCTAACCCATAGGTTAGGTTAAACCCCGTCCACTTCCCAATGCGAAATGAGTTAATTTTTTCGCTACTCTGACCCAATTTTGATTAAATTTTTTCTAGCCCTTATATATACCCCTAAACAATATTAAATTTTTATTTTTCATAATCTTTAAAATATAAATTTTAACATCAAATTAAAATTTTCTAACAAAAGGCAAGAGTTAAGACGTCAAAGTCACTCAAACTTCCAATGATGAGAGGTTAAAGCCCGGCAGTGCTAGGCTCTCTTGTCATCCCTCTAACGATATTAGGAGATTTGTTGTACTGATCCTAAAGATGCCTTCATATTCTTTACTCTAATAATCTGTTCCCGAGCTAGCGAGCGAGCGAAATTAACTTTGCACTATTCAGCTACATAGGGGATTTTGGAGACGGACCTCGTCCTTTTGAACCATGGTCAAAAACGACACCTGATCTGGCACTCCTTTCTCCTAACTTCCACACCAACTTAAAGACGTTTGAGTTTCAACAGATTTAATGTGAACTCCCCACCCTACACTGCAGATCTTCAGTTACACTAGGCTCGAACTTATGACACGCCAGCCACGATTCCATTACCTTGACCACTAGGCTACCGAGGCCACCCTTTGTCCCCAAAATCAAGTGGCATTCATCACTAAGCACCACATATCAATAATCTGTGACTACTACGTCTTTCAGGCTTTACACCATCGTAGAAGGAGATGCCGATGTTAAAGGAAATACATGTAAAAGGTCCCGAGATCGCAGACTAACTTCCGCAGGAAGTCTAAAAAAAGTTCAAGGATAATAAAGAACCCCTGCAGCTTCTTCTAAAGCGAGTCGAATCTTCGCTTATTTGACGCTTCATCGACTTGATCAAAGACATCTTAAGATTTCTTGGGACCCTGAGCCTCTATGCCAAGGTACGTGCGACCCTTTCAATTTATGGCATACGTCCGGGGGGGGGGGCATTACGTCGATCGTGATGGCACACTCTGAAAGATCTCCCTGGAAAAAACAACATGACGCATTGACAATCCTATAGTCTTCACGTCAATAGCTAATCTCCGAAGCTTGGTGAATCACAAGAAATTTTATATCATAAGTACTATTCTCTTAGTACTTTCTCCCTGTGTTGACATGTGACATTCCATTACGTGCCGGTGTTTAGGTTGCATTTGTTGATTTAACCTCATTTCAGTTCCTTTTCAGCCTTTAAAAATCTTATAAAGATATGTAATCTTCCTCAGGATCAAAATTTGGAATTTTCTTTATATCAAAATTTAGTTGATTGCTGAAAGCAATGCTAGTAACCGCAGACGGGTGTACAATTTTTTGAAACTTTAATTTACACAGAAGACGTTTTTTCCAAACTCGAATACGTCTTTGTTGTTCCTTTTCCTTGTATAAAATCTCTCCTTTAATTATAGTTTTAAAGTAATCTCGGCAAAAGTTTCCATCAAATTTAGGGATTAAATCTTTTATATCAATTACACAGGCATCATCAGGCTGATCTATTCCCTTATCTGTGCTTAAAATAAAGATATCAGATTTTTTTTTCACTTACCTAAAAACGACATTTCAACATCCAATTTGATGTCGGAAGATTAAATTTACTTAAAATTATATTTTCTGTTGTAAGTCATTTATCTTGAATGCGTACAAAACAAACACATCAATTGTATCCTAAAATTTATACTTTTTTAAAAGTTTAATCTGAATTAAAACCTTTAAAAATTGCAACAAATCTACTTATTTGCATGCATGTTTTAGAAAATAAAATTCTCTCTTAAAACAATATACAACAATAACAAAATTATATTTGTGTTACATTGAAATAATATTTATTATGGATATTAACTTTTGTTTGAAAAAAAATGAATTATTTACCAAAAAAGAGTAATATATTAAAGGTACCTAATAGTGAAAGATTCTACAAATGTTTTTAATGTAATACTGAAAAATTAATTTCAACAAAGAAATTTTATTGAAAACCAAATGAGCAATGACATAATGACTAATAAAATAAGAAAATGATTCAATTTATTTTCGTAACGAATTGAAAGCTGGCAAGTAAGAGAGGATACTATATTTAAATACTCTTACCCTTTCCTATTTTAGAATATAAAGAATAAAAAATATACATATAGAGTAAAAATCATCTAACTGCAGAAGAAAAAGGGGGAAAAGCATTAAAATTATCTGTTCGGAGCTAGACAAGTGAGTGAATATTAACGTCACACTGTTCAACTACACGAGTTTTTTTGGTGACGGACCTCGTCATTTTGAACCATGGTCAAGTGACAAGGACGGCACATGAGCTGGCACCCTCCTCTCCTGACTACCACGCCACTAAAACGGGAGGACTTTTCAGCTCTCGACAGATTTAACGTGCATGGCTCCCCTACACGGCGGGTCTTCAGTGGTTCTGAGATCGAACTCGTGACACTCTGGCCACGAATCCGTTACTTTGACCACTACGCTAACACGGTCTCTCGCAGCTAGACAAAATGAAGTATAATGGAGAAAAGCTAGAGTTACTGATGCTCTGACGTCACATTTGAAATGAATGCGTTTATTAAAAAAATAATTATTATATATAACAGATATTTTGCATTCGGACTTGCTATTAATCTTCGAAAGGAAAATTCCGAGGAAGTCCTTTGGACAAGTAAAACTTAATGACGTATGAACAAATACTATCTAATTATGAAATTTTTAAAAAATATTGTGAACTCAACATTATAAAAATAGCCAAAACATCCTGCATTAGATGGTTGGGTCACATATTTAGCTGTAATGACTTATTTTCAGTTAAAAAGAGAATTTTTTCAAGAAACGGTGGAAAACGAAAAACAAAAAAAGAAGAACACCAACCATGTGGGTGAATAACACTGAAAATGACTAAAAGGTAATTTGTGCGAGCCAATGGAGGGCTATTGTGCCGGATAGGGACAGATGAAGCCTTTGTGAGGCACTCTTGGCCTGCAGTAGATTGTGATGTTTAAGAAGAAGGTACTTCTCACGAAATTTCAATCTATCGTATTTATTCGAATCCAAGCCGCACCACAACATATTTTTGTGAAGAAACAAAACATAGTGTAAAATGGTTAATCTATATACTATATTTAAGAAATTAGTAAAAATGATAACTAATAAGATTTGCATAAATAACAGCAGATAAATAAATGTTGCGGACACCGTATAAATCCCTCAAATGAACTACTAGTTCTCTAGATATATGAAAATTATTAATGCTTAAACATAACAATGATTTATTTCGTTGAAATCAGCTTGAATCTCAGTATTCCTAACAGTTTGCAAAATGTAAGCACAGGAACTACCGGAAATATAACAATACAACATTGACATACATAGAAAAGAAAAAGTGAAACATAAACATAAGTAGAAATTAAAAGTGAGGTAATAGCTAAGTTAAAATATTTATGCTAAGTATCTTACAGCCTTTTAATTATATTTAAATATTGATATTATTTGCTATACAATCTCTAACAACGGGAATAATTTATTTATTTTACCAGTATTAGAATTTTTTAAATACATACCTGAACCTGTAATTACTCTAACCATCAATATCATGTTCAATATTTCTTCTTTCCAACGAATTTTTTCAGCCTTTCATTACAAGTCGGACCCTATTTTCAGGAGCACTAATGTTGGGAAAAAATTGAGACTTAGATTCGAATAAATACGATATATAAAATGGTTGATTGTCAGTTTATGGAAATATAAAGTTATTTGAATATATAAGACCGAAGGTCCTATATATATTTGTCGCACATCCGGTATAGTGGTTAGCGACGCTGACTGCTGTGCCATAGAGCCTGGATTCGAATCCTGGAGAAGACATGGATGTTTGTAATTGTATAGTGCCTTCGCGGCATGGGGGTACTCTAAATAGCCGTCGAGCCGCAAGCCCTTTAGTGTGGTTGGTGGAAGGGGAAGAGAGGTGGGAAACACCTGACCACTCCCAGGGTGTTCTCCCTCAAAATTGGGGTGGAACCGATCCAAAACGTACTGTCACCTGCATGGTGCTCAAAGCTACGGCTAACGACAGGCGTACAATATAGTCCGACGCCATGATAAATTTCGTGGGCCTCGATCTGACTATGTCAGACAGGTGGCATTAGCAACAACAACAACAACGTTGGTAATGTCCAGACAGTTGTCCGAATACATATCCTCCTGAGGACAGTCACTATTTCGCTGTAGGATTACCACAATGTCAGGATAGGAGAACAGGTGGTCAGGGGTTAATTATGTCTCAGGGCAGTTTCTGCATTGCAGCTACGTTCTCGTTTCCTTTTTTTGGAGTTTCATCCCTCCCAGGTGGTGTGTCCTGAGTCTGGTGATGGTATTCGTTAAAGTCCTATTTGTGATGGTAGTTCAGAAATTTCGTATTTAAATTTTACAGTTTTGTCTATTAATCTAGGGTATATAAAATGTTATTAAAATATGAATTCGTTAAGCAAAATGTTGAGTACTTTTATAATTTTCTTTTATGTGGTATTATTGAATTGTATTCATAAAAGAAAAATTAATCAATTTTTCAAAACAAAAAATGGATTCATTTATACATAGAATGCAAAGCAGCAATACAAAAACGACTCTGCTTCTACTTCAGTCTCAAATACAGAAATTCAAACTCTTGGTCTGTTTTCAGATCAGAACTAATTGCTATTGAAAAAGATCCTAACTATGTTGACAGTCTTGCTGAACCTGATTTTAAAAGCATTTGGATATTGACTGATAGCCGTTTCTCTATCCAACATTTAAGTAACTGGAAGAAGTTTAGTGACAGGGTCGGAATATCTTTCTTAAGGTTGATTGACAAATTATCTGCAAACTTTGAATTCCATATTCAATGGATTCCGTCCCCTGTCGGAATTATTGGTCTCAGAGATAGCAGTCTCACTGGCAAAGAATGCTTCTTTGGACACTTCCCAACCTGATATGCCATCTACTTTCAGAGAGGTATTATCGGAAAGTAAGAAAAAGGATCTCAGTGGAGTTCCTCTTGCGCATGTCTGGTACCCTCGAAAACGCCTTCGTGGAGCCCCCTCTTTGAAGGCCAGAAGACCTGCATATCTCAATTTGCTAGGGGGGCACTTGAAATATTTCACATTTGAACAGGGGCTAAAAGTGTAATGTTGCTCAGGTATCACCTGAACACACTTTACATTGCATAAATTTTAACTTGGATGAGGTGTTCTTAAAACCTCTTTTTTTCTCGGAGTTTTTGAAAGTATATGGACTGTGTGATGGAGTTAGTCTAGTCTTAGATAGGGATTAGAAGCAACAACAACAATACAAAAACTAAATAATGCAAAACTCATTCCTGCGTTATTATTATCTCTTTGTGAGGATTTGAATAAACGAATTTAAAATGAAATTCACTTGTTCGCAGGACTTGATCCATTTACAAAGCATTTATCTTCCCTTAAATAAAAAGGATTGAGCACAGGCCAAGAAAATAAGTGCCTGAAGCGAAATTACAGAGAGTGAGTGAAAATTAACGTCGCACTGTTCAGCTGCACGAGGGCTTTTGGCGACGGACCTCGTAATTTTGAACCATGACCAAGTGACGAGAACGGCACCTGAGATGGCATCCCCTCTCCCAACTACCACACCACAACAACGGGAGGACGTTTGAGCTCTCGACAGATTTAACGTGCATCGTTATCCTACACGGCGGGTCTTTAGTGATACTGGGCTCGAACTCATGACATGCCTGCCATGATCCGATACCTTGACCACTTGGCTACCGCGGCCAAGCGATGTTACAGAGAATGTCTGTCAAAAGGAGAGCGTTAGTTGTTGCGCATTAATTATAGTCATCTTTGGGAGAGTAAAATAAAAAAAAAGGTGATGTTTTGAATACTAAATTTCGAAATTTTCCCCCTTACATCTATTCTAAAAAAAAGCTCTATAAAATTAATGCAACTAAACCTACATAGAACTTTTATACTAGTTTTAATTATTTTTAGTTAGTATCTTCTTTCGTTTTTTTAAAAAAAACGAGTCACTCTGAACTTATGATATCTAGTTAAAATAAAATTATGCTTTTTATATTTGTAATCCATAACTGCTTCCATTCTAAAATGAATATTTTTGTATCTGAAATTTATTTAGTATGTACACCTGCACTTATTCTAATCAAAAAATTTAATCATGTTCTCTTTTTGTATGCAAATTTCAATTCACATAACATTAAGGACTGCTGATTAACGTTCTTGCTCCAGAGTAAAAAGATTTTGGGCGATATCAGAATTTGAACTGACTTCACTTCAGTTTAATTAGTTTTGAATAGAGAAAACAATCAGCTTAGTGTCGCACAATGTTTTTCTATTAATTCAAAATAACTGACAAAAGCATCCCATTCAACAATACGTAGTTGGAAATGTATAAATGAAATGCAAATCGATAACAAAAATTCAAATTATTGATGTTTTGATTTGCTGTTATTTAATTAGCACCAGTTTTGTAACTCTAAACACGACCAGGCTGGGAATGGTGCCTCTAGATATTTCTGAAAAATGGATAATATTTGCTCTAATCTAAAAAGAGGATTTGTAGGATAACTATTATTTATTATCGTAAGGTTCAAGAAAATTTGATAGAACGTATAAGTATAAATTAATTTGTTGCTGCCGCGACAACTACATATTGTTACAAATTTGCATGGGGGAAAAGAAACTGACGACTCCAGTTAATGAACAAGGGATTTATTAATAAACAAGGGTGAACAAAAGACTATATGGAGATAATTTGAAGTGTATACACTAAGAAGTATTATAACAGATTATCTACAGTAATAGAAGTAATGGAAAACACACTCGTTACGAACGTTTTTCAGCGCTCCAGACATGGTTTTTTAGAACAGTTTTCTAGCCGATATTTACATAGTCTTGTGGAAATCTCTAGGAGGGTCCTTCTCAGTGCTTTCTTGGTGATATCATTTTCCAGCCAAATTTGTAGTCAAGGGTGGTAAAATTGCCAACCTGGTAACCCTGGTCACATCTTCTCTAGGGTGCCATAACCTTATTATTCAGATTGATACTAGGTGAACACTTTGCCTGTAAAACTTCCTTTCCCATAAGATGAGTGTAGTTGCAAGGAAAACTACAAACGTAGCGTGTTTTAATATGTTGATTTATTGTTTCTGGCGACCACATACGGAATGGGGAGAGTTCATACCTATCAAATTCGACTAGTTCCTGATACAGTGAGGAAAAAAACGAAGCGAGTTGTCGTTTCAGGAATTTTCTTCGTTTCTCGTGAGATCTCTTTAAAATAGCTAATTGTGCAAATAGCATTAGTTTAAAATAAATTATATTAAAACAAATTAATTTTTACTTGCTTGCTTCGCTGGGGTATTTTATAATGTATGAATACATACTATTTGTAAATTATTGATACCTAACACCAAGCGTTGTTGTATTGAAAATATTCTTATAACCCTCACCTCTTGATTTAAAAAGGACTTGAATTTCTAAAACTGAAGTAGAATGGTATTTTACGCTCCCGTCCCCAAAAGTGGATTTCTGCAAATCTAATTTTTAGTGGATCTCTACTCAACAAAAGAAACATGCTTGCAAATTTCAAATCAAAGTCTAATAATTCAAAAAATGGAAGTTTTTCAATCAATATGGACAGAAAGAAAATCGATTTCCATGACCCGATTTTTCTGGGTCTCCATTCAACAAAAGAAACATGTTTACCGAATTTCAAGTATGTGGATACAACAGTTCAAAAACAGAAATATTTATCTATAACGCCCTTCATCTGATTGAAGCCCCTTTGGGGTTGATTTCCACAAAACTTGCTCTTAGAAAATCTCTGCTCTAGGAAAGGAATATGCCTGATAAATTTCAAGTCTAATATTTCTGTAGATATCGGGATGAGGGAATAGGTCATCCCCCCCCCTTCTTGTACATATCGTCGTAAACTGAGGTGGCGCTCCACTTAACGCCATTCAAGTACAATATATTATTTAACTGTTCTATATAAGTTTGCATTTAACAGTTTACACCATGAAGAGGCAACATCATTTTTTAAAAAAATAAGTACCTCAATCGAAAAAAGAAACAAGCCTTACAGTAGTCGCATATGATGTGTAACATCTGACATGTTATCTCGGTAAATACGCAGTAGTGACTTAAATCCTGGGAAAAAAAGTGAATCGGATACGATTGGAAACAATTTTCTATCGAATAATTATGTCTTTAATGAAAATTTTATTTAATTAACACAAGGAGGAACATAATTTTTTATCCAAAATAATTATTCTTGTTCCATTTGGGGAAGAGCGGAGACACACAATAGACTTATGATAACTAAAATATGACACATATACTTGTGATTTCAAAGTATTTAAAAACCGTTGAAAAACAGCGTCAATAACAGTAACACTGTTAGTTGCCGAAACATTTCGATTTGTGTTCATTTCGAGCTTGAGTTTGTAGTGACATAGTCTATATAAGCCAGTAACAACCTCCGCACCACGGTGATCATTTTGGTGTAGTGGTTAAGTTACTCGGTTTCGGATCCAAAGGTACCGGGTTCTGTTCAACCGGATAAGAGCGCTACTTCATTTGGTGACCCTAGCTTAGCTAAGAAAAGCGAAACCTCAACTGATCTGTCGTGGCGCCATCTACCCGCAAAAAAAAGAGCAAACAAGAAAAAAATTCGTCAAATAAACATGACGCAAGAGAGAAACAAAATCGTCAGATAAACATGACGCAACTCATCCAACACACAAGAAACTGAATGCTCCCAATAACAACTATATCGCGTTCGTTCGCCTAACCAACTCTCTGGAAGGGGAGTGTGTAGTGACATAGTCAATATAAGCCAGTAACAACCTCCGCACCATGGTGATCATTTTGGTGTAGTGGTTAAGTTACTCGGTTTCGGATCCAAAGGTCCCGGGTTCTGTTCAACCGGATAAGAGCGCTACTTCATTTGGTGACCCTAGCTTAGCTAAGAAAAGCGAAACCTCAACTGATCTGTCGTGGTGCCATCTACCCGCAAAAAAAAAGCAAACAAGAAAAAAATTCGTCAAATAAACATGACGCAAGAGAGAAACAAAATCGTCAGATAAACATGACGCAACTCATCCAACACACAAGAAACTGAATGCTCCCAATAACAACTATATCGTGTTCGTTCGCCTAACCAACTCTCTGGTAGGGGAGTGTGTAGTGACATAGTCTATATAAGCCAGTAACAACCTCCGCACCATGGTGATCATTTTGGTGTAGTGGTTAAGTTACTCGGTTTCGGATCCAAAGGTCCCGGGTTCTGTCCTATCGGATAAAAGCGCCACTTCAAGTTCATCATTAAGAAAAAGCTACGAGTGGCTCAGCTTCTGGCGAACTGAATTTAAAACCGCCACTCAGAATCATGGGAAACGAGTGATAGTTTTTTTAAAAAAAGAGCAGAATCACCTTCGGTATATGGTAAAAGTACAAAATGCAGGAAAACTTTAATTTTTTAAACCGTTTTATTCAGAGAAATGTATACGACCACCGAAATCACTTCTTGTCCATTTTCAAATAAGCATTCTGCCACACATTTGTCCCTAATATCTTGACTAACAATACCCAGTCTACTTGTTTTGGCGATAAGTAATATCCATATGGGGAGTCACAAGATGTTAGTTGTTCTGTTTGCGATAGATCGCAACACCAGCTGCTCTGTAACCTGGTCGTTTAAATTGTACACAGCAATCGAAGTTAGGTATCGAAACAAGTTCTTCATTATCTAACCAAGTCTCTGCCAACATGAGTAACGTACAATATAATTATTAATATAGTTTACACATATAAACATAACCTCACATTTCATACACAACGAGCCTTGAAACTTCGACAGTTGAGCGTAAAAATCGCAGATATATCCTGGATGAAGTTTAATAAGACTTGCTGGTATGTGCGAAGTGGATTTAGAGTCAAGCAAACGAAACTGAGTTTTTGATTTCGAATTTTTTTAAATGCTAAATTTAACAATATAAAAAAGGTTTGTGGCTTGATGGCTACCAGAGTTGTACCCCGATGCGAGGGAAATGAAGAGACACCACCAAGCGCGCTGATTGGTCAAATCAAATAGTACGCGATTCCCCGACTTTATGTTACACATTTCTGTCCCTTTTCACGAAATAAATCCTACAAATATCCAGCAACCGAGAGAAAATATTTTTTACATCAATAAATGATTACAAAGGATTTTTTCATTAGTTATATTACATTAAAAAGAAGTTTTTTTATTGGCTAAGTAGACAGGAATTGTGTGTGACATAAATAAAATTGAATAGCTATTGCTGAGAAAATTATTACTTGCTAAAACAATAATTCCCTTGGTAGTTAACAAGTACTATTGATTTGTAAAAATCTATAAACTTCAATGTGCGACGTTTGTAAGCATTCGTTCACGTGATTTATCCATTTTGTTGTATTCATAAGAACAGTTTTTAAAACTTCTCAAAATTTGGCAGACAACTGTGTGTTTTGAGCTTTTTTTTAACAAATTTTAGTCCAATGTTTTTAGCGGGTTTTTCACGTAGTGGAACAAAAGCGCTATTAGGACGCAAATTTCGTCTTCGTCTTCGTTCCATATTTTGTCGTACCTTTTTCTCAGCCAATAAGCAATCAATTGACCTCGGGTTTTCAGCATTTGGTCGCATTTGTGCCCTAGATGAGCCAAATCATATTTAAATTTAATCATTTAAAAAAAAATTTTTAGAGTACACACACACTATTTCCTGTTAGTAAAAAGTTCATTAGTTGCATTATTGTAAAATACAACATGTGAAAAACGCGCTAAAATTACTTGGCCATGCCAATGATTAATATCTTGTTTTCAATTTGTGCAGTGAATTTTAACAGCACATAACACACATAAAGTGTGTGCGTTACTTAATTATTTATATTTTAAACATAACTAGAAAATATTGCACTTTTCACACAACTGGATCCCGAACACTTTTTTAGCTGGCCTTCCATTGTTGGTGCCCTTTTTGAAACAGACAACGACTGCAGAATGGACATTCTATACTCAGTGGCGGATTAAGCGGGTGTCGGACCTGGCGGCCCCCTTGATGGCCCCAAACTTGATGAGTGTTAAGGCCAGTGACAAACCAACCACGCCACCTTGCAACAAGAAATGAAACGAAAACAAAGATACAATGAAAACCCCGCTAGAAATTTATCGAGATGTAAAAAAAATCCTAAAGTAGAAAAACTTTTGAAAATATTTTTAACAATACCGATATCGAATGCATCAGGTGAATGATCTTTTTTAGTTTTAAAACGTGTTAAAAATAATTTAAGAAGTACTATGGGAGAAAAGAGAAAGTGAACAACATGGCCATATTATATATAGAATAAAATGTTTTGTACAAAATAGATATGGTGAAAATAATTGATGAATTTGCCAAAGAAAAATCAAACTGTATAGCAAAAATGTAGGCTCTTAAGTAAGGATTTTAATTTTTTTCCCTTCAGTTAAGATTTTTCTTTAGCCGAGGAGTTTTTTTTTTTGCAGTACATTTTATTTTGAGAATTTAAAGTAATTGTCTCTTTTCACTATTTTAGTTTTTCGACTCTTAAGCCCATAGGCCTCAAACCTTTTACCGCCAGGGGCCACCAACTACTTTTTTTAATCCGCCTCTGTCTATACTCGGATCGTGCTATGGATGTTGCCACGACAGTGATTCACGCCTTTGGTAAAATTTGAATATACCTTTATTTTGTTATTACCACTTTTGCACTTTGTCTTACACGACAGCAACAACTAGAAAATAATTAGAATCAGTATTTTCTCGTATTATTTTTTATTTTGAGACCTAAAAGTATATAAATTATTTAGAAAGATATACCTATATATAAATGTAGGGAAAAAGCAACTCACTCACATGAGCTATTATACCTACATACTACAAATTTGACAGGCATGTTTCTTTTGTTAAGTAGAGATCCGCTAAGAACGGGGTTTTCGGAAATAGACTCCCAAAGTGGTTAGTAAATCATTAAAAGTGAGTTACAGTTAAAGATTCATGTATTTGAACAATTAGACCATCATAGATTTAAGTCCTACCCTTTTCAAATCAAGAGGCGAGGGCCGTAAGACTGTTTTTTGATACAATTGAAAGTTTAACGCTAGGACTTGAATATCAAAAACGAAAATCAGAAATACCTCGACTTACACTACTCTGACCTACGCAAACCCGGAGTTACTCGATTTTCAAATCTCGTCAATTCGTCTTTTGTTGGAGCGCTACACAACTCGACTACTCACTCCTCACTTCCTGAAATTGGTAGTGTGATTAAAGAAGTTATCAAACTTTTTAAGCAAATAAATTTAGAAGTGGATAGCAATAAGTTTCAATAGCTGCTGCAGGTGAGCTGACAATAGATAAGCTCTTAGAAACGCATGAGCAAGAGCAAGACGTCGAAGAGCTTGAGTCTTAAGACCCAATTCTCTCAGAAGACCGACAGAAAGCCTCAGTTTCATTGAAAAAAGGTTATGTACTAGAAAATACAGATTTCAATGCCGAGCGTACTTTTTCAGCCAAAAAAGGAATTAAATAATAAACCATATGGTTTAAAAAAAAACTAAAAAACACGCTTTTATGGTGTGAATCAAACTAAAAAGTAAAAAAAAAAATAATAATTCTTTACAAGAATAAAATGATTAACGAGAAAATTATTGTCATTGGGGGTAAAAGCGGGGGAGGGGGGGGTGCTCTATATTAATCCTCGGATAAGTCCTGTGTGTGTGTGTGTGTGTGTATCATTATATTTCAAATACCCTGACTCCATAGATGTAGGTCAAACTAATAAAAGTGTATTAAGAAGAAATTTTAAATGTCAATCGTATTATCACACCTTTTACACGTATTGCTATAATGTTAGTTCGTATCATCACTTATAAACGTATTGCTTTATAAACATATAAAATATTTAGTAGTTAGAACATAAACTGTTTTTTTCACAGTTTATGTTCTTTTTTTGCACAAGTCTTTTTTTTTATTTCCATTTTTATACAATTGTTTATATTATGGTAAGAAATTGTTGAAGTACACCCACCCTTCCTTTTCTCACATAAAGAACACTTTTTTTGTTTGTTTTATTTCTATCAACAACAAGCGTATTAGTTTTCAGAGTTGCACCTTAATTTTTTAGTCCCTAAATCTGGAATTAGTCGCCAAATCTGAATAATCGTTATTCCTGATGTCCTGATCAGGACAATGGAATAAAATTATGAAATTATTGTATTGTCATCGGTCCTCGATAAGTGTGCAAAATTTCGAATTAATTTGATCTTTTAAAGTGGGTAAAAATCGAGTTTAAAGATTCCGTTACATGCAAGTAAAACTTATAAAAGCGTGTTAAAAATTATTAGCATGCTACGATGAAACTCTACGGGAAAAAAATCTTTGAGACTACTTTGTAAGATTTTATGTAGCCTTCTACATCAGAAACTTTAATTTGCGATTATGTATTTGTGTTATCTAAGACCTTATTAAACATTTTTTTATTATTTTATTTCATTTTCAGCCCTAACTAAAAATAATTTATACGCGAAATTCTACCCCGACTTACGTGGTTATCACTCAGTCCCATCTGTCGCGTTTGTTCGGGATATCACTGTAGAGTCATACAATAGCACGAAACACCCAGCGAGGTGGGCAGGTACGGCTAGTACAATATAAATCAATTCAAGATTGGATTTTTTTTATTATCTTCCCCCTACTCTATTGCATAATACCCATTATATCCTTATTTACAATGTAAAAAAAGCTATACCAGTGGTGGGCAAACTTTTTTAATGGGGGGCCACAAAGTATAAGAAATTCTAGAGGAGGGCCAGAATTATAGAAAAAATGCATTTTGTGTGTTAAAGCTTTTAATCATAATGTTATAAAAACATTACAGCATTACACACAAATGTTAAAATTTACTGTTTACCTTAAATAATGCTTATTTTAACTTTTATTCTAAGGCCCTGACATGTTATAAGTGTGAGACATGAAATTGTTTTTGATTTTCCATAATACTTTCGAAGTCAGGTCCCAGCTGTGACGAAGCAACTTTCAGCAGTGCGAAAAGGTGTTCATCAGTCAATCGGTTTCTGATTGAGTTTTTCCGCAATTTCATTTTCGAAAAAGTTTGTTCGCACACATAAGACGACGCAAACATCGCCATAATTTTCTGGGCGTGAGCAATCATCTTTGGGAATTTAGCTTTCGGCAGTGTTCTATAAAAATCTAGTTTTGTTGAATTCAAGAACAATTGCTTTAAATGGGTACTAGAAGCCTTTTGAGCGGTCTTTTGCTTTATAAGCATATTACGTTGAGCAGATATTGTTTTTAATAAGATTTCCGCATTTTTTTTTCTGCGTCATTCATCAAAGCATATTTAGTTCTTGAATGTTTGGTATTGAAATGGCGAGCAAGATTAAAATCTTTAAATACCGCCACTGCTTCATAACAAATAAGTCATATTGGTTTACCGTTGTATTCCATAAAAAATATTTCCAAGTCCACTCTTCTTTAAACAAATGATACTCGGAATCGACTTTTCTTTTTTTATATTTCATTATCTAAAAAAGGGTGCTTTTCCCCCAAAAATTTATGAGTGTAAAGCGTTACGCGAACAAGCAAGAACAAGAGACAAAATTAACATAAAACGTGCGGATTGGTCAGTGACAGCTGGCGAGTGGCGACTGAGTTCACTCTCCCGCGCCTCTCATTTAACCACGCTTTGCGCACCGTATTATGCAACACATGAACTACGCGGCTAGTTCAGCTTCTTCTGTAGGCTATGCATCTAAGTAAAATCCACTTTAAACTTCTCGAACGTCAAAACGTAATTGTAACGGGCCATGTTCTATCCATGTCGATAAACCCGCGGCGGGCCGGATTAAATACTTTCACGGGCCGTACTTTGCCCATCACTGAGCTATACTCTTAAAGGTACAACGTAAAGTTATAACAGTATGTAAAGTTAGAGGGAATAGGTAGCCAAAATTGATACAACTTTCTATGGAATTACGTAGTTTTTATGATGAAATATACATCAATCGAATTACGCCTTTTTTTATCGTCGATAAACTTTTTACTAAATCACTTCAAAATGTATTTATAACTTATGAGTGATTATTACATATAAATGAAATGTATATTCCAATTGGTAAAAAATTGCTTATTTTCTCCCCTAAGGCTCTTGAATGTAGCAGAATAACTTTAACTCGTTCCTGGCTCATTTTATTTCGCGATAAGAGATTTAAAAAAAAAATGTCAATTATTTTTATGTTTACCAAGAAAAGTAAGCAAAACCATTCGAAATCATAAAAAGTACATGCGAAATAATTTGGGAAAGATTGATTGCGCAGTGTAAATTTTCACAGTGCCAGAGCTACATTCGAGTTGGTACGTTTCGCCTGTCAGAACTCAGCTCGGGAAAGGCCCAGAAGGTGTTAAGAAAAATCATTCACTGTTTCAATATATTTTGAAAATTTAGTTCATTACCGGAAAAAGCAAGCGTGGATTTTAACATAATTTATTACCTTTACTTATTATCTTACGTAGAAGAAAAGTTGTATTCATTTAATTTTAAGCACAGCCATATTAAGGGAACCAAGACATTTTTCACCTTCGGAAAATTGATTTTTATCTTTAAAAAAGTACATTTATTACCTGATACTAAAAATGTATAGGTTTAAAGCTTAATACCGAAAAATTGCAGTTTTTAAATGTAAACAACAGCACAATGGCGGTTACAACAAATGTCTTTGTATCTGGAAAAAAGTATATCTACAAACATTCCCTCACAGAACCAGTTCTTGTCAAGATTAAAAACATATTTACAAACATTTACATAATTTTTTAAACATGTATTTAGAGACTTAGCTGCAAAAGAACTTTTACTAAAAGGTTTGCATGATCATACCCAGAACACAAATGAAAGCTTCAATAACTGTGTATGGAATAAAGTTCCAAAAAACACAATTGTGCGAGAAAAAAATTGCAAATTGCTGTAATGGACGTAGTGATATGCTTTAATGAAGATGCACATGCAGGAACAAAATTATTAAAAGCACTAAAAATAAATCTTGGGATAAACACTTGTGAAAGCCTTCGAAAAATTGACAAAGTTAGAATTTGTGAAGTCGAGATGACAGTTTAAAAAGCCAGCAAAGAGGCCAAGACTATTGAAAGACAAAATGAAAGGAAGAAGGATGTTTTAGAAGTGTTCATGTAAGATGAATACAAATCTGGAATATTTTAAATATCAAATTTTAGTAAGCTGTACCATTCTATTTAGTTTTTTTATATTACTCAAAATGTGTTTTTCTAGTTTTTAGGTATATCCGTAGAAAAATCTATCTGTTATATTTTAGTGAAATTTTGTATGAGCTTTTGTATAGTAATAATGTATTTAATGCTACTAATTTTATTCCTAAAATGTTAGCATTTTTATTTTTACTGCAAATTTCCTAAAAAAAAATTTACCATTTTTATCAAAATTTTAAAAAAAATCGAGATTCAAATTTTTTAAAAAAAATTCTCAGCAAGGAAATATAAAAAAAAACTAGATCATTTAAATAAAGGTATAATTTTGTAACTAAAACAGCATGATTCGTTGTTTTATATGTTATAAAAGGATAACTACAGGTATCTAATCAACACCATGTATACGAAAGCACCTTTTGAAGTGTACTGTTTCAAATCCTTGTATTTCTAAAAATATTGTACACATTTAAAAAATTTATGTTATAGTATATTAAGAAAAGTATGTAGATTGTGTGACACAATTTTTTCTTTATGGAGTCTTTTTGTTTTTGAAAATAATGTTCCTTCGAAAATCGAAATTTTGGTTGTTTTGCGTCATCGAGAAAGTCCCGGTTCCCTTACGGAATTCTTCATTTTTGAAGAATTTCTCCCAATTTATCCCTACGAGTGGACGCAACCTTTGCGCCCCTTCTTTCGGAGGCCTATACAACCCCCAGTAATTTCATTTGATAACCTTAACCCAACTCTAACTGCATCAGGGCCTACCCCCTACAATCGATCTTTTCGAATAATATCGATGACTGCGGATTAACCTTACCGGACAAGCGGTGTTTCTCCTCATTTGGCGAGCTTAGCGTCGCCAAGAATAATTATAATCTTCTGACGTCCTTAATCCGCTCGGCTGCTGGAAGATTATGAACAATTTCATTAATCAGTTCATTATTTGAGTGGCACCAAAAATGAATTACTTCGGCCATTCGAGGAAGACTTCGGGGAGGGAGCTTAATTTTGGGATTGAATAAATGCAGTTGGAAGTGTTCGCCAGTCTTATATTTCATTGCTTAAAAGTCACGGGGAAGACGCCAAATGGCTAAAATTTCGTCTCCAATTTTGAAAAGGGTTTATGTAGTAATTATTAAAAGATGCATTGGGCTCATACAAGGTAGTTATCAAATAAAAACCCTGATGAATACATTTTAAGTACCTTTAAAATTCGGCTTATAACGCGCACTTTTAACACAAAAAGTAAGATAGAAATTTACGGGTGAGCGTTATATGCCGGTTATAGAAATAAGAGCTTTAAAAATAAAAATAAATTATTAAAAAAAGATGAGCATAAGAAATAATGAGATTTCAACGTAAAAATCTAAATACTCTTTATTTAAAGAAACTGTCATTCTCTCTCTCTCTCTCTCCTCTCTCTCTCTCTCTCCTTATGAACTTAAATGTTTGTATTTCTATAGTAGGATAACTATTTTTTTTCTAAAACTGGATGAATAGCTCGAATAAATGAATTTGAAACATAAGAGCAATGTGCACGTACCTATTAGGTTTCTTAGTAAAAAAAGGTGTGCGCCTAAAAATTAAAAAATGCTGCGTAAAAGTATAGGAGTGCGTTTTACGCCTGATTTTACCGTCATTAGCTTTCAAACTAATTTTTGGGGAGAAGAGAGGGGAGGGGGAGGATGAAAAAAAGGGATGAAAAAATGTCAGCTCGATACACTTGTTGAAATGATCGTAGTTTTTTTAGAAAAAGGTACAACAATTTTTTGAATTATTACATAAGTGCTTTTATTACGATTTAATATACCAATTTAAAAAAAAATATTTTTTACTTGCAACGTATTAATTTTAAAAGTGATTTAATCATATTATAATTGAAGCGATCTTGATCAATCTAATAATTGTTAAAAAGATTCACATGCTCCACTATCTTTCAACCAGGGAATATTAAAAGTAAAACTACATCAGGAACTTTAATTTAATTTAAAAATCGAAAAATTATTGAATTTTTTTTTAAATAGACTTAATGACTCTTTTGAAATTCAATGTAGAATCAAATAAAATAAAATTTAGGGTCTTCTAAAGTGAGCCAATAAGATATAAGATATACATATGCGTGTGTTAAAAACAAATCAAAACACTTATTAGATTAAATTAGAAGAATCTCATTAAGGTATCCGACTACCCTAAAACTGTGAATTTTGCCAAAAATTGACAATTTTTTTATGACTTTATTTTATGAGCCATCTTATTAGCTTTATAAAAATACCAAGTTTATCATTTTCCGTTTACTAGAAGAAAAACTACAATTGTTTTAGTAAAAGGAAATGCCATTACTTTAAGCAAGATGTCATACTTTAAAACGGGGTTTACTCGAAATGTGATTTTTTGAAAATAATCAAACGGGGCCAGCGATTGCTAAAAAAAAGTTTTGAACATAATTAACTGAAATTGTTTTATTAAGTTCTGTATAATAGTAGAATTGTTTTAACTTTTAGATTTAACAATCACTGTTTTATTACAAAATTTACAGTCCCTTATGTGAATATAATCACTGTCTTTTTAAGCATTTTCATATAGTAACCAAGATAAAGGGCTCTAGTTTTTGTAAAAAAGAAAATATCTCTTATCCTGAAGGTCATTTCAAAAATGAATAACATAACAGCACATTAAAATGAAAAAATTGAAAATTTGTTCATAAACTTTTGGTGCAGAATGGGCCGCGTTTAGGCTATTTTTTGCCAATTTTTACCTATTTTTTCCCATTTTAGTAGTAATAATTTCTTTTTCTCTTCTTAATTTTAGCACATTTTTCTTAAAATGCACTAAACAAATCTAAAAATAACAAAAGAATCCCCATATTTCCTTTTTTTAAAAAAAAAGTTGTCATAACCAGTCGGATACCTTAAATGGATTTTCTAAAGGTTTTCTTTAAGCGAGTGAGTTTTTATTAAAGTCGCACTCTAAAGCACCAAGAGAACGATGGGCATCGTAATTTTGAATCACAGTCAACGAACCAGATCTGCTACGCCACTCTCCTAAATTCCTAGCTACGCCACTCTCCTAAATTCCTAGCTACGCCACTCTCCTAAATTCCTAGCTACGCCACTCTCCTGAATTCCTTGCCACGCCAACGAAAGGAGTTTGATCCACGACAGATTTAATATGCATTAGCTCCTCTATATGGTGGGTATTCGGTGCCAGCAGGACTCGAACCTGATACCGCCGGCCATGAATTCATCACCCTGACGACATGACCGGTCACACTATATCTGAAGAATACTTGAGCAAATTATTAATAAAACTATCAAGTATTTTCTACTCGCTGTACTTTGTCAACCCTCTGAAATGATTTTTTCCGTCATGTTACATTCAATGTTGTATCAAATTACATCATGCAAGTGTTATATACCAAAAAATATCGCTTATGAATCTTAAATGTAATACAACGATAGATTTCTACTTTGAAAGAATGGAGTTTTGTATAAAATGTAGAAGTGTATAAAATGTGGAGAAAAAAAACAACAACATTAAAATGAACAACTGTTGAAGTTAGAAATAAAACCTTACTTTTTCCTAAATTTAACAATTTAATAAAATAGTTTGAAAACTATAAAAATCAGTAATGTTTAAGTTTATATTTATGAATACAGATATAGAATTCTTTAAACATTCATTACACAATATCTGTTAGAAATTTGTTCATAATTTTGACTTTCATTGTTTACCTACGGCTAATGTAACCTATATTTCTACAAGAGAAATATATATATATATATACTAGCTGCATGGCCCAGCATTGCACGGGCTTTTACCGAGGGTATAACTTAATCCCCATGTTAATTTTCTCCTTTTTTTCTGACGCCAGCACTTTTGTGGGTATGACGCGTACGATGTGAGTGCGTGGCCCGTGAGTGCCTGTCATGGTTTTCTCGTTTAACATTTTCAAATTACGAAATTTCACTACTATTTTAAATTTTGAAGTAAAATCGGGGATTTTTTTAAATGTTCGACACCGATATTGATTCATTTTAGAAAAAACCATAAAATATGCAAAATATCATTGTTTTGTAAAAAAAAAGTTTTTTTTAAAAATTCTTAAAAAAAATAGTTTTTGGCATTTTATTTTTTAAATCACTGATTCTAAATGATCAATGAACTTTTTAAAAATCATTTTCATTTAAATGCCTTGATATTTATTCATTTTAGAAGGAATCATATAATAGGCAAAATATTATTGTTTTCAAGGGGAAAAGATCCGAATCGTGACGAAATAAATGATGTTTGGTACTTATAAATTTATTAAATCACTGATTTTAAAAGAGCAAGTTATGAACTTTTTAAGTTCAGATGGTTTACTTATCCTAATTATAAGAAATAGATACATAACGATTGAAAAATTTCGGTTAATAATTTACAGGAAACAGTACTACTTTATTTAAAAAAATATTTATTTAGTGTTAGACATTTAAATGTATTGCAAATAAACTTATTTAAAATAATGATAACGGAGTATAAACGCGATTAAATTTTTCACAAATATAATTAATGCAAAAATTCATACCGTTACCTATTGAAACGACTGTTTACTTCTGTATTGCGTTGTTTTTGAGTGAAACGACTGTTTATTTCTTTATTGCGTTGTTTTTGAGTGTTGCATTAAAAGTAGGTTACAAAAAAAAGGTAAAAAGCCTTTATTTACACATTTACAGTATAAAATACAAAAAGAAAATAATACTATGCGATAAAAATATATTTCAGAATATTTTTTTATATTTTTTATGATATATTTTTCTAAGATTCCACTGTTTTTCAATAAATCAATTTTTAAGAATAAAAAAAATCATCGGTTCTGATGCGTTATATGAATGAGCGTCCCGCCCCAAATAGCAACGTTATGAGGGAATTCTCCTTTTTACTACGCAGTGAAAGACTCAAAACTACCTCAACCTTTCCCGTCTTCCAAACAAAAAGCTACCTTGACGCAATTGAGATTTTTTTTTTAAAGTTTTCATTTTTTTTGAGGGCTTAACTTTCATATTAAAGTTTTGAAATTTCACACATTAATTGCAAAAACAAAGTACTTTTAAATAAAAAAATGTACAAAAAAGGACTGTTTAAATTATTTCTCGCAAAAACGGTATTTTACGAAAACCACAAGAGAAAATTTTAAAATCCGTAATATTTAAGCAATTTTTCAATCTTCGCACAGAAGTTGGATAAAATTATTTTACAAACTCAAAAAAAGTTTCGTACGATAATTTTAATAAATGACGAAGTTATTTAATATTGAGTTAAAATTTTTAGTATTTTTTTAAAAAATCGTAGAAAAAAGGTTTTTGGCATTTTATTTTTTAAGGTATCCAACTACGTTGAAAATGCCATTTTCGGTCAAAAATCACATTTTCTTTTTATTTTACCATTTTAAAGGTCAAGCAATTAGCTTTCTAAATCTGTCTTTGTTTTGTCTGTGCGATAATTACAAAAAAAGTTACAGGTGTTTAAAATATTTTTACAGCTGTCATTCGAAACCGGAAGTGGTGAAATCGAAACCGGAAGTTGTCTGTTTAACATGCTTTTTACCGATAATTTTTGCAGTTTCAACCCATTATAATTTTAAAAACTATTTCTGACAATTTTTTAAATAATTTAATTGATGGGCAACAATTTCGATCTTTTAATTCGACTCTTGCGATTGGCAACATTTGTTTCTTCTGACCTCACATGTTTTTGTTTTGATTTGCGTCTTACGAATTTTGATCCTAAAATTCTTCTAAAAACTTAACTCTTTTCGATTTAATTGTACAATTTTTGATCGTTGATTGTTTCTAGACATTCTGCTTTTAAAAATTCAAGTTATAATGGTTCATAAAACTATAAAATTAACTTCTTGAATATGCAACAGTGGACTGGTAACAAAAACATTGGAAGTAGCAAGTATTCAAACTTGTAATGAACAAAAACTGGATTCACTGAAGAATTTTTCACAGTGCAAAGAATGTTGTAATGCAACGTTAAGAGGTTATGGAATATTTTATTTAAATATTTTGGGAAGTATGTTTTTCTCAATTTGTGTTTCTTCAATTGTTTTGAGAAGAATCTGTACCTGCATGAAGATTACTTGTTTGTACTGACTTCTAATGTGACTTTAAAATGCTCCAAATGTACTTTTATTGTCAATTTTTCAGCTACTAAAAACCAAACTTCAATTAATTTGCAACTTATTTGTGGAATGTGAGTTATTGGAAGATGACATTTGTCTGCGAGAAAGTTACGTGCTAAGCTGAATATGCCCTGTATGGCAAAAAGAGCATATAGACTTTGTGAAAGAAATATCTTGGCTGCTGCTACATCAACGGCTAAAGATGTCATGAATGCTGCTGCGTTGGTAGTAAAAAGCATTACAAAATGTTCCAACCCGTCAATTGCAGAATGTGGAATATCCGTTGACGACAGATACGTGGACATTCTTCCGTAAAAGTTTCTATAGCAATTTTATCCAAAAGGCCACTGGGAAACTTCCAGATTAGGAAATGATGTCCAAGTTTTGTATAATTCTAAATGTCTAGTCGAACATGCGTGTTCCTGCATTCATCTGGTATTTACTTCAATCACGGAATCTGTTAGTGCGTACAAAATCTTTGTATGATTTTATACCACGTGATCTTGAAATTATGTTGATTTCTATGGTGTGTGATGGTGATTCCCAAGGATACCTTTTAGTTAAAGATCTATTTGATGTCAACAGTGTCATAAAAGGAGTGCCTAAGATACTTCTAAGAAAGAGTGAGTATTCGGCAAAGAAATCTTAGAAAAAGCCAGAAAAACCTCGGTGGGAAAGAAAACTTACCAGTGTTATGATTAATAAAATTCAAAACTATTGTGGCAGTAACACCAATCACGTCAAAGCTCTGCTAAGTGCGGCATTTTTTCTCGGTGGCTCCATCAGAGAGATACCCTATGCACCATGCCCAACTGGAGCTGAGAGCTGGTGTGAGTATCAATGAAGAATAGCCACCGGAAAAAATATATATAAATAAAGGTGTAAGCCTTTCCATGAAACTTTTAAATATTGTTAAACCTGTGTACACAAAGTTGTGTGATAAGCAGTTATTATAAAATTGCCTCCACGGTGTGACACAAATGCAAACAAATCATTTAACGCCTTTTTTGGCAAATTGTTCCGAAAGAAACTTTTATTGAGCTGAAAACATTTTCTTTGAGTACCCATATTGCTGTCATTATTTTTAACAATGCTTTTATTTGTTTGTTAGGTAGTTTGAAAGCTTTTGGCATAAATGCAAATTATTATACACTGCGGGATGACAGATTTCTTGCCATCATTCGCGCAGTAACTCGAAACAACATTCTTTGCCTTTTTAAAAATCAGCCAGAAAAAAAATATAGGGCCCAAAGAAAGTGAAAATTTAACAAAATACCAAGGAGTGGAGGTGTTAAATATAAATCATTAGAGTTTTAGTAATATATTTGTGATATTTTGTTTTGAAATTACATTTATAAAGCATACCCGCAGCTTAAATGCATTTTTCTCAAAACTGTTTTTTTGTAAATTTCTTGATATTTCAAATGTGATATCTAAAGAGCCAATAGAGATACTTGTATGAAATTATACACAAATGTTATTAATAGTATTATCTAGAGGTTGAACTACCAGCTAAGAAATTGAACAATTTTTAATGATTTTATAGTTGGATTTCCTTATAAAAGTATCGAAAATTTGAATGAAATTCATAGGTTGTAGCTTCGATTAGCTATAACTTTTGATTAAAAGAAAATAATTTAAAACTTGTAGTACAACCTCTAGAAATGTGATTGAAAAATGTGCTGCAGCAATTTTTTTTGTAAAATATAAATTATTTTTAAAAATAGAACCTTTGAAAAAATTAAAAATATTAATTAAAATTTCCTTAAAATTTTTAATTTTTTTAAAATTTTAATGTTTGTATATTATTTATAACTGTATTGTTTATAATAGTGCAAAAAATGGAGTTAAAAATGTAACATTTTTAGTGAATTTTAGAAAAATAAAAAAATAGGTCTCCGAACGTAGTCGGATACCTTAAATGAATGATTCAAAAAGAAAAAGGCATGAAATTATTTAGTAAAAAATATCGTTTTAATAACACGAAAATAAATTCATACGCGACGATTTAGAAAAACATTTTCATGAAAACGCATCAATTTTAACTCATTTTTAAAAATATCCTAAAAAATAGAAAATATCATTGTTTTGCAAAAAACATTATACCGTATCTTGGCGAAAGAAATGATCTTTCCGATTCCGCAATTATTTTTTGTATGATTTAAAAAACAAATATCGGATGGCTGTTTAAGTAACGTGGAGAGTACCGAAAAATTTCACCTTTTGTTTTCACGACGCTAGGCGGGAAAAACAACACGCAGGGTTAAGACAATTAGGCGTTTTAAGGTTTTTAATAAATATCTTTTTAACTAATTACAATATTGGAATGAAAAATAGTTTACGTCCTATTCTCAGATCTACTGAATATACGCACAAAATTTCATAAGATTTGGTCAAGTCGTTTCGAAGGAGTTTGGCTACAAACACTGTGACACGAGTATTTTATATATTAGATATATTAGATATGTATGTGTGTGTGTAGATTAATCGGAATTAAATTCCAAAAGAGGATATCAACAAGAAGAAAGCTTTAAATTATTTATCAGAGAGAGAAAGAGAGAGTGCTCTGTGTGTGTGTGTTTCAAACTTAATTAAAACTAATAATATTCTTGAAAGAAGCTCTTAATAGATTTTAAAGGAACAACTTATTATATACAAAATATTTCTAATGCTTAAAATTGAAAATTTAAGAATACTTTAACACGACTTCAAGTAAAAAGAAAATTATAATAAAAAAATTGTCTTTCAATTTAGTTTTCCTGCAGCAAACTCTTTTATTTAAAATAATTTACATTATTTCATTCATTTTTTAAAAAATTTAATTCCCTGAAATTTAAAATTTAGTTAAGTAAAATTCAAGATGAAATGTTTAATAACAAACAGTAAAAAATTATTTTATTATTAACTAGTATTTATTTCTTATTTGTTAAATAATAAAAACGAAATTTGAGAAATTCTTGTTAGTTATGACAATTTTTTCCAACGCTAAATGTAAACTTTGATGTCAACACATTTTTACAATAAAAATATTAGAAATTTAATGAAGTGTTTAAAGAAAATATTAAGGTTTGTTAAAAAAATAATTAAAAATGGTCACGGAAATAAAAAGTACTTTTTATAAATGAAAATCTTTTCATTTCGATAGAAGAACAGGAGTGTACAATTTCTTTCATATCTGGTCTCTCTGCAATTCCTCTACAAATATCTTTCTCTAAAGACATAGTTATACTGAAACATCTTCTCTATCTCTCTCTATTCATCATTTTTTCATCTGAAATTCTCTGTTATAAGTTTTTGTCGATAAATATTTTATATTTAAAAAATGTAATTAAACAGGTTTTAGATAAACATTTTGAACAACTTTTTACAAGTAAATCAATGGTTTTCAAAAATTTGATTATAAAATTATTAAGGACAGAAAACAACATACAAGTTCTCAGAAAAATTTTTCTGAATTTATAGACACTTTGAATTGACTTAAGAAATACTAACACACTGATATTGAAATTTTGTTATTTTTTTAAATTCAAGTTAGTTTAAGAGGTCACGTGTAAGCTTGATAAATGCTAAAATTAACTAAAAATGCAAAAATCCAAACTTCTAGCTTATACATGGCAATTATTTTATGAAAGTTTTTTTATGGTATTTTTCGTTATAGTGAAATCAAAGTTATAAAGTAAACATAATAAAAGCTAAGCGAAGCAGTCTTTTATTTACTTTTAGAAATTTGAATTTTATTGAAAATTCTGTCTTTTTACTAAGACAAAATTTTCAGTAAAATTCAAATTTTTTAAGGTGCGTGCACAATTTAATTACGTTACTATTTTTCTAATTAGCAAAAAGCACCTTTTTGTATTGCATTAAACTAGTGTAAGATATCGAAATTAACTTATCTGTACACGCACACAACAATAAAGTAACGAGACTTTTAATATACTAGCCGTTACCTACTCGCTTCGCTGGGTATTTCACGATGTTTTATAAATATATATACTGTTTACATATATATATATATATTAGCTTTGTTAGTGATATTATTTTGTATTATCAATTTTATTATGCCATGTATTTCTTTCATTTTATGTTACTATATATATATATATATATATATACATAAATTTTTGATATCTAAGCCCTAGCCTTAAGAATTCAATTATTTTGAAAAATATAATTATAATTATAACTCTCGACTCTTGATATGAAAAAGGACAGGACATCTAATTTGTATTTTCTAAAAATCTCTAAAATTGAAATATAGAATGATGCTTGCACTTTCGTAACCCTATAAGAAAGTGGATTTCCACAAAATCAATTTTTGGTGGATCTCTACTCTGTAAAATAAACATGCAAAACAAATTTTAAGTCTAAATCTAATGCAGCAAAAACGAAGTTTTTACTATCAATACCCTCCTTAATTCGTTGAGAGTCGTTCTCCAATATAACTGTTCTTAGAGATTTCAATTTAACAAAAAGAAAATGCAAACCAAATTCCATTATTATAGTCCTTGTTGTCCGAAAAAAGGAGATTTTTTGTCAATATGCCACAGTAACCCCCTGCTCCCCCAGCAGTTGATTCCCGTAAAATACATTCTTAGTTGTTTTCTATTTAACAAAAGAAACATGCTCAACAAATTTCAAGTACGTGGGTATAACTATTCAAAAACAGTAATTTTTTTCTATAACTTCCCTTGACCCTTCGCAACCATCCTTAGGGGTCGATTTTCGTTTTATTTTTTGTTAGAAAAACTCTGTTCCAAGGAAGAAATATGCCTACCAATTTTCAAGCGGGTAGATATAACAGTTTAAAAACGGAAATATTTATCTATTATGCCCCTTAATTCCCCGAAATGAAACTTGTGGTTTGATTTTCGCGAAACCCATTTTGTAGCGGTTCTCTACAATATGAAAGGAATCTGCTAACCAAATTTCAAGACTGTACGTCTTATACTTTAAAGATAGGAATAATTATTTATGATGCTCCCTGAGCCCCCGCAACGCCACCTGGGGTCGATTTTCACAAAACACATTATATAGCGCATCTTTATTTCGTGAAAGGATTCTGTTCATCTATTTCAAGACTGTACTTCCAGTAGTTTAAACATGGAAATAACTATCTAGAACGCTCCTTGTGAGCCCCGTAACGCCACTTCGGAGTCGATTTCAACGAAACCATTTTGTAGTGGATCTCTACCCTATAAGAGGAATCTGCTTACCCAATTCCAAGACTGTACGTGTAATAGTTTAAAAATCGGAATTTATAACACCCCTTAAGCCCCCGCAACACCCCTTGAGGTTAATTTCCCGTAAACCCATTTCGTAGCGGATTTTACTAAACGAAAAAAAACATGCCTACCAATTTTCAAGTAGGTAGTTCTAGACGGAAATATTTATCTATTACCCACCCACCTTAATCCCGCGCAATACCAATTGGGGGAACTATTTTCACCAAATTCATTTTGTAGCGGATCTCTGCTCTATGAAAAGAATCTGCTTACCAAATTTAAAGACTGTACGTCGAGTAGTTTAAAAATGGAAATAATTATCAACGCCCCTTAAGCCATGCAACGCCACTTGGGGGTCAATTTTCACGAAACCCATTTTGTAGCGGATATTTGCTCCATGAAAGAAACATGCCTACCAGTTTTCAAGCAGGTAGATATGATAGTTTAAAAAATGAAATATTTATCTATTACGCCCCTTAATCCACGGCAACGCCACTTGGGAAGGCTATTTTCACAAAACTTATCTTGTAACTGATCTCTACTCTATGAATGGAATCTATTTATCAAATTTAAAGACTGTGTATCTAATAGTTAAAAAATGGAAATAATTATCTAAAACGCCCCCTAAACCCCCTAAACGCCACTGGAGAGTCGATTTTCACCAAACTCATTTTGTAGTTGATCTCTGTTCTATGAAAAGAATCTACTTACCCAATTTCAAAATTGTGTGTAGAGTAGTTTAAAAATGGAAACAATTATTTATAACGCCCCTTACCCCCCCCCCCCGGAAAACACCCCTTGCGCTTGGAATTTCAAAAAAAATCCGTTCTTAGCTGATCTCTACTCCATGAAAGGAACATGTATACCAAATTTCAAGTCTGTAGTATGAACAGTTTCGGAGATATCGTGATTAGTCAGTCAGTCAGTCAGTGAGTCGCTTTTCTCCTTTATATATATAGATTATGCTTAAATGTAAAAAAAAATAATAACAATTTTACTAATATATTATTAAATGAAATGTTCTAACACTTTTTTTTATTTTTTAAAAATAATTTCTTTTGTTTTTTAAAATGAATTTTTTTACACACACAAATTATAGATGAACAAAATTACAGAGCACATTTTTCACATCTAAATTTAAACTCCCCCCCCCCAAATGTTTCTTTACTTTTGCGTAATACATGTAGACAAATGCTTGTGCTTACGGACTTTTAGCATTCTTGCTTAAATGTTCACTTGCATTCTGTTTTTATAAATAATCGCCTTTATAATAATTGCCTCTTGAATTTTCATCTAAATTTATTTCAATTCTATCAAAAACAAATTATTGCAAAAAATTATACGTAAAAATAGAAAATTACCAAATTTAAGTATCACTATGTTCAACTTCAATTAGAGCTTTAGCTTCTCTCCCTCTCTGTAAATGCTTTTACTTTGCAATAGTACATCTCGCGCAGTAAGCGCATCGTCAAGGGAAGAATGGATGCCAAAATACATTTTATAGTCATAGTTTTCAAGTGAAAATTGATTTTAACGAAATAAATAAAAGGAAGTGTTAGAGCTTGCCTCTGACTATTGGATAAGAAGCTATGTTCTTTAATGGTATGTTGTGTTTTATGTTTTAAAAAATAAAAATTTTATAAAAATAATTAACTTGATTTTGATTACACTAGAAAAACGGATCTCGTCATATTTAATTTAGGTGAGTTGTAGAAGACGACTCTTTATTTGGAATATCTTTTTTTCTAATTTCTTTACCATGTCATTAGTGAGATAATATCATTTCATTCCACTTCGTATAGTTGAGCTTCTAACTCGAAAGCTTCCTTCAATAAGTTGTTGCTTTCGTTCTACTGATAAGACTTACTGGTAACTATTTTGGATCATTCATATTTAAGTCGTCAATGTTGGCTTATTTACAGCTCACGGCTATGCTACGTGGCCTTATTTCGCGCAGGAATCGTATATCCATATCTACTTTTAGAATGTGATGTCACGATTTGTAGAACGGCCGTCTTCTGTTAGTGTTCTTGTATTTATTTTTTCTGGCACTTGACATAGTTTAGATAAGCTCATGTTTTGATTATTGCAGCGGTCGCAGCAGCCGAATAGTCATGGTCACGAAATCGTGGTCAGCATTGTCGAGTCATGGGGTTCGAGTCCTGGTAGAAATGAAGACCCGCCGTGCTTAATGACTACTGTTCAAAGCTATCAGAGATATTTAGTGGATGCCTCCTTCCCCGCATATCCTTCTTAAATTCTCTAATATGAATTAAATTATCCAGACTTAGTAGCAAGTAAAGAAAGATTAACTACATGAAAAAACCAAGAAATAACAAAATTCTTCCAGAAGAAAAGAAATGAGTATTAAATCCTGAATATATGTATTTAATTATAATATACGAGCGCATATATATAAAGGTGTTGATTAATGTGGTGGTTAATGGTTAAAGGTGTTGATCATCTGAATATATGATCCTTTACCTCTCCCTTGCTTAAAATACTTATAAATATCTAATTATAAATTCAAAGAAAACATCATTTAACGGGTTCAATTTTTTAAATTTATTTATAGTAGACTAAATTCATTTGACATCGAAGTCACATGACCGCGTCACGTATTTCCAACTAATCAGCTCACAAACTCATGTGACGTCATTATCACATAAATGCAATCACGTGTTTCTAGCCAATCATTCCATGCTCTTCACTGTTGCCAACTTTCGATTTTTTGCAGAAACTTTCTTTTACAAAATATATATTTGTCAACAATAATGATGCACATAGGTAAGCAAAATGCACTTGACTTAATATAGCCCACATATAAAATAAGCATCTTTTTTAGCGCGTTTTTCATGTAGTGGAACAAAAGCGCTATTAGGACGCAAATTTCGTCTTCGTCTTCGTTCCATATTTTGTCGCACCTTTTTTCTCAGCCAATAATCAACCAATTGATCTCGGGTTTTCGGCATTGGGTCGCATTTGTGCCCTAGATGAGCCGAATCATATTTAAATTTAATCATTTTAAAACTTTTTTTTAGTACAGTACTATTTTTTGTTAGTAAAAAGTTCATAGTTGCATTATTGTAAAATACAACATGTGAAAAATGCGCTAAAACTACTTGGCCATGCCAATGATTGATATCTTGTTTCTTTTTAAATTCGAAAAACTTTTTGAAGAATCTTAATACTTGAACCTATTTACCCAATTATCAAATTTGAAATTTTACCTAAATTTTCCAAGTAGAACAACAAATACTAGTCTAATATTAGTTGTGAAGTTAATGGAGAACACGTGATTGTACTTATCATGTGATCATCCTGCTTAGTTCATTAACTAGCAGGTATATGCGTTCTTCACACGGGTTAGCTGAAAAATGTAACAATAAAGATGGAAAAGAAAAAAAAATTACTTGTCAAAATTTAATTAATATTTTGAATTTTTTTTCCAGCTAACTCTCCGTCGAAAGAATGATTTAGCAAATAAAATAGTAAAGTCGAGTAAAAATAAATACAGCTGAATAAATGATATTTCCCGAATCATCTATTAATACATAAATGTTAAATCTAAGTCACATAGATAAATATCATTTACGCCACTGTGCGAGACGATTTCTGCTTTCTTAGCGAATGTCTGCTCAATAAAAGGAAAATGACTACTAAATTTTAAGTCAGTAGGTCTGCTATTTCTGAAGAACTCGTGATAAATGAGGAAGTGAATGAGTCACTTGACTTCTGTATATATGTATGTTTATTATGTTATAAATAGTGTGTCCGTTGTGTATTGCAATGAGAGCGTGTCTGTTTCCAGAAGTTAGATTTTCTAGAAAAGTCTGAGTGTCGAAAAATATTTTATTGATAATCATATTTAGTATTTGAAGAAATGGAATAAATTACCAACACCCTAAAATTAATTTTTTTAAAAAAAAAAAATCAACATATTTTCCGAATTTACTGAAAATCATTCATGAAGATTTTGAAAATAGGATCGAATGCAGTCATATGTTTGTGTATTTTTTTCAACAACTGAAAATTAATTTGCATTTACAACACCTAAACTATTAAAAAATAACTTCTACTTCCACTTAAACTTATATTTGAAAAACTAGCATTTTCCAATACAGGTTTAACTCATTTACTAAATGTTAAAAACATTATTTCTTTCAATAAGTTGTTAGAACAATTTTATTTTCAAAAATGTTACACAAAATAATAATGCGATCAGATCTTTCACTACAACCTTTAAATTAAAATAAATTTAATAATGGCGGATTTCAAAAGCAATTTCAATCTCTAATCAAATATGGCTAATGGTTTAATTGGTATACCTCCGAAAGTAATTTTATATAATTAAGCTTTAACACGAAAAATTCATAAAAGGTTTCATGACTAAAAGCTCTTTAAATGACATTTTCTGGCTTTTAAGTAACTTCATAAAATAGATGAAGGAATAATTAACTCTCGTGATGGAATCAATTTTTATTCTTTTTGATTTCGAGAGCTTTCCTACTCCATTATGTAAAATTTGATTAGATTTCATTTCCGCAGAAAGTGGTTAAAATGGATTAAAATATTTAAATAGAGTGCGAGAGAGATAGAGAGCAATTAAATCCATCTTAAGTCTGGAACTGGAGTTAAATGAGATCAAATTTCCTCCAAATTACTTGAACTACCTTTAACTTCATGCTTCGAGAAAACGTCTATGAAATTCATTTTGACTTCTTACTTTTCCATCTTCCTTTAATCATGGGTGGTTCTAAGAATGATCCTCCCATCTTGCGCATCCAATGACATGATCTGGATTCAGTGACGTGATCCTCCGATATTGACAAGATCCGCCTACTCACGAAAAGAGCTGTTGAATGGTGGAAAAATCGCGTCACAATTGAAAGCGTGCTTCGGACGCAACATCAGATAGGATTTTGTTTTTGTTTTCACTGCATCGCTTTATTCTGACGAATATCCTTTTTTCCCTGCCGAACAAGAATTCTTTCTTTGAAAGATAACGTTTTAGAAAAGACCAAAAGTTCGAAAGAGTCAAGTTTCATATGCTGGATGGAATCTTTGACAGATATTTTGTTACATTTTCACTGAAAAGAGGTAAGCACTCTCTACTCTGTGTTTATAAAATATACGAAATAAAATTTAGTTATTGTTACATAAAGTCGAATATTGATTAATACAGAAGCATTTAGAATATGTGTTACAAACTACATTAGAAACATAATAATATGCTCTCTTTACAAGTTTGTATGCTGTGTTCAATGGAAGAAAAAACAAGTCTATGTGAGTTGTAACAATTTAACAAACATATTTTATAGAAAAAGGGTATAAAAATTCCATTAATTTAAGACCAGTTTGAATTTAAAAGTAAAAATACGGAATATGTGATGCAGATTTAACAATTAAAGCAGCATTATCCCTCAGAAGTATTATCTACAAAATTGCTTATTCAAAATTTCTGGAATACTTATGTTTGAGTTCGTGGTATATGCATTTTCGATTTTTACGAAATAAGACTTTTTTATAATCGTAGTACTTATTTTTTCTCTCTTTTTAAGAAGTTATTTTATTGTATTTTTTTTTTGAAGAAGCATGTTTTTATTTAATATATTATTTAAAGAATTCGTAATTAAAAATTTAATAAAAATTCGTCTTTTTTATTTTCCTCCGTAAATTCTTAAAGGAACAGATATGTTAAATAATTATTTGTTGAATGTCAAATCTGCTTAAAATATGTTAGCTTATAGCATTATAAGCTGATAATGTTGAAAATTTCATAGAAGTTATTGTTTTTTAGTTATTAGATCCTGATTAATGGTAGAGGAAGAATTAGGTGAAAAGTGATAATTTTTTTCATTAAATAATATAATAAACTCTTCTCAGATGCAAGTTTTCAAAAATTAAAATTTATAATGTTTAATTTTGGGCGAATTTTCAATTACTACTTTTTATGTAATGAAAATATGCATCTAATAGAAAAATAACAGAAAATAATAAAGCAAAGAATTTTTAAAAATGTAGTTGTAATATTTATTAATTAGCGGAATTATTATGATGTGAAGCATGAAAACTACGATAACTAAAAAACTAGTTAAGTTGACAAATTTTAAAGGGTGTCTTCAGAAAATTTTTATTATAATTGGAACTCTTTATAAAAAGGATTGACGATATCTCTAACCATCAACGTATCAAAGTCTATATAACACGCTTGCATAAACTTTTGTAAAAGTAAAATTTTTTGAAAATTAGAAATCACTAATAGTTTTAAAAAAAATTCATGATAACTATTGAAAAATAATTCAAACTTTTAAGCATAGAGTTTTTACTATGGATACCATGTCTTTTCATTTTATACAATTTCATATGTAACCGCTGTTGAATTTTTCCCAGAACGATTGAAGATGCTGCTGCTTTAGGTTTAAGAAACACACAACAAAATATTCATTAATAGTAAACAATGGTAAACAAATTATTTATTTTATTCACACAAAACAAGGTATTTGAATTTCTTAAAAATTTTAATGAGTTATCGCATTTAAAACCCTTTTAATTAAAAATTACATTTTTTAAGTAAATTTACATCCGTAACGTTAAGCAAAATATTTATTGCTAACTTTAAAAAATTTAATACTTGACATTTAAGCTTAGAGGAAATGTAGAATCTGAAATTTATATCTTTAAAAATATAATAACTACATAAATAAAGTTCTTCTCTGAAATAACTAAAAATATGTCAAGTGAATCATACTTACATTGGGTTTTGATTAATGCATCTAATTTCTACTTAGATTTCGCATTCAAATTGGATTCTTGAAATGCTTTTTTTTTGCCTCTGTTCAAATGGACGGTGCTGTATTTTGATATTTTTTTTACCCTTTCAGTGGTTTGGGAAAAATTACTCTAAGAAATCTTCTCATTGTTCATTATCAGTAGTAACCAAAAGCTTACCTTCATTCTCTCTAAATTTCTAACACTACAGAAAAAAATTAGAGCAATAGAATTAAAATTTTTCATCTTTTTTCAGACTATGCTATTGGAATAATCATTACAAAATAGATAAGATTTTATGGAAACAAATATAATAAATTAGGTTATTAAACGATTTTTTATGACAGTAAAAATATATGGTATAATATGGTATAGTAATAAAATATATGGAACACATGTGATAAGTTTTAAATAACATATTTTTTTGTAATAATGCGTGTACCTTGGTTTATAAAGGCTTAAGAGTTTTTGAATAAGCGAATCATTCATATTTCAAATTTGTTCAACCGTATTAATTGCTATTTCGTTCGCACTTTTACTTTACTTTTTTAGAGTTCTATTTGGGCTACTGTTCCCCTTTTTAAAATTTTTTTATTGAAATTCTATAGTAAATAAATTATTCTTTAGAGTTTTAATATATCTAAGTGCTTTTAATTGAATTTTTACTTTTTAATTAACTTTATTTCTGAAATTAATTTCATACTTAAAATAAACAAAAAAATTTCCATTCTTTTCAAAACAAGGTTTATTTTTCGAAAATATAAAATAACAAAAAAGACAGATACGTGATATTATTTTATATATAATGAATCCTTCCACCGAGGCCATTGTAAAATACGGTAGGGTTATTTAACTCTAGTTTTATGCATTATTTCTTCCAAAAACTGCAGAATAAAAGCATTTCATATTCTTACACTAGATGTCTTCAAGACGGAAATTTCAACTCAATAGTAACTACTCTCAGAATATATGACGTGGGATCAAATGTAACTTATTACGATCAAAAATGCACTACGTTGATCACGAATTTTAAATTGAAAAAAAAATGATTTATCGTTAATTTTAAAAATTTTATTAAAAAACGCGTAATGATATTTAAACACATTTTGTGTTCTTCGAAAAAAATTATATTTACATTATACAAAAAACTTACAAGTATATCTGAATGTTAAATTAGAACCTATTGAAGAAGTTTATACAGATTATAAAAGGTTATATATTTTTTATAAGTAAAGCCTATTGAGAGAGAGTGAATATAGATTAGTATAAGTGAGATGTGTGTAAGTAATAAATCTATACAAATAAATAAAATTGAAGTGTCTGTTTGTAATTTGAAATTAGCAGCTTTTTACTAAATGCATTTAAAGGTATATACGGTACTTACATAAAAAAAATCAATTTTTAAAATTTTTGTCTGTCTGTCTGTCTATCTGTCTGTTTGTTCCGGCTAATCTCGGGAACTTCTGGTCCGATTTTAAAAGTTCTTTCACCAATGGAAAGCTACATTATCAGCGAGTAACATAAGATATATTTTATCGCCATATTCCTACGGGAACGGGAAATATGCGGGTAAAACGTTGACATTGCTTACTCCCCACCAAGTTGGTTCAAAATTATGCATTTAATCAATAATGTAAATTTTAATAAAAATTTTCTCACATTTGTGGCAAATAACTGAAACACAGTGTAATTTAGCATCTTAACAAAAAGCAATTTTTAAATGGTTTTTTATTAAACGTCTAAAGTTTATTGCGTTACGTTTGTAAAATGTCAAACTCAAACTTTGAGAAATATTGCCAAGATGGCTAAGAAGCTCTCTATTCCAACAATCCCAGATATTTTAATGCAAATTTCCCACCACTTTTTAAAGAGGGAAATGAAATAAAGTTTTAGCGAATTGCGTGCGCGTGATATTGAAAATTCTATGATAATAATAATTGACAGTTTCATACAAAGTTTTGATTACTTTGGTAGTTTTGATTAGTTTGAATAGTTTTGAAAGTATTTATTACTTTGAATTTTTGGAATAAGTACAAAGACTACATGGCGGAAGATGTTTTGTGACGAAACCAATCAAATATGCCTTTCAGTGAACACATCTACAACGAAACGCAATAAAGGTTTTCGGAATGGTTAGGAGAAAGCTACTTGATTTTGGAATTAGCTCTAGACGTGTCGACGGAAATGGCTTTGATATTGAAATTACTTGAGAATTAAACTACAAATTCATAGCATTGCAACATCAAGTAACAGAATTTATCCCTCAATTAACTCCAGAACAAAGTCACGTTTTCCAACAAGTGTTACGCAAAATAGAATCCGGCAGGGGTGCACTCTTTTTTTCTCGAAGCCCCTGGAGGAACAGGAAAAAAGTTTTTGCTAAACTTATTATTAAGGACCATCAGAAAAACCTAGAAGATAGCAGTTGCTATGGCTTCTTCTGGTATAGCCGTGATTTTACTGACCAACGTTTAAATTATCGTTTTACGTTTCCGTTTTACAACTATCGCTTAATCTTGCATTTGAAGATTCCCTCAACTGAAATTTAAAAAAAAAATAGCTCTCAAAGCAGGATGCTTCCACAATGTAATCTTTTAGTGTGGAATGAAAGTACGATATCTCACAAGAAAGCTATAGAAGCGTTAAATCGGACTCTTCAGGATTTACGAGATAGTTCAGATATTTTAGGAGGAATGGTAGCTTTATTATATATTGGCTGGTGAATTCAAGCTTATGGGGAAAATTTGAAAAATTCAGTCTGAAAACGAATATGAGAGTGCATCTTCATAATGACGTAGATTCGGAACATTATGCAGAGACGCAATTAAAAATCGGTTATGGAAGTTTGGACGCAAATGCTGGAGGTTTTATTTTACTTTCAGAGAATTTTGTAATGTAGAAGAAAATAATGTAAATCTCATTGCTCAAATTTACCCGGGCTTGCAACAAAATTTAATTAGAGATCAGTGGTTGCGCGCAAGATCAATATTGGCGCATAACAATGACAATGTCCATAAAATCAACATTGAATATTTAAACAACGTGCGGGGAGGGGGAGAATTGAAGAAATATTTATCAATGAATACAATCATGGATAAAGAACAAAGTACTTCATATCCCACAGAGTTCTTAAATTCACTTGAACTTTCGGGTGTACCCTCACACAAACTTCAATTAAAACTAAATGTACCAGTTATGCAAAATCTCGATGCTCCTCGACTATGTAAAGGAACGAGGCCTTGGATCACAAATCTGATGCAGAATATACTTGGTGCCAATATTTGACATATGTCATGAAAAGGGATAATATTATCATACGTCGAATTCCAAGTATTCCCACTGACCTACCATTTCAATTCAAAAAAGTTCAATTTCCTGTTTTACTGTTGCTATTAACAAAGCTAACATTTCAGTTAGCAGGGGTGCATTTTGAAAAGCAATGTTTTTCCCATGGCCAACTACATGTAGCCTAATAGGTGTGTCCAATGCCCAAATCTTCACATATTTTCAACTGACGGAAGAACATGTAATATCAGTAATGTGTACAGTAGCATCTTAGAATAATATTCTGTTTTGAGTTCTTTTAAAGAGGAATTATATATTAAACGTAGATACTTTCGATTTTTAAAAATATTAATAGTTTAAGTTATTGAATATTTGTTGTTAATTATTATAATAAATTACGTTTTCAGTTTTTTTAACTAAGCTCAATTTTATAATTTTTAAATTTTATTGGTTCCAGTCAAGCAATAAAAAAATTACCATATTATATTATTTACTTTCTAATTAATGATAATGATTTTGACTTTGACAGTTATTTAAAGACATCAACGCGAGCGGAGCCGCGGGTAAAAGCTAGTATTAATCATAAGAAAGAATAAATTTTAAATGGTTTAAAACTATAAAAAAATCCCCTTTATAAAATGTTTAAGGGAGTAACTTAACGAAAATCAGTCAAAAAGTATTTTTCAATTTTTATACGAAAAAAATATACCTTTACGATCTTTTTTTACTCCTATTGCGTTTTTAATTTTTGCTCTACCTAAATTACAAATATTTAGGCAATCCAAGCTATGGCACTGGTATACCCAAGTTTTTACTTCAAATCGCAATTTTTCAAAAGTATGAATTCCAGTACAAAGGGAACATTTTTAGGGAAAAAATCTGCTTATGTTATAGTTTTGAAATTTTGTATATATATTAGTGCTATATTAAATGAACATTTTAATGAAAACTTTTGTCAAACATGCTATACAAATAAAATTCTGGGTTTAAATGCATACGAAATTTACATTTACAAGTAAATGTATTGCAATGAATTACATCATTGTTTACGAATTACATTGTGCATCTTTTGAGGCGTTTCAGTGTTGCCCAACATAAAAAATTTTTTAAGAAAACCTAATAAGTTTTTTTTCATATAATGTCATTAAAATAATAATAATAATTGAATAAATGCATACAAAACTGCCCACTTTTTAACCATGTTAAGTTACTTATTAATGTTTCTTAAAAACTTGTTCATTTTTAATAGCATGAAAGTAGGGAAAGAGCTACTTGAAGTGCACCGTTAAAAATAATGAATTGGAATTATTTGTAAGTTCCCCGTGTCTTTTGCATTGATCTAAAGTCTAATTACTTTACTATTAGATGAATTTCTATCTGTAATCCATACATTAAAAAAAAACTCGAAGAGATAAAATGTTCGTATATTTCTTGAATAAAATGAACAATAATTTAAATTTCAAAATTTTAATTCCAGTAGTTGATAGATTTCTGCTTTTTATTTCTAATTTCAAACATAAATACTATGCTATTTTTTAAAAAATTTGTACATGATATTTGAAAATATAAGGGTTAGTAATTAAAAAGTTTTTTTTTAACTCAAACACCTAAACAATAACATAAGTATTAAACACTTCGTTTATTAAATAATGCGACAAGCATTATTTTTTATTTTAAGCAGTAACTATACGTTCTTTTTACATTAAAATAACTGTACAAACAATGACTGAATATTTCGAGGAACTTTTGACTAGTATATATATTCTCGAGACAAGAATGCATAAAGGAAGTAGATGCACACAAAACAAAAGAAATTTCAAGACAATTTTTACAAACAATTGTATTCGGTATTAATGCCATGAATGGTATCAATTTACTTCTGATTACAACTAAATTATTATAATTTGATACTATTTTAAAAATAACAGAAAAAGAAGTGAAATTTAAGAATAAAAAACAGTTCTTTTTAAAGCTGAATTAAAAAATATTTCACGAATCCAAAAATGCTAAAAACATAATCTTTGCAATTAGATGTAAGATCTTAAATAAAAACCTCGATAAACTGCAAATTTTTTTTTCACTTAAGCAAATATTTAAATCAATACATTTCCTTTAATATTATTGCTAATTATGCTTTCATTTCTAAAGAGCATTTAAATATTCCTATTTATTTTTATTTCTATTTAAATATATTTCAATTTTTTTCGATTTCTTCATGCTTTTCTTTTCTTTTTGCTTAAATTATTCAAATAGCAATACTATGAGGGTCATCCAGGAAGTTAATTTATTTACACTTATAAAAAATATAAAAAATAATACTTATCACAAAATACAATTCTGTCCCATATTTTGTAGCTTCCATCACTTTTTTCCATAATCATCTCCTAAATTTAAACATATTTGTTTATGAGCTTCAGAATTCCTATGTTCTGCCGCCACTGCATTCAAACAAAAGACTGGATCTTCGTGATTACGATGGCAAGCTGCTCTCGGTGGAAGCGGTTTGAGAGATGAAAAGTTTTAAAATTCAGTGACAGTGTATAACAGGAATTTCCGAAGCTCCTGAATGTACACGACAAGTGTGTTCAATGAAAGTTGTGATCATGTAGAAAAGTGGAGGAAGTAACAGAATTGTGTTCAATAAATATTGCGTTTTTCATTTTCTTTTACTAAAAGGTCTTTATTTTTTATATTTACACTCATTTATAAGAGAAGTAAATGAATGTTGGACATTTTAAAAATATACAATAGAAGTGGGGATTCAAAATTGTCTTCATTTAATCGTAGAGAACACACACAGTTCTGGTACTGTGAGACGCAGAAACCACTAGAAAAATATTTTTTAAGCAATCGAGACAAAATATGCTGATTACAGTCGGGTTCAGAGCGAAAAGAAGTACAGAAAAATAGGTTTGCCTTATGGAAAAAAAGAACGTATGGATCTTAAATTTAACACCAATTGAAAAATACTGATATGTAGAACATGTTTATTTATTTTGCCAAGAACAAAGTGACTAATACTACTTCAGTAAAATACATTTAGCGATTAACCAACAAAGAAATAAACTGTTATTTTTGTAACTCAGGATAAAAGAAATAAGTAATTTTTAAATCATTAAGCGTACATCATTTTGAAATATTATAAGCAATGAGAGATGTTCTACATTTTGTACTTAAAAACTTTTACGCGTCTTTAAAATCAGTTTTTTTTTTAATGTATGCGTGATTTTTAAAGTTTGAAATATTTTGTTAGCCTGCAATGTTTAAAAACTAAGATCGTTAGTAATACAATATTGCAAAAATAAAAATAAAAATTTAAACATTCAAGTACACACACAATTATGAGTCTTTAACAAAGAACAAAATGATAAATATCTAAGAATAATTTATGAGATTTTCTTAGAACAAGAACAACTGAACAATTTTTAATCCGTCGGGCATTACGCAACCTCTCCACCCCCATTATGGCAATTCCAGCATTTGATTAATGATTACGACCAGACGTTATAACTCAAATGAGTGGCTCTCATCCGCTGGGAGTCTCAACACGGGGTGCAATGTATGTGTGGCATAATCATTATTCTGTCAACCAGGATCAAAAGGTCATCTATTGGGGGGGGGGCTGTACGGAAGTAAAAGGAGATGGCCTGTAAAAAACCCAACGAGATGCATCGAAAGATTTTTACAAGGGGAGTGGATAATTACAAATCACGTAACAAATCGCGGGGAAAATGAGAACCATGCGGGGTGGTTGCATAAGAGGGGCGGCTGGGGTCACGTGCGACAGTCATTAGGTCACGTGACACCCCCGTTTGGCATGTTACGTATCAAATGCGACGGCTCTTCACACTCAGGGAGGAAGGAGTAAGTTTTGTTTGAATAGTGTTTTTCAAGGAGCGGGAGTGTGATATGTACTTGTTACAGAATAACTGACACATTTAAGAAATCTTTTCTTTTTCTGCCTTAGTTGACGAAAATAATTTAATTTGAGAAGGTCAAATGACCAAGAAGAACGTATTTAAAGATGAAATTAATGGTTGAAAAACATTTATATTTTGCAAAGTGTATGATGACATAAATGCGAGAAAAAAAATAATATGTTTACTTTTTCAATGAGCGTGTATGGAAAGATGATTAATTTTATTAAATAATAAAAAAATCAGAAAAAGTTTTAAAAAAAATAAAGAAAGAAAGAAATTTGATTAGAAAATGAGCAATTTAAAAATCTTTAATAATCAAAGACTAATAATTTGATAATTACCTGTTTGTGGAATAATATTAAATAAGTAATAAAAACACCATTTTACGAATACGATGCAGTTATTTTTTGTTTCAAAATCTTGAATGATATTGAATTAATGGCAGTTTGATATTATTATTTTTTTTTCAAACCACACATACGCATACTATATTAGTAGTATAGATTCACACACGTGAAATGAAAAAATAATTCTTTAAAGCAAGTGACTTGAAAATGAGCAGCATTTTTTTAATATGTTGCCCCCCCCCCTACTTTATAGATATCTACATTTGTGGAGAAATACTTGATGCCGATAACTAGATTCCATCAATGGAGATCTGATTTTACTATGTTTTAAAAGTAAATAATTAGTTAATGAAAAAGGAAAAATACTTGTTTGTCGGATAAAATATCTTACAGGTACAAGGAATTTGATAGTTTCCAGCATTGTTATCATTCCAGAAAAAGTTATATTTCAAATGAACTAATAGTACTTTCAAATTATACTTAAATGCCTTTTAAAAAATTGACTTGAAATTCAAATTCTGCTGAAAAAAGTATTATCATTGAAAGCACACGACCGTTTATTTAATACATCCATTAACTTAAAAAAATATGCCTTCTGGTTGATTTTAGACGATTTGTTATCGGCTTCTCGATGAATCATCGTAGCTTTTGTATTTCTGCAACCCATTAACCCTAAGAAAACGTAATTAAAAATGTTTTCCATTATGTATTATACAGCGGATATGTTGTAATACGCATTATTATTCCGCAGTTTCTTTCATATTATCCAGCTCTTTCTATCTTTTCAAAGTTGAAATGTATGAATAACTTGAACAAATATTTTTTTTTATTCTTAAGAGTGAGAAGAAAGTAACCGATTCATACAAAAAGTGATAATTCAAAAACTTTAATTTAAATAGCTTTTACTAAAATCAAAGAAACTCTCTGATACGCCTATTTAGAAAAAGTTAAATTTAAAAAAAATTAGAAATTAGAAGATTACTGCTTCCAATAGGCTGAAGTATTTTCAGTTCCGTTTCTAGTGACGTATCTTAGTTGTTACACATATAATATCTGTTGAAACACTCAAGTAGGCAAATGTAATCAATTAGACAGAAATACAAAATGAGATAAGTGGAAAAAATAGCCATATTCAGTTTTATTAAAACAAATTATTTAAATATTCAATATTTATCCCATTTTTTTAATTTCATTTATTATTACCTTGTGAATTATTCAAAAGATAAGACTAATTCTAATAATTATGTTACTGCACAAATATATATATATATATATATATATATATATATATATATATATATATAAATAAAACAAAACAAAATACAAATTTTTTGCACTTACCTATTGGAAATTCTATGATAAGCATCTACACGAAAAATACCCTTAGTTAAAAATCACACACTTTTTGGTCAACAGATAAAAATATTATTAGTAAATTATCACGCCCCAGTCAATTGGTAATTTTAAAATGCTGACTAATAGATGTTTGATAATCTTTTTGATTCCTGTTTTTTACTTTATGCAGATAAAAAAAATATCGCTTCATTCATAGCTTGCTGCTAAAAAAATATTTTCACAGTTTTCAAACAATATAAAACATTAGAAAATGCAACAGTTTTTGATAAGAATTTCATTATAAATTAATGTATCAAAATTGCTGTTTATTGACTCCGACAAATCAACAATTTCATCAACTTGTGGTGACCTGTAGTCACCCCTTACATTCCTACCTTCCTGTCTATTTGAAAACCCGGCTAGATGTGTAGGAGGAACTAAATGATCTAAAGACATTATTCCAATCTAAACTGATTTATTGATTCTTATCACTTATTAAGAAACAGACACAAAACAATTCTAATTAAGGTATATAAACTATGGTAGAGTGCCGAGGTGAGATATATACAAGCGGGGATAATACTACAGAACCTCTACTGAATCTTAGATAGCTTAAACACGCACATTTACAGCTACGCCGCACACTAATAATCAGATTTTACTTCATCAAAATTACAGTACCTTAGGCTTTAACGCTCGGTTCCTGCACGACGAACTTGAGCCACTATCGTTTGCTGGATGAATTGACGACGACTCCACACTCCGTAATATTTAATTTCAATGCTTTTCAATCTTCAAATCCACTTCTCTTTGCGCACATCAAACGTATCAAACTCGCTTAACTTGTCAACAACTACGTGTCGAACTCTCACTCTCTTCACTTTACTTTACTTAACTTAACTCCTCACTTCGCTCTCCTCAACTCTCGAAAACTGAATTTATATAATATTCCTTATGTACATAAATCACGTTTGGTTTCTCGATGAAGGTTGGTTGAAATAAATATTTTGATTGAAAGGGAAAAAGAAGAAATTAGTATAAACTCGTATAGATCCATCACAAGCTTCTGTTGCACATATAGGAAGTCCGTCATCAGATTTAAAAGTCTTTTTTCGTTCCGGTCAAAAAAGATATGTCATTTGGAAAAAGAAAAGAAAAAAAAAACTTAATTTTTTTTCTTAATATAAATTAACAGAAACATTTCAGCTGTTGAAAAAGTTCATTGATTTGTGGAGATAGAGATTTTTTTTTGCATTTATTTTAATCGGGAAAAAAGAAAAATTCGTTAAATAGAGGGCTCGGTAAATCGGAGTCCGTCTGTAATATTACATAATTTTTTGAAGAAAATAAAAACTTATGATTTGAACTGAAGGGGAGAAAATCCCAATACAATATACATTTCTTAAAATTTCTTAAAGTGTTCCACTCTACTTGAGCACTGTTATTGAACACTTAAAAGCATTATTAATTTTATAATACGTTTTACGATTTAGATTTTAATAACTTATTTTCTCTATAATTAATGAATGAAATATAGAAGCCAATGTGTAAAATAGAATTTGCATGTATCATTTCAATCTAAAATCTAATTATCGTTTCCTTTGCATCTATTTCTTTTATATGGGACTAAAATAATGTGTTATTTTTTGTTCAGTATTTAGCAACGTTCTATATCACAATTCTTTAGCCTATGGAAGCCACGCTTATGTAAAAAATGAAAACTTTTTAACAAATCTAAAATACATATTTCGTATTCTTTAAATTGGATATAAACTTAGTTGTAACAAAATCTATTTAAATTTTAGAAGTTTGTACAATTTTATTGTCAATGTCAAGAGGGGATAAAGGGAATAAAATGAAACGTGTTATCTTTGCATACAAATAATGCCGTCATTAGACTGTGATGATGTGGATTTTTTAAGTAGAGCTACTGTGAATTTATTTTCAAGAAAATTATTTTACATTAAAAGCTCGTGGGGGTGTTGCTGGAGCAGTTATCCCTATCGGGCTCTAATCCCCCTTTATTATATTAAGATCACTGGCATAGCTAGAGCTAAGTGGTCTCTGTATCTAAATTCTTTGGGTCCCTTTAACATATTTTGATGGTTGTTAACACATTTTGACGACACTGAAGCTTGAGGGGCCCGTATCATTAAGACGGCTGATACGGTGGTAGCTACGCCCCCGATTAAGATAGCTATGAAAAGTATCCAATTTGCCCAATGTTAATGAAAATTAATTTAAAATGTATAACTTATTTATTCAAGTGTTTACTTGAATTTTTTTCTTAAACTTAAAAAATAAATTAAAGAGCTATAAGACAGTTGAATTAATCCAAAAATTGGGATAATATAATAAACTCCATAATTCAGCCAAAAATCCATGATTTTTAATAATCCAATTGATCTAAATGAATGGTTAGGATTATGGAAATACAGTGCTTTTGAAGCGAAATAATAATGGTTTTATAGAAATATTATTTTCCCTTTAGACATAAATTTAATTTTCGAAATAGAAGATCATTAAGTTTTAAAATATACAGATTCTCTGTTCAAAATTTAAATTCTAAAAATACAAATTTTAAATGATCGCATTATATACACACCGTTAACTAATACATCTTCAATTTTAGTCGCTGTGAAAAATAGATTTCAACACCTAATAATGCATATTTACGTAAAATACTGAAGCATATAATTATAAACTGAAGTTATTGAAATGGCTTGCAGTATGTAATTATGTAATTTAAATCAAAGCTCCAAGCACATGCATAAAAAGGATAAAAAGAATTGTTTGATTGAAAGGTGCAGATTCCGGCGACGAAAATGAAGTGAAATGTAAAGAAGTCAAGAAAAGTACGTGCAATCACTTAAATGCACATTCCATTGGAGAAAAAAATAAAAAATGGACGACATGGAACAATTAATTGAAAGTTTGGTGCTAAAAAGACAATACTAAGAGAAAAAGCAGATTAATTTTCAAAAACTTAATACAAATGTTTTGTATTACAAAAAACTTGAATTTTTTTTAATTAAATTTCATTAAGTTCTGGCAAATGTTTTTGTTTCGTTGTTTTTTAATAAATGCATGCATATATATACATCTATGTAAATGAAATGTACTCTAATAAACTTAATTTTGTTGTATATATGTTTCTTACAGTATCCTTTAACACGAAAAAATATTTCATGCCCTTCATGTGAGTTAAGCGATTTTCCCTGAAGTTAAACTTTGATGTAACATTTGGTGAAAATATTATTCGTAATATTATGAAAATATTATTGCTAACTAAAATCTAATAAGAAATTCCCATTCGAAATCGGTGAAGAAAATTCCTTTTGATAAGCGTAGAAGCAGACAGTATGGGGCAACAGTTCACCTGTCATCAGCTGTCGGCGTGGAACGCCAGGTAGCCTAGCCGGGTAAAGATTTCGCCCACACCCAACTCCTTCGCATGTGGAGAATTAAATCGGTAATTTAATAACAACTGTGATCGTACATTGCTTTCGGAAACCGAGCCGCCATTCAATAAGCAATTTGGGGACAAACGGAAGGTGTCCCCGTGTAGCGATGGGAAATGAGAGGGTGCCCCCAATGCGAAATTACCCTCTTCCGAATCACGTGAGCGGTTTTAATTGCCTTAATGTGATTAAGCCGCAGCACGGGTCACGGAAAGAAGTGATGAGATGATGCAGTTTGTGTTTTTAGTCACGTTTCGGGTATTAGCCGACATCCGTGCGACATTTGCTCGAAGCGGCTTTGTGAAATCTAATGAAGTCCCTGTTGATATTATTCGTGGGGAAAGAGTTATATTTTTAACAGTTTTCTGGCTTAAAGAGCCGGCTTGCAAGCCAGGTGCTTATCTAGGGATGAGTGTAGGAAAAGCGAAGGTATTAAAATTCCATAAATATACCTCGTTCTCTCAATTATCACCTTGTGGTCGCTGTAGACCAGTGGTCATGGTCACAAACGTCGTGGCTGGTGTATCATTAGTTAGAGTTCTAGGAAACTGAAGACCACCATGTAGAAGACTGATATGTTAAATCAGTGTTTCGCAAAGTGGTCTATATGGACCCCCAGGGATCTATGACGACCTGCAAGGGGTCTAAGTCAGCGAAAAAATAATTTGGGATTCCATGAGGTGTAAATGGGGTCTACGATAGCCTAAACCAGATCGTGGCTTTAATTTTAAAAGAAAATTAATCAAATGTAAACCGGATTTACCTATTTAACATCTTTATTTACTAAATTTATTGGGGTTAATTTGCAGCTACAAGGCAACAGCATAAATTTTATTAAAAAGGATCCTTAATTCAGTGTTTCTTGCCAAATTTAAGCTAAAGGAATATAAAACTGGACGCCGTGAATTTCAACAGTTTCTCAATTTGTCACAATCTGTCAGAAAAATGACGTTTTAACCTACGTTCAACATTTAAATGCCCTTTACTCAGGTTTTGAAATTAGGTTTGAGAATGCTTTGACTATATTGTAATATCATGTAATGAATTCACGTTGTCACATTAAAGAAAAATGTCTGATTACAAAAGGAACTGATTTTAATAGGAACAACGAAGATCTTAAAGAAAAGTTTAGAAACGAATGTCAGCAATTTTGGCTTTAAAAAGATATACCTACTACATATCCGAATTATGGAACATCTCAAGAAAGTTTTTAATTGCTTTTCGCAGAGAGGAGAAGTTTCAGCGCGCTTGCCAATCAATCTTCAAAATAAAGACAGAAAAAAAAAAGAAAGATTGGATACCACTAACCGAGGAGATTTAGGGTTAAATCTGAAAAGATCCAGCCAAATGTTAAAAATTTGCTATTGGAGCATTAGTTTCCTCCCACCCGTTAAAAAATTTATTATTTTATGTAACAATTATTTTATATATTAATTAAATTTTAATTTAATTAATTCACATGTGTTTATTTTTAAACAATCTACTTAACTACAGTTAGAAACATAAAACTTTTAAAGTAAGTAGTTCTATACCAGCTGTTAAAAACATTTAAGTTGATAAATTTGCAAAAATTGAATAGTAGATAAGAAGATACACAAAACCGAAAAACACGTCAAGGGATCTATGAGACAAAAAAGTTTGGGTATCTCTGAGTTAAATCTAGTGACTCCCTTGGCGTGGTGTGGTAATTTGGAGAGGGGGTGCCAGCTCAGGTGCCATCCCCTCACTTGACTGTGGTATGAAATTGCGAGTTCGTTGTCAATATTCCTTGTTTTGTTTTATAGTGTGACGTACAACAATATTCATTCCCTTAATTTTTGGCTTAGTGGTTTAATGGCAACACTTAAGGTCAGTCTTGTTTAGAAGAGAGAGATCCCTTGATATTTGATTGGTAAGAAAAAAAACTGCTTTATATTTAACTTCTAAACAGAAGAGATTATGAAATTCTTAACATATAGGATTTCATAAAATAATTTGAGATACAAAATTTTTTTCGAAATAGTATTTGCATAAAATCCACCTTCAAAGAAGGAATACTTTCTCTGATAAAAACCAGGTAAACATTTATCTTGATACGAGACTATAAAATATTGTAATAAAGACGAATATTTCAGTGATTAAATAATAAAAATCGGGATAAATTTCCAAACAATACAGGACCTAATCCAGTTCAAAAGTTAAAATGGTACTGGAATAATATCGGGAAGTAATTTACAACAGTTTTTGAAGATTAGTACCACTTGTAGCGATTATTCTCTCTCAAATTTGGTAAGTATTATGGGTAGCCTAGTGGTTAGAGCATCGGATTCCAGACCGAAAGGCCTGGGTTCGATGCCCAATGCCTCCAAATATCCTCCGAGTACACACGGAGAACGTGCTCGTTAAATCAGTGGGTCCGAAAGTCTTGTGGGTGGTCGTAGTAGAAACCACGGGTGCAGGGGGCTGGAGAATATTCCCTCCCCTCCAGTTCTATGCCTAAATTGTGGAGGTGGAGATAGATGGTATCGCCATCTATCGTTTAGAAGTTCAACCTATCTTAGGCCCTGGCAACTTTCCTTCCTTCCTTTCGGAAAGAACACGACAACAAAACAACAACAACATTGCGTAAAAATACTCTCTGTATTTTTTTAATTATAAAAACTGCATACACAATGTTCACACTTATTTTTCTAAGAATTGGAGTGGATATTATTTGTCAAAAATATAAGTGGGATGCGCATGTATTTATTTTTAATCATTTTTTCAAGAAAAATCACAATTTTTCTAGTAAAAAATAAGTTTGCAAATCTCCAAGAATAACACATTTTATTTTGAAATAATTTTAAGGGCTTAAGAAATCTAAATTTCTTCGTGAGTATTCGCCTTTCACTAATACTTAAGATAATCAATGTAGTGTCAACTGGTTTACTTTTTGACGAAAATATGTGTGTGTGTTTGATTTCTTTTTATTACGATTTAGCTATATCACTGTCTAATCACATGATTAACATTCTGTATTTTTATGAACTGTTAAGATGAATATCAAACTTTTCCAATAACAATATTTTTGCAATAAAGGAAACCAAAACATTTACTGTACTTTCTTATTTACTAGAAAACGCGTGAAAACTTAAACAAGCACTTTACTAGTATTTGAGTAAGAAAAGGCTGGAATTTATGTACTAAAGTAAACTCCTGCCTTAGGAACCAGGATTGCAGGTTTAAACAAAGTTTTTTTGCCAGCCAACCTTCACCTGTATTTGCCAATACTTTGGGCCATAGGGAAAGAGTAAGAAATTTCTAGAGAAGTTTAACTATTATTACAAATAAAACCATAATCTATTAATAAAACGATAATATTATAGCCTATAATAATTACTAAAATATTTTAAAATCAAAGTTAAAACTATTAGATAAAGACTTACCACGTGAGTACAGCAAAACCATTTTCCCGGACGACAGAAAGGTGAATATCAGTAACGCATAAAATTAGTAAGTTTTAATAAAATAACATTAAGTCTATATATATACATTTAAAAACTCTAAATTTTGTTTTAAAGATTATAGAAAATATAAAAGTACAACCCAGACATATACATTTAATAAAAATAAAATATATTATTGTTAATTTACTTAGCATGAGGCACCATCCATCGATTGACTGTACAACTAATTACATATCTCTTATACTAAACTTAGAAGAATATAACATATAATTTAGCAGGTTATTCATGTTCCATACAATGTTTAATAAAGTTATTAAAATTTAAATATATATATTAAATTTATCACTAACTAATGCGTTATTACGATAAATATAATTGAAAATAATATTTCTATATATAGATATAGATAAATTCGAATTCCAGTAAGGTACTTTAAGAATGTTAAAATTAAAATAATCTCTTTTATCATAAATACTGCTATGTAATTTATAGTCCTTAATATACAATGATACATCCAAATAATTAGTTTTAACTGGATTACTATTAATTTTAATTAGGGTTTCAATAACTGAGATAAAAAGTAATATTGGGGTTAACATTATTATTTTTACCAAAAATAATTATATCCTCTATGTATCTAAAAATGTAATAATCATTATTAATAATATATTTATATTCGTAAAAGTGTAAATATAAATTATCCAAACTATTGCTAGCAGGGTCACCTTGAGTCAGACCTTTTGTTTGTTGTACAAAGAACCATTAAAATTTCTCTAAAATTTATTTTCTTTTAAATTAGTTTTCTTTTAAGACTAAATCTATGAGAGTTCTAAATTTTTGTAAATTAATATTAAGGTTATAGTTACTATGATTTTTTAAAATTACCTTAATAATATCATTGATATCAATGGAATTAAAAAAATCTTCAAAGTCATAACTATGAACTGAATAAATATTTTTATTTTAAAAAAATCTATAATATCTTCACTATTTTTATAATTATAGCTTTATTAAACATTGCTTAGATATGAAGGTTTGTATAATTTTATGCAGCATTTTACCTGCAGTAGCGATATATGTTTTAAAACTATTTGTTACTGTTCTAAATTTAACAGTATTTTTATGGAATATAGTGTTAAAAATATATATATGGAAACTTAATCTTATGAATGGAAATACCCAATTTTCTATACATAGCAATAATTCGATAGTTAATTTCTTTATGAGACAAGTCCAATTTCTTAAATGATTCTGAGTTTAAAAAGTGTTCTCATTAATCATATTATTATAAAAATATTTTCAAATTACAGCATAATTTCCAGGCACTTTTGTAAATCATAAACCTTCTTTTTTACATCTTTATAAGCAAGTGCTGATTTAAAATGGTAATTAAATTTCATAGTCTTTTAAAATATTGTACTTAAATTCATCAAATGCCTCTAAAAGCAAATCATATTTAACTGCAGATTTTGTAACAAAATTATTTATATCCTTATTAATTTGTTTTTTTTATCAGTATTATCGTTATTAGAAATAGTTAATCTAAGACTAGTGCCTTTACTCATGATACCTTTTAAAATTTGTCCTTGATCAAATTTAAATTGACTGTGACTACATGTTTATTATAGCTATCAATAAATTCATGATAATTCTTACATTTACAAACATCTATGTCAAGAGAAGGTGAACTGTTATTGTAATTAAAGATAAATCTGCCCATCATTTTATTATATTTAAGAGCTTTTTTAACAATTACATTCCTAACAGGAAAAAGTTACAATTGGCGATTGTTGCAATAATACATCAGTACCTTTTCTTTTTGTTATAAGCTACATTCTGGTACTATTTTGCAACATAACAACAAATATTTTTTTTTGAAAAAGAAAGAATTATAAGATTTTGGTGGGAAATAGCACGATTTGCGTGGTCCAAATTTTGACTGCGGTGATGTTAATACACAAGAATACAGATTTTTATTTACGTATAAGATTTTCTGACATGTTCCTTTTTTTTCTGTGGTGTTTATGGTAGTTTCATGTAAATCAGACCTTTGCTTTTCTATTTAAGGTTGCTTTTCGGTTTGAATTGATGTTTACTAGGTTACTTCATATGTATATTTACATTTATTTTATTCATGTTTAAATTTTTTATATTTTAAGGTTTTGTGGCAAAATTAAGGCTTAATTTTCTTTTGTTTTCTATAACCTTTTAATTTAAATTATGCTATATTTTCTATTTTAGTGTCTCACATGTGCAAGTTGGCAATTGTTGCAATAATACGTCAGTACCTTTTCTTTTTGTTATAAGCTATATTCTGGTACTATTTTGCTACATTGATGAAACATGGAATTTGCAGATAAAGGTAAAAAGCAATAACATTTTTTGGAGCTTACGTATTATTGCAAAAATTGCCAACTTAATTAATAACTCGCCAAATTGGCAACCATATGCTTCATTTCATGTAATGTCTCCAATAGGTTGCGATAATATGCAAGTACCATAGAAAATGACACTCCATTCAAACTAATTGGGATTATCAGATTGCCGAGAGATATATCATGATTTAAGTTAGAATTTATGATACTTACATATTAGCATCATCACAGCCAATTTGGTGCAATCCTAATCGCTTCTTGGTATTAAAACAACAAAGATTCTTACATGTTTTTATATAAAAAAAAAATCAGTCACATTTTGTTGGGATTTGCTTAGTGCCAGTTTGGTTGTAGTGATGCTAATACGTAAGAACACGAAGGCTAACGTGAATTTTTATTTACGTATGAGATTTTCTGACATATTTTCCAGCATGTTATTAAATAGATTTTGGCATATGTTCTACATGCTGCTTATTTTATTTTTTCTCCTCATAGTTTTTATAACCGATAAGTACTCATTTTTTGATCTCATGAAAGATGGTTAACTTTATTCATCAAGAAGATCTTCATGGAAACTATTGATGTGATTGAATGCATAACAAAGTAATTTTCTTTTGCACTTCAAAATTCTGAGTTAATGCAATTTTTTGTTGTGTTGCATTATGGTTTAATTTTCCTTCTGACAATCGGTTCTTCATATAGATTTTTGAAGATTTTATACATATGCATTGTATATATTTGTTACATTTGTATACATTTCTATGACATTTTTTTTTTAGTTGAAAAAAAAGATTATTGCTTTTTTCCCTTCATCAGCAAATACCATATTTTCATCATTACAGGAAAACGCTTTAGATGTTGATTAATGTTGATCAGATTTTTTGTCACATTGCATATAATGGCTTAATTTTGCTTCTGACAATCTTCAAATATATAAACTTATTTATACCATTAGTGATCCAAAAATGTTTGTGGAAAAAAGATGCAGCTTGATACGATTTTCTCATATTTCTCTTTGGATTTCTTTAAAATTCAATGTTGATGTGATTTGACTTCTAATGACATCAAGGTTTAATTTTGCTTCTGATATGTTCCTCTTATTTAGTTTTATGAAGATCATATAATTTATATATATGCTGTCCATATATGATATGTTTCAATGATCACTAATTATTTATCATTGTATTTTCTCATTTGTTTGTTCTTTACGACTGAATAACAAATATTTTTAATCGAAATATTGCAAAAAAGTATTGTTTAAAAATTAATTTTTTATCACCAAGGTTTAGTATTTCTCTCATTAGATTCATAATTTTTTTTTTATGTAGCACATTTAATCTGTTTTAGATGGGTTTTTTTATTTTGGTTTATGCTAATTTAATTTTTTCTCTATTGTATTACATCTAAATTTCATATTATTAAATCTAATATACACTGGTGTGCAAAAATTAAGGACGAAGTCGAAAAATTAGCATATCAGCTGAACGAAGAGCCAGAGTGGACAGAAAGACCAATCAGGAGATTAAGTGAGGGGATGTACGGTAGCACATGCGCAGATATGCAGGTAGACGTAATGGGGGGAGTGTCTGAGTAGTAAAGCATGTTGTCGGTGGAAGATTAGTATTTCTGGCAAAGAGTTTGCACATCGTATAGCAGTTAAAATCACACCGAGTTGCTGCCTCAGCGAGAAAGGGCGAATAATCAATCTGTTATACGACATCTGGATGCTTTTACCCGAGGTCGAATCATTGGGAAGTTGGAGGAAGGTCGCAGTGTGACAAGTGTGGCTGCAGAGTTCGGAATTGCTCACAGCATCGTTTCACGACTTTGGAGACAATTTCACACTACAGGAACAGCTATCCGGGGGTTCAGTAGTGGTCGTCCACGAGGAACCACACCCGCAGAAGACCGGTATATTGCCTTACAGGCCAGAAGAAACAGGTGGCAGGCAGCGGGAGAAATCGCTAGACACACGACACAGGCGACTGGACGACCGATATCGCGTTTTACCGTGGGCAGAAGACTGCACGGTGCTGGTCTGTTTGCACGACGCCCTGTACGGTGTGTACCTCTAACGCCTGCCCATCGGAGAAGGCGTTCTCTGTGGTGCCAGGAACACAGGAATTGGAGAGACAATGAATGGGGACGAGTACTCTTTACAGATGAGAGCAGATTCAGTCTGAGTAGCGATTCTCATCGCATACTCATCTGGAGAGAGCGGGGAAGCCGCAATCATCCCTCGAACATCATTGAAAGGGACAGGTATGGAGGTGGCGGTGTTCTCGTTTGGGGAGGCATCATGCTTGGTAGTCGTACAGACCTTCACATCTTCGACGCAGGTTCAGTCAACGGGACCCGTTATTGTAACGAGATTCTTTTTACATATGTGCGTCTTTTTAGAGGCGCTATGGGTCCCCAGTTCCTTTTCATGGACGACAATACACCATGTAATCGCACAGTAGCTGCCGAACAGCTCTTAGAGAGTGAGGATATTGAACGTATGGATTGGCCGGCACGATCTCCGGATCTCAATCCCATCGAGCATGTTTGGGATTTTCTAGGCAGACGCTTGGCAGCTCGTACCTTACCACCAGTAACGATTCCGGAGCTTCGATTGGCGCTGCAAGATGAATGGGCAGCAATGCCTCAACAACTCATTGACACCCTCATTCTCAGCATGGGCAGACGCTGTGAAACCTGCCTAGCAGTCAGGGGAGATCATATCCCCTACTAAAGACCGGATATTTCTTGCTGGACACCCAGCACAGGGATGTTTCGGCCTTCAGTCGCATTGCGCTCCATGCTACTTTTTCAATAAAGCTTCTTTTTATCCCTCTGATTTCTCTTTTAGTAAGTGTTGCTTACATTACTCATGTCCTTACGTATTGTGGATCTTACGGTATTAAATGTGTTGATTTGGAATGCTTTTGTACAAAGTTATATTGAAAAAACCGTCTCGTCCTTAATTTTTGCACACCAGTGTAGATGTTGGATAGTATTACATCCATTCCTCATGTAATTTAATGCAACAGTGAAAATTTTTAACTTAATAGTTTATTATAATATAGGCCTATTTTAGATATTTTTTAAAATTTTAGTTTGTACTAATTTAATTTTTTTCCAATTGAAGGCTTCCTAATATTTTATTTATGATAGTATTTTAGTGAAATGGTTTATCATAATTCATTTTTTCTTCTGATTTATATATTTAATGTTATTTTACTCATAGTTTTTCCATAGCAGAAATATACTACTATTATCACTTTTCCGTTATAATTTGTATTTATATTTTCATTCCTATTTACCTTTTTAGCATGTTAATTTTCTCTCTTACATTACATACTTCATATGAAATCATTCTTAACTGTTAAGCAAAATTTCAATATGAACACTCATAAAATAAAATAACTTCTAAGTTTTAGATACACTACCCTGTAATGGCTCAATCCTCTTTAAAATGTATCATGTTTGCAAAAAAAAAGCTGGATTTTTTTTAAAATTTAACCCGTGCGAAGAACGGGTACGACACATCTGAAATCAGTGTTGCCAACTTGGCGAGTTATTTTGAACATTGGCATTGGTGCAATAAAATCTAAGAACCTACATTTTCTTCCATTGAAAAATGTTACAATTTTTCGTGATACTTACGTATTAGAGTCACTGCAGCCAAAGTGGTACTTTTTTCACCAAAATTTGATTTTTTTTCCTTATAAGACACATAAGAATCTGTTATTTTGATATCGTGGTGCAAATTTTTCTGCGGTGATGCCAATACATAAGTACCCTTTTCCTTTATTGGCAGATTCCATGTTTTTCCATTGTAACAAAATAGTAGAAAAATGTAACTTTAGAAAATGACACTCAATGTAAACTGAGATTAACAGATTGTCAATATTGTGATTTTAAGTTAGAATTTCTATTTACGTATAATACTTTTTGTCATGCTTTTTTTTTGTTCTGAGCTGCTTATTATAGTTTCATCAAAATCAAATCTTAATTTATCTATTTAAAGTAGCTTTTTGATTTGAATTAATATTATAATTTCAATATACTATATGTAAGGTTACTTTTATATTTTTTTTCTTTTTCAATTTTAAATACTTAAGAATTTCAGTTATGTGCTTTTTTGTTGTTGTTCAGAACTGTTTATGGCAATTTTATCAAAGTTAGGACTTACTTTTTCTGTTTTAATAACCTTTTAATTAATATTAACCTTAAATTAATATTATAATTCCTATTTCAGTTCTGAACTAATACTCTATATTAGATGTATTACTGAGATGTTAGACAGTATTATATGAGATACGGGTGCAATGCTAATTTAATTTTTTTTCTGTTGAATGCTTTCTAATATTTCTTATTCATGATAGCATTGAGTGAATCAGTTTATCATCATTCATTTTTTATTTCGGCTCATCTATTGCAGGTTATTTCACCCATAGTTCCCATAGCAGAAACTCACTACTGCTATCACTTTTCTGTAATAATTTTTATTTATATTTACATTCATTCATATCTATTTACTCTTTAGCTTGCTAATTTTCTCTCTTACATTCAAATATCTGTTTTTGTTAAATTATTATTTACTTTGAAGCCAAATTGCAATTTGTTTAAAATTATTTCTAATGTGAACATTCATTTGAAAAAAAAAATATTTTTAATTTTTGGTTTTCTATTTCATACAGGGTTTTACCCTCCCTAAAAAAATATTATAATTGCTATGACAGAAGAATTTTTGTTTTTAAAACTTAACCCGTGCGAAGAACGGGCATTTCAGCTAGTGGTTTACATAGCGCAAATCTTACATCTACTATCTTTACATTTATTGAATCTCAACTAAAGACTATTATTAGATTTAATGTTTTTAAATTTGTTTGGAGATAATTTGTCCTTTTATTTACTTATTTACTTGTAGAGTAGTACTATTAATGTAACTTTTATTACCAAATTGTTTATTATAATTGCTAGAATCTAAATGTTTTTTTTTTGTTTAATGTGATGAGTATAACTATTAATGATTCTTTTGTTAAAAAATATTCCTGTCTTGAATCGCTTAGTCTTAGTATTACTACTATAATCAATAAGATCATAAACTAAAATTGATTTCTTTCCCAAATTGTCATTATATGGAGAGTCATAAAAATCCATCATCCTAACCACTTTACTTATCTCTCAAATGAGTTAAAATATTCTGTATTGAAAACAGAAATACGGTACCAAATCAGTATAAAGAGGGTGCCCTAAGCAAACTATAACAAGTTAGTTTTTAATAAAAACAAACTTGATAGTAAATCTCAAAACAAGAATAAGCTGTGTAAATACACAAACAAAGCAAAGCTAAGTATAAAGCAGCTCATAAAAGCAAACCATTAACCATACACATAACTAAAAATGAAACAAGCTAATAGGTAATTTTATAACGATGCTGTACCTATCTAATTAGTGCACCACCGAGGAAAGATCATATATATATATATATATATATATATATATTATATATTGTTACGTAGATCGGGGTTCGAGGATTTTATGCAAAAGCAGTCGTAAGCAACAAGACAGTTCTTTGCGAGTGATGTGTATTTATTGGCGTAAATCAATCCTTACAAATACAGGATTCAACAGCAAAGTTCACAGAATAAATAACAGAAGGATTTCACACCTTCAACAGCACTCAGGCACAATAAACAGTGTCTAAAATACACGTTTGTAAATTATTATTCACAAGCACAGCCGAGCTGATTAAGTTCAAGGCAAGTCTACTAATCGCTAATCAAAACAATGCTTACTACTCGCTGGTTGAAATCAGACTGACTGCTGCGGCGCGTATCACCCTATTTATAGCAGAGGCCGAAAATTCTGGAAAGATGCGCTCGCGCCACAGATCGTGAAGTTTAGTGGATTTCTCTACTAATTTCTAGAAGAATCCAGAGGGTCCCGAACTCGCCAACATGGTCGTCAAAGTCGCCAACTTGGTCACCAAAATTGATGCCAACTTGGCTCTATTGCCAATATATCGCCAAGTTCCCATTGAATCGTCATTATAACGTAAGGGCTTGTGAATATTACAATTTTATCATGAAATAAATATAGCATAGAGTAATAAAGGCATTGCATATCCAAATATAAATTATTTACATTATTTTATACAAAATTCGTAACATTGCCCCCTCCTCAAAGACTGCACGTCCCGGGAAGTGGAATCCCTGAGTAAGAGGCATCTATTTACAGACATAACCTTTTCACATAATAATCGAATGTAAAGTAACAAATACTCAACAGAGCAAAAAAGCAAATAAATTCAAAATACAAACATAAATGACAACACTAAAATAAAACTAAGAAATTAGAAAAGAGTTAAATAAATCACATTATTTACAAAATAATTAGTGACCATTTTAGGACTGTGTAAGGACCTTCCCAGTTGGTCTGCAGCTTCGGAGAGATTCCTTTGCGACGTTTCGGATTCCATAACCACACTTTGTCGCCTTCGTGGATGTCGTGTCCGGTTGCTCTTGCGTCGTATCGTGTTTTCATCTCCTCTGAGGCTATGCCGATTCTTTCCCTAGCCAAATGATGCATTTCCGCCATCCGTGCCTGGAGTTTCTCGACATACTCCTCAGGCGCCAAAGGAGCATCTGGTGGCCGGCTGAACAAGAGATCTGCAGGCAAACGAAGATCCCGTCCGAAGAGCATCTGGGATGGGGAATAGCCAGTGGTCTCGTGGGCGGCATTCCGGTAGGCAAGCAGGAAAAGAGGCAGTTTCTGGTCCCAGTCCTGTTGATTACTGGATACCAGGAGAGAGAGGCTAGTCAGGATGGTCCGATTGAACCTCTCTACCAAGCCGTCAGACTGAGGATGTAAAGCTGTTGTCCGGGTTTTGTCAATGCTGAGTATCTCGCACTGTCTCTTGCAAACTGCAGAATCAAAGTTTCTTCCCTGATCGGAGTGCAGTTGTAGAGGAACTCCGTATCTTGAGATCCAGTGTTGAACTAGAACCTCTGCAACAGTCGGGGCGGAGCCTCTTGGTCGGATATAGGACTGGCTTCAGGCCACTTAGTGAAGTAGTCCATGACAACCAGGATGTTGTTGTTGCCCTCAGATGATCTCGGAAGTGGGCCTAACGCCCGTATTCACCGCTAACCTGACCACCGGTTAGACGAAAGAAACCTGGGTTTTGCCGAAAGTGCAATTCACCATCGCAAGTTAATAACTTAACTCCGGGTCAGGTCAGAAAATTCTAACCTGGGTCACAGCCGGGTTAGTTTTAACCACGCATGCGCAGTATGCGAGTTTTCGAGTGTTTACAGTTTGGAAGCTGTTTGCGTTCGGATTTCTTCAACTCTTATGATGAATTTTGTGAAATTTCCCCAATTTCGCAGCTACTTTATTCAAATTATTCTACATTATCCAGAAGAGAGAGGATATTAAAAGAAAAAAGAAATAATGTATGTGAAGAAATGGACGGCTACGAGTTTCCCAAAACGGTATGTAAATCTGATTTTTTTTTTGTTTTTATGATTAATTATTCCGAATTAATAGAAATTTTTCTTGAAGTGATGCTATGCTAAGCAAAAAGTTAGAATACATAATTATCTTTCTGTTGGCTGTTTAATATAAGTAGCTTGTAACATAAATGACATGTTGAATTGGTCAGCAAGAATTAGCATTCTAATAGCAAGAAAAAAACATTGTGATCTTAGATTTATATGTGTAAGATGCTTTTTATTTTTTATTTCCTAATATTAATTATTTGACTTGGACATTTGTGCTTCCATGCTTTTGTGGTATTATCTAGAAACATTCCCTTAATCTACAGCTGATGCTAAATTTGGTGTCTAGATTTCTTATAATCAATAGTAACTATGAGACAGCATTGTCTGAAGTAATTTCTGATTACCTACATAAATGCTGATTTTTTTGCAGATGTTCAATATTAAATAAACATCAAATGTTTACATTTTACCTTGGATATTCTGATCAATATTTGTTGCAAACCTAAGCACTTCATTCCATGTAGTGTATATATCAGTATTTTCAGCAACAATGCAGCCTGTTTTTCTTTAAAAACAAATCAGTTGTATAAAGACTACCATCTGCTAGGAGATAAAGATCTGTTTTCCAAATCCTTATTTCATACATAGAGTTCACAAACATTATACAGATCAACCAGAAAAAAAATCACAACTATTGATGGTCAATGATATATATAAATACATACCTAATATTCATTCTTGCATATAATCTAAAACCGTTCAATATTTTCAAAGCAAAATTTTCCCATATTATCATATATTAAAAAAAATAAATCTTCCCCTTTGATTGTGATTAATAAAATTTACTTCATATATTAAAAAAAGGTATTTAGATAAACATTTAAAACAAATCTAGAAATATATTAATGAAATAGAAGCTGCTTACATCATGCATTACATGATTGGCCATGAAAAATTACTTCGCTTACACCGAGAATTTAGTTTATAATATGAAAAACTAGCAAAATGAAACAATTTGCATCTTTCTTTTGAAATAAAAAGTAGATTGATTTACATACCTTCCAACTAAACTGCACAACTTTAGCAAAGTTAAAATTTAAAAAAAAAAACAAAAAAAACAACAACTAAAATTGTTTAGACCATCTGTATAAAATATAAATAGCAAATGTTCTAGTTTCATCATGTAACTTGCTTATTTAGTTAGATATAAAACAAATTACACATTAGTGACATTCCTAGATAGTTATTTAAATTATATTTTGTTTCAAGTATAATAAATTGCATGCGTTGACAAGAAACACTATCGAATAGAAGTATGCCATCCTCAAAAGAAGTTTTCTGTGCCTAATTAACTTATTTGAACTGTCAATTGAGCGAGTATCAGCAGTAATTGTTGCTTATTGTGTTTTGCACAACTTATATATGTGTCTAAGTAAGAATGCTCTGTAATTTAGTTACATGTCAAGACTTTGTTAACTTCCAATGTATATAAATTTAAATAATCACATCTCTTATCATGTTTCATGTTTACATTTACAAATTCTTACATATATATTGCATGAATTCTACTTAGTTTCAAATTTTACAAAATACTCATAAACTACATATGTAATATTCTACATACTGAACATAATTCTAAGAAATCGAAGAGTAAAATGTGAAATAATTTCAAAAATTTTCACATAAATGTTGAATACTTAAAATTGTTAAGAATATACTGCAAAAATATTAATTTCAAAAGAAATGTTTGCATTTTACACAGGACAGTATGAAACAGGCTGGGATGAAAGTACACCTGTATTCTTGTTATACTTTTCTCGAGAAAAAAAAATTGTGAGTCACAAAACATTTTAATAAAATCCAGTTGTTGTCAAAAAATTTGAATATATTTCTCTTATATATATACTACCTTTGATTTCTCAGAATCAATTTTATTACAGTGTTTGTACTTTTCCATATTCTGTAATAACTGGATAGTTATATTTGATTTAATAATACTGATCACTTTGATTTTCCACAGGAAAACCATTAAAATTTTTGCTACCCCCTAACTTCTTTTTTTGAGATACAAGCACTGTCACTATCTTCATCCAATACTGATTGATAAGGAGCTGTTTATGTTTGAAATATCACTCTTTCTAAATGTATTCATATCATACATAAGAGAAAATGCATCCATGTGAAGCAGTCATATTGAAAAATCAATGATGAAAACTATATATATTAAAATTTTGTGTTGTGTTTTTTTAGGACCAAAATAAAAATCTGTAAAAATTTAAGCAAAAGTTCCCTTAAAATGATTTTTTTTTTTATGTTTGAAGTTTGCCTAAATCTATTACAATTTGTTATATATAATAAAACATGTAATAAAATCTAGATTTTTTGGACTCATGAACATTTTACAGATATATATGTTGGAAAAGAAGTTCCATCAACTCATACACTGAATAGCTAAATTTAAAAATGCATTTACATAGTTACACGCAGGAAAATGATTCGAGAATTGTTATTAATAGTATTGATAAAATAGTAAGAACCATGCTGATATTTATGAGATTAACTTAATACATAGCTTCAACGTATTCCAAATCATAATACTTATATTGTTTATCATTTAATATACTATTGTAGGGGATTTCGAACCACCTGCAGATCCCCAGATTGATGTTTTAGTACTACATTTAGAGCTGAAAAACGAAGATTCAACACCAAGCATTGAAGGAAGACCTCGTTGCCCAGCTGATTTTGTCAAATGAAATGTCGTCAGAAATTATTTCTCTGATTAATTAATTTTTTGTACTTTTATAAAAATCACAATTTTTGTAAATAAAAATAAATTACCACAAATTTTTGTAATAAAAGTTATTTATTCTATATTTATATTATGATTTTGAAAAAAATTGAAGATTATCTTTCAATGTAGCCTACAATTTCTCCTGCAACTCATTTTTAGCTACTTCCATCTTTCTTCAATCTCCATATATTTTATGAATTGCTGATGCTCAGCTTTTATGCAAGCAGCAGTGGAGGAGCTGTTGGCTTTTTGGAATGTTTCCTGAGCATTGTCAAGGTGTTTTTGAGAGTTTTGGCTGTCTTTGGAGTTGCCTTTATATTGACTGAATCTTTTATATGATTTTCTTTATTCCTGCATTTTGAATCTGTTAAATAAAAAAATAACATGTTTAATAGGAATACAAACTAGTTCTTAAATTAAAAAAAACTATTAATATCTGCTGGGTTATGTAAAAGAATTTCTTTTGTCTCAGATAAGTAATACCAATTTGTGTCTTGATTCAATAAATTAAAAGTTTATTATTTAAACTACTTAATAACAGCAGTTTGTTTTATACTAAGCTGCTTGATGGATTTAAAAGTAAATGGTCACTTGGATCAAAATTATGGGGAAAGCAAAAATGATTTAAATTAAAAAAAAACATTTATTAAAACATAACTTTTTTTCTTTTTTTATACTTACTTCATAAACTTATTTTTCACATGATAATCACATGATTTGTAAGGAAAACGTTATCTAAAATCAGAAAAAGCAATAAAAATTATTATCTTTTGGTACCAACAGTTCATTACCACAAATTATCAAATATTTTTATCTAATCCATTTGTCATAATTCATGTCTAATTTGTCATTTGTCTAATCCATTTGTTGTTTTGATAAATTTTATATTCATGCATTTGAATAATAAAACATAGAAGTTGACACATTAAGTATTCTTGAGATTCTATTTGAAAGAAAAATATTATGACTTTTAGTTTAGGTAAAAGAAAGCTTTGTTTACTTCTTCTCTCTGTCAGTTAAACATCTACAGCAAACTTTCTCTTTAATATTTTTTTAATATTACATAACACTATTTAATGGGTAGTTTAAAAGAAACTTATGAAACATTTCAAAACAATATTTTAATTTTTAAGAACAAATATGCTTCCTCTTTAATGAGACAATTTCCTTGGGGAGGGAGCATTAACTAACAGCTTTCAATTTTTTATTGGCTAAGATTTAATTAAAATATTGTAATAACTCTAGAGAGAAATTTACTTACTTAAAATTTCGGTTTTGTCGGTGTCAAATGGCGTAGACATTGGCGACGTCAGGGTAGTTCCAAAAACTTCATCTCAAAGTCTGTTAACTCCATTTCTTGCGATATTTCACCACACCTTATTTTTTTACTTTCTTGACGAAAAATGCTGCTTTTTCCCCCATTTTTTATTTCCATAACATTGACAGAATTGTTTTGTCGTTCGTGGATTCATTACTCTGTCAATGTCATTAAATTGCCGTGTTATTTCACTATATGCTTCGTTTTTTTTTAAACAACTAACCGCATGTTTCTTTGTTTTCTTTTACATACAAGTGTTCCCTTTCTAAATTGCGTAAAATAAGCTTTGAAAGTATTCATTTTGAAGAATAAGCATTGAAAGAGAAGAATATGCAACTGTTCCGACAGAAGTTTAGTTCAGATCACGGAGAAATCAGCCGAAGTCACGGAGTTTACTTCTACCAATGAGAATCGACCAGTAACCCCAGGTTAGGAAACCCGCAGTCAAGTAACCTGAGGTCGAAAAAGAGCCGTGAATTGAAGTTCTAACCTAGGGTTAGTTTTAACTTGACTGCCGGTTACTTGAGTCCAGGTTTCATCGGTGGGTCAGGTTAGCCGTGAATACGAGCGTTAGATGTCGAAAGCTATTCGTTCGAAAGGCGCTCCCACATTATACAGCTGGAGTCGTCCTCTGGTGCGTTTTTTGGACCTTTATGTGCAGCACAGGGATCACATGTGCGACACCACTTCTCAACGTCACTCCGCACATTGTTCCAGTAGAAGCGCTCTCGAACTTTTTGTAAGGTCTTCATAACACCAAAATGACCACCAGTTGGACTGCTATGGAGTTCGTTTAGGACTGCCGATATTCTTGTCTTTGGGAGTATTAATTGCCACCTGAATGCTTTTTCGTCGTCAGACTCTCATTTTCGATATAAAACACCATTTCTCAGGTGCAGAGAGTCCCAAAGAGCCCAGTAACGCTTCGTTGTAGGATGGAAAGAGGCGATGTCCTGCCAGCTGGGTTTTTCATCAGATGACTCTTTGAATTCTATTACTGGTTTAATTTCAGGATCAGCCAGCTGATATTTTCGGACGCTCTCGTCACACCACGGGTCCTATTCAGATGTTGATGGCGTTGTAACTTGGCGGATTACTGGATCTATTACGTCAAATTTCTCTTCGACTCTCGAGCAGTATTTATAGCTCTCAGGACAGGGTCTTCTCGAAAGGGCGTCTGCATTTCCGTGTGCTGATCTTTTTCTATGGCTAATTTCTACGTCATACTCCTGGAGCCTTTGTATCCCCCTGGCCTTCTGGATTTTTAAAATTCACTAGCCAGGTCAATGATGCATGATCTGTTCGAAGTAGAAACCGTCGACCGTAGAGGTAAGGATGGAAGTGCTCCACGGCTTTTACGATAGCAAGCAGTTCCTTCCTGGTCACACAGTAGTTTCTTTCTGGTCTGGACAGACACTTGCTAAAGTAGGCGATGACACGCTCCTGGCCATCTATTTCTTGGGACAACACAGCTCCGATGCTCTCATGATTTGCATCTGTATCCAGAATAAATTGTTTCCCAGCTTCAGGATATGCCAGGATTGGAGCAGATATTAGTGCGTTCTTGAGCTTGTTAAAGGCGTTGTTGCACTCGTTCGTCCAGATGAATTTCTGTTTTGCTTCGGTCAGCTTATGGAGTGGTCTGGCGATTGTTGAGAAATCTTTCACGAATACGTGCACAAGCCAAAGAAACTCCGGAGCTGGTGAACATCTGTCGGGCTTTTCCAGTTTTTCACAGCCGAGATCTTATTCGGGTCTGTTCGAACACCTTCCGCCGAAATAATATTCCTGAGATAGCTGACTTCCCGCCGGAATAAGTGACACTTGGTTGGACTTAACTCTAGGTTAGCTTCCTTCAGCTTTTGTAGCACACGCCTGATATTGTTAAGATGTTCTTCGAAGGAACCCCCCACGATTATGATGTCATCAAGATAAACCAGGCAGGCCTCGTACGAAAGTCCTCCGAGGATCGTTTCCACAAGGCACTCGAACGTTGCAGGTGCTTTACACAAGCCGAAGGGCATAACCTTAAATTGCCATAGTCCTTGTCCCGTGGTGAAGGCAGTCTTTTCTTTATCTTCAGGGTGAATTTCTACCTGCCAATATCGGCTCTTGAGATCTAGGGAAGAAAACCAGGTATTGCCGGCGAGTGTATCAAGCGTGTCATCTATTCTTGGAAGAGGGTAGCTGTCCTTCTTGGTCACGTCATTCAGCCGACGATAGTCCACACAAAAGCTGGCAGAGCCATCTTTCTTCTTGACCAAGACGATGGGAGATGCCCAGGGACTTGACGACGGCTCAATGACATCATTATCTTGCATGTATTTGATAAGTGTTTGGACTTCTTCTTGTTTAGCAAACGGTAGTCTTCGGGGTTGCTGCTTAATAGGATAATGCTCTCCCGTATCAATTCGGTGCTGAGTTAGTCTAGTTCTTCCAAAGTCCTCAGATGTTCTTGAAAATAGGCTTTGGAATTCTATAATCAGCTCTCCTGCAGCACATCTCTGTTTTTCGTCTAAGTCCGTGTTTTGTAGTAAATCCCTGACTAGATCTTCTGAAGAAAGGTTTTGGCTATTGCCCTTTCGGTCTACACATGTGACAGGAGCACAAGCTGCTATTACCTCTCCTTCCTGATAGTTCTGGTCTTATCACTGATGTTAGCCACTCTTACTGGGATGACTGACTTCGAGAGGTCTACTACCGACGAAGCTATCAGTACTCCTGCTTTTGAACTGTCCGGGTCAGGATAATCAATTAGGCCGAATCGGAATTTTCTATCTTCTGTTACTAAACCGGGTATTATGCATTCAGTTCATGGTGATAATGAGATGTTGGATTTTGCTATAATTTTCTGGTTGGATTCAAACTGAGTTTGTAAGCCAAAAAGAGTAATGTCTTCGAATTTTGAATGCTTATTTCTATTTTCAAAATCCAGTTAGAAATTAGCAGAAAATCTAATCCCAGTATACAGGGATCTGTAATATCTGCTACATATGCCGTATGGCGATAATCGATATTTCCAAACCTTAGAGTGATGTTAGCTTTCCCATGTACACAAATCTTGTCACCAGTCACTGTTTGCAAGGAACGCAAGGCGGCGACCAGATAATTTTAACTTTTGTGTTTCGAGCCAAATCTTTCCTGATTATTGACACATTGGCTCCAGTATCGACAACCATACGGCACGAGATATTATTAATTTGTCCAATCACATAAAGTCCACTTTACCGCCATTCACTGCAGTAATTTGGAGAATCTTGTGATGGGGCTTTTCATTATCTGGTGACCTCCACCCCGCGAGATGGCCATATCCTAGTTTTCCTGTTTCGAAAAGACAGTGTTCTCTTCCTTTCTTGCTCGGGGGCAGTTATTTCTCAGATGTCCCGTTCCCCCGCATCCACAACACTTGAAGTTGCATTTCTCTTGGTTCCGACGTTGAGTCATTAAAGTTTGCATTTCTTCTCTCAGTTTTTCAATGTCATTTATCCATGGAGATTCAGAGGGTGCATCCGCAGTCACTCTAGCTCCCCGAATGGAATGGCGGTCTCTGCGACTGGCTTGAGTGGTGGCCTCCAATTTCAGGGCATATAATAGGGCAGATTTTAGATCCTGAACATCTGCCATTCTTATAGCCTTCTGAATTTCTCCATCCTTCAGTCCGTCCACGAAATGCTGCAGGGAAATTATTTTTCGCACATTTGCTGGCTGGTTGAAGAAAGATAAGTTGGCGAGCCTTTCTATTTCGGAGGCATACTCCTGCAGATTTTCTCCGGTTTTCTGGAGTCTTGTTTTCATCTGCAGGCGTGCGTAGTCCTTGGAGTATTTCTGGCCGAACCGAAGATCTAGAGCATTATAGAGGGAATGCAAATAAAGCCACTCTGTGTCAGGAAGAGCCTGCAGTATTCCTGCCGCTTCTCCTCTAAGGGATGCTGCTAGTTGACACGACTTGACCCCTTCAGTCCATCCATTGGCATCAGAAATAATAGAAAATTGAGTTTTATACACCTCTCAGTTGGGTTTTCTATCATACGTGGACAGCTTTACTGACACCGGAGAAGCAGTAAAAGGTACTGGAGAAGCAGGCACAAACTTGCTTTCATTATTCTTGTTTTCACAAGTTTGAAGTTTCTTTTCCAGGTCTTACATTCTTTGTGACATGAGGCTAAAATTTCCGGAAACTTCTTCTCTGATCGTTTCTTTTTTCTCCTCCACTTTCTTTTCTATTTTCTCTTCAACTACTGCGATCTTTTCTTCCATTTTGACTGCTAATCTCTCTTCCACGCTGATTATTTTCTCTTCAACATTATCGATTTTCTTTTCTAGAGTATCTCTGAGCTCTTCTTGACCTTTTATGGTCGCTTCTTGGCTCTTCTGCATATTTTCCAGACTTTTCTGCATTTCTTGTTGGCTTTTCTCCATTCTCTGTCTAGTCTCTTCTTGGTTTTTCTGCATATCTTCCAGACCTTTCCTGGTCTCTTTTTGGCTCCTCTCAACATTTCCAATGCTGCTTTTCAAGGCATTAATGCCTTCCATCAGAGCTTTCAGTTGCTCATCCATCGCTCTTGTTATTGGCATAAAATCCGACTTCTGACACTAAATTGTTACGTAGATCGGGGTTCGAGGATTTTATGCAAAATCAGTCGTAAGCAACAAGACAGTTCTTTGCGAGTGATGTGTATTTATTGGCGTAAATCAATCCTTACAAATACAGCATTCAACAGCAAAGTTCACAGAATAAATAACAGAAGGATTTCACACCTTCAACAGCACTCAGACACAATAAACACTGTCTAAAATACACGTTTGTAAATGATTATTCACAAGCACAGCCGAGCTGATTAAGTTCAAGGCAAGTCTACTAATCGCTAATCAAAACAATGCTTACTACTCGCTGGTTGAAATCAGACTGACTGCTGCGGCGAGTATCGCCCTATTTATAGCAGAGGCCGAAAATTCTAGAAAGATGCGCTCGCGCCACAGATCGTGAAGTTAGTGGATTTCTCTACTAATTTCTAGAAGAATCCAGAGGGTCCCGAACTCGCCAACATGGTCGCCAAAGTCGCCAACTTGGTCACCAAAAATGATGCCAACTTGGCTCTATTGCCAATATATCGCCAAGTTCCCATTGAATCGTCATTATAACGTAAGGGCTTGTGAATATTACAATTTTATCATGAAATAAATATAGCATAGAGTAATATAAAGGCATTGCACATCCAAATACAAATTATTTACATTATTTTATACAAAATTCGTAACAATATATATATATAAATATATATATATATATATTTCAAAAAATATACAAAAAATAGTTATGTACCTAAGATAACTATAGTCATAATAGAAAAGATTTAGCCACAGAAATACTAAAAGCAAACTCCCAGCCTTAGGAACTAGGAATGCAGGTTTAAACAAAGTTTTTGGCCAGCCAACCTTCACCTGAATTTGCCAATATTCTGGGCCATAGGGAAAGCAATAAATTTCTAGAGAAGTTTAACTATATTATAGATAAAACCATAATCTATTAATGTAATACTATAATGTTATAGCCTTTACAAATTACTAAAATATTTAAAATCAAAGCTGAACTAATAGAAGACTTACCACGTGAAAACATATTCGCCTCTTATGGACAATAACAGTAACACATATAATTATTATGTATTGATAAAGTAGCATTATTACTATATATATACTTTTAAAAATTCTATATTTTATTTTAAAAATTTATAGAAAATAAAAATACAATCCAGGCATAAACGATTAATTTTTAATAAAATATATTATTACAAAATTACTTAGCTCGAGGCGCCATCTATCTATAAACTGTTCAACTGAAAAAACTTTTTTTTATTTAACTGTTATATAACTTTTTATAAATTTAAGAGGGTAACTGTGTTCTATACAATGTTTAATAAAGTTATTAATATTTAAATATGGTAAATTCCTATTATAGCCCACACCTTGGCGAAATTTTTTTTTAAAGTCACGCCAAAATGGCGCCAAGCACGTTTTTCAAAGTCGAGTTCAGGCCAACTGGGAAAAACATGGCGTCTTGTCCGAAGGAGCAAAAATGGAAAACATTAGAGCTTTAAGAAAATATACGAGCTTCTGAAAATAATAGGAACTTTTTAACTTTTCGAGAACAATTCCATGAAAAATTAACTTTTCAAAAGTAGGAAACGGAAAACATTCCGGAAAAAAAAGGAATCGAAAGAGAAATTTTACTGACGTTAATAAAGCAAATTCAGCAAAATCTCGGCTTCTAAAAATCGGAAATGAAGAGCATTCTAATAAGTAAAAATTGAGATCTGAAGATCAAAATCGAAAAATTCTTTTTTTAAATTTTGAAAAGTACGGATTTAAGAACATTCCGAAAAGAAGGAATTGAAATTCCATTGAGGAAAACAATTTTTTAGACGTTCAGAACAAATTAATGAAAGATTCAGCTTCTAAAAGCAGGAAAAAAAATTAAGGAAAAAAAAAAACGGATATCGGAACGACAAAAATCAAAATTTCTTTTTTAACTGCTGAAAAGTAGAAAATTAAGAGTTTAAAAAAATAAATAAGAACAAATTAATGAAAGATTTAGCTTTTAAAAGCAGAAAATTAATGGCATCCTAAAAAAAAAAAAAGACGGATATCCGAACGACAAAAACGGAAATTTCTTTTCAACTGTTGAAAAATAGAAAATTAAGAACATTCTAAAAAGAATAAATCGATATTCGAAGGAGAAAAATTATTTCCTTTTATAACTTTATGAACAAAATAATGAATGATTTAGCTTCTTAAAAAGACAAACACATTCTAAAATTACTGTAACGGCTTTTGCCAAACCACGTACCTTTCCTTACATCATGCGGATGTTTTCCTCCTTTCGAACGGCATCTTCATAATTTTAACTATTTTTTCCGAAAGCTCCATCCAATAATTACCACCTTTTTTACAAAAAATTGAAAAAATAAATAAACCTTGCTTTCGTCTAGAAAACAATAACCGGTAATCGCACGTACTAACGGAATAACAGCAAAGCATCAAATAGTAACGGTCCTTACTACTCGTGCATAGTTAGTAGGGTTGCCGAAACCAACGTAATTAACAGAAATTACTAGTTGAAGACACCTAACGGTCACTAAAAATGGTCTTTAATATTGAAGAATTAAAAAAAGAAGGTTTGCAAGCTTGGTGAACTTATCGTTTAACTTGGCGACAAAAAAGCACAAAATCCAAGGGTGGGCTATAATAGGACGCAACCTTAAATATATATTAGATTTATCACTAACTAATACCTTGTTACGATAAATATAATTGAAAATAATATTTCGATAGATTGAAATAGAGATGTTTGAATTCCAGTAAGGAACTTTAAGAATGTTAAAATTAAAATCATCTCTTTTATCATAAATATTGCTATGTAATTTATAGTCCTTAATACATAATGATACATCCAAGTAATTAGTTTTAACAGGATTATTATTAATTTTAATTAGCTTTAAATATCCCGAATAAAATTGATATTGGGATTATAATTATTATTTTTACCAAAAATAATTAGGTCATCTATGTATCTAAAAATGTAATAATCATTATTAATAATATAATTATTTTCGTAAAAGTGTAAATATAAATTAGAAAACTATTGCTAGCAGGGCCACCTTGAGGCAAACCTTTGGTTTGTTTGTACAGAGAACCATTAAAATTAATGTAGTTTTCTTTTAGGACAAAATTTATTAGAGTACTAAATTTTTGTAAATTAATATTAAGGTTATAATTTCTATGATTATCTAAAATTACCCTAATTACATCATTCATATTAATAGAATTAAAAAGATCTTCAAAGTCATAACAATAAACTGAATAAATATTTTATTTTTAAAAAAATCTAGAATTTCTTTACTATTTTTAATTATAGCTTTATTACATTGCTTATTGATGAATTCTTGCAAAATATTGTGCAGCATTTTACCTGCAGCAGTGATATAAGTTTTAAAACCATTTGTTACTGTTCTAAATGTTGTTCTTTTTGTAAAATATAATTCTTCAGACCTCTTCTGGACAGCACACTTTATTACGGACAATTAAATAAAACGATTAAGAATACTGCACACAGCATAAATAAAGTTCATAGCACACAGCGTGTAGATCGTGTGGTCCCCGTAGAAGAAGTGCGTTGGATTAAGCGGGAAAAAGAACGCGTGGGCACATCACACAGATATTCTTACACCAGAAAAAATAGTTCGCTCGCTTCAACCCAACACACCTGCGAGTGATACATTTTTTTCAAACACAATTACAATATCATAAACACATATACATAATACACATAAAATATAACAAATACAATAACATAAAAATCATGAGAGTAATGAAATTTTTTCCATTGAATATTGTAACTTTTGTACATTCGTGGCTTTAGTAAGAAAATCTGCAATTAAAACATCAGTTTGAATGTATTCCAATTTTATTGCAGTATCTTCAATTAAATCTTTCACAAAATGAAAACGTAAATTCATATGCCTTGATTTATTTGAAAAACGGGTACCCTTAATCCACTGAATTGCTGCTTGACTATCTGAATTTAAAGTTACAGCATTATTTATAAATTGTTTACATTTTAATTCAGTTAATAAATTTACAGTCCAAATTATATCTTTACAAATTTCAGAAATAGAAAATAACTCTGCTTCACATGTTGATAGACTAACACTTTTCTGTTTACGACATTTCCATAAAATTAATGAATTACCAAGTAAGATTACCAAGTATGAATTACCAAGTAATGAATTACCACCTGAAAATGATTTTCCATTTTCTGCATTTCCTCAACTTGCATCTGAACTAGCATTTAAAATACCAAATTCTTTTTCATAAAACAATTTTTTCTCTTTTGTACCCATCAAATATCTTAATACTCTTTTAGCCAAATTATAATGTCTTTTCTCTGGTTAATGATTAAATTGTGATAAATAAGATGTTACAAATGAAATATCAGGGCGAGTTCTATTAGCTAAATACAAAAGTTCACCAATTAATTCCTGATACATAGTAATGTCAATAAATTCATTTGTAGAAGAAAAACTTTTATCTTCCCCTTTCACAATTGGAGTCTTAACACTTTTACAATTTTCCAAATTATATTTAATCAATAATGAATTAATATATTCGCACTGAGATAAATAAATACCATTTTCATGTTTTTCAATTTCCATACCTAAAAACTTATCAGTTTTGTTTTCAACCACTTCAAATACATTTTAAATCTTATTTACAATATCTTCATACATTTTATCATTGTTACAAAAAATAGCTAAATCATCTACATACATACATAATATAATAACATTTTGATTATCAGTTTTAATAAATACACAATTATCAGAAGCTAATTGTTTTAAACCAAATTTTTCTAATTCACACTTTAATTTCATGCACCAGTTTCTACCTGACTGTGGCAAACCATAAATACTCTTTTTCAATTTACAAACTTTGTCATCTCCAATTAATTTCTCATAACCAGGTGGAGGTAACACATACACAGTCTCTTCTAAATCACTATATAAGTAAGCAGTTTTTACATCAAAGAAATTAACATTTAATTTTAATTTAGCTGCAAGTGCAATTAACAATCGAAAAGACTCAATATTTACAACTGGTGAATACGACTCTGAATAATCTATATTTTTAATTTGATTAAAACCAGCTGCTACAAGCCTTGCTTTGTATTTAAAAATTTTCCCAGCATCTTTTTGTTTTAAACTATACACCCACTTAGTTTTTATCAATTTTGATTTTGCAGGTTTTTGTACTACTTCCCATACTTTATGTTTATCTAACGAATCTAATTCATTCTCCATTGCTAATTTCCAATTTTCCCAATTAGCACTATTTTTCGCCTCAAAATAAGAGTTCGGTACATTATCCGTTAAATGAACTGACATCTGCTTAGATTTTAGTCTTTCCGATCTTCTAACAGGGATTTGATTTTGTACATCATTCAACTCAAGTACTGGGAGTTGGATTCTGCCTGTCTGATGCGATGATGTAGTCTGAAGGGGAATTGAGTTATCATTCTCAATTGCCACAGGCTCATTATTTATTTCAAAATTAGACAATACTCTATTTTCTGAATTTTGATTAATTTCGTTTATTTCGGGAGAGATTTCAAAAAACGAGTCAATATCCCATGTTTCATTTTCAATTTCACCTAAATAACTACTACCCTTTAAAGATTCATTGAATTTAACTGATCTCTCTTCAATTACTTTTTGATTTTTAATATCATAAATTCGATCAAATTTATTTCTCAATACTTTCGGAACGTGAAAATAGGCCACACAGCCAAATTTTTTCAGATAATTTAATTTCGGTTTATTACCTGTCCAAATTTCTAATGGGATTTTTTCTTTCCCTTTTCGTGGTGTTACATTAGATACCTGAGTAATACAATTAATAGCTTCGGCCCAAAATTTTAAAGGAAGCTTACTTTCATATAGTAAAGATCTAACTCTTTCTAAAAGAACACGGTTCGCTCTTTCTGCTTTACCATTACTTTCACTGTTGTATGGAATAGTTTTTTCATGAAATATTCCTGAATTAGCGAGGAAAGTATCTAGTTGCTCATTTACAAATTCTAACCCATTATCAGTTCTCATCTTTTTAATCCTTTTATCAGTTAAATTTTCATATTTAGCTTTAAATTGAGAAAATATATCAAACACTTCATTTTTATTTTTTAAGAAATAAGTAAAGTACATGCCAGAAAAATCACCTACAATTACCATAAAATATTTTGCACCACCATATGATTCGATATTAATTGGACCACACAGGTCGGCATGGAGCAACTCAAGAATTTGTGAACTCTGATTTATTCCAATACTACGATGAGTTTTTCTGGTTACCTTACTTATATCACAAGTTTCACATCTGAAATTATTTACATTATCAATATCAATATAATCTTTCATTTTAAGCATATATTTACAATTTAAATGACATAACCTGTTATGTCAAATTTCATAATTATTAGTAGATTGGTCAGAAAAATAACACTCAGAATTATACACAGGTTCTAATTTTATTTCTAATCTACCATTATTTTTAAATGCTTTTGTTATTAACTTATTATTTTTATCATATATCAATACACAATTATTATCTGATTTAATCTTACAACCTTTATCCATTAAACATGTTACAGACAGTAAATTACACCTTAATTGAGGAACATAACTGACATTAGTAATTGTCAAATTAATAGAATTACAATGCTTTGTACTCACAGTTTTAGCTGAAACGTTACCTGTTCCTTGACTTACAATTTTAGAATCTTTATCTGCCAAATAAATATCCATAATTTCTGGACTTATTTGCTGAAACCATGCAGGGTCTTTGGCCATATGACAGGATGCTCCACTGTCCAGGATCCAAGTGTTATCACAGACGTTTTCTTCGCGGTTTCAAGCTGTGAAAACTGAATTTGAAGAAGTACCTGGATTTCTTGATGGATTATTTCTTTGGGTCGTTCTGTTTGGCATGTTTTTATTTTTGTAAAAACAATCCTTTGCAATGTGATTTTGCCTTCGGCATATATAGCAAAGCCTCGTTTGTCTTTCTAGAATAAAATGCTCCAGCATTTATTCCTTCCATGCGATTTTTAGATGGTAAGTTGACGGATGCTTCTTCTTCCCTTAGAATTTGGAGGATTTCATCTAAAGATTTCTCTCGTTGGGTCTTCAAAATTTCCCTGAGGCGTGTGAATTTTTCTGTCAGTCCTCGAACTGTATAATACACCAATTCCCTCTGTGAGACTTCTAAACCGAGGGAGTGACACTTAGTCGAGATGCCCCTCGCTCTTGCAATGTAATCCACCGCGTTTTCTCCTTTGTTCATGATCAGGTTTTTGAGTTCATTGCCCGCGTCGATTTTGCGGTCCTCCGTAAGTCCGATGAAAGTCCCTCTAATTTTTTCCCACAGCACTTTGGCGTTGTCCTCTTCCGCAAACTGTAGCGCCTGTTCGTCGGCAAGGGATAGCTTTATATACGAGACGGCGTCAGCATTTCTTTGTTCCCAATCGGGATCCTCCTTACGGCTAAGGTCTTCGGGTTTTTCGTTGGTAACCATAGTATCCAATCTCTTCAGGCTCAAAGCAGCCTTCATCTTAAGAGCCCATATAAAATAGTTCGTCCCATTTAAATTAGGGACAGTTATCTTATCCATTTTTGGCAAAAAGTTCACACAGTTCACTAAGACTATTCACAGTTCACCAACTACCGCTCTGCTACCAATTTGTTGTTCTTTTTGTAAAATAATTCTTCAGACCTCTTCTGGACAGCACACTTTATTACGGACAATTAAATAAAACGATTAAGAATACTGCACACAGCATAAATAAAGTTCATAGCACATAGCGTGTAGATCGTGTGGTCCCCGTAGAAGTGCGTTGGATTAAGCGGGAAAAAGAACGCGTGAGCGCATCACACAGATATTCTTACACCAGAAAAAATAGTTCGCTCGCTTCAACCCAACACTAAATTTAACAGGATTTTTATGAAATTTAGGTGTTAAATATATATGGAAACTTAATCTTATGAATGGAAACACTCAATTTTCTGTATATAGCAGTAATTCGATTAGTAATTTCTTTATCTGACAATTCCAATTTATTGAAAGATTTATTGTTTAAAAAATGTTCATTAATCATAGTATTATAAAAATACTTACAAATTACAGCATAATTACCAGGCACTTTATCTATGTAAACAATGATAAAATTCTTTTGTAAATCATAAATTTTCTGTTTTACATCTTTATAAGTGAGTACAGGTTTAGAACAATAGCTAAATTTCATCAGGTCTCTTAAAATATTGTACTTAAATTCATTAAATGCCTCTAAAGGCCTACCATATTTAACTGCAGATTTAGTAATCAAATTATTTATATCATTATTAATTTGATTTTTAACAGTATTATTGTTGTTAGAAATTGTTAATCTAAAACTAGTGTCTTTACTCATGATATCTTTTAAAATTCTATCCTTGAATATATTTAAATTGCCTGTTACTACATGTTTGTGATAGCTATCAATAAATTCATGGTAATTCATACATTTACAGTCATCTATGTAAAGAGAAGGTGAGCTATTATTGTAATTAAAGATAAATCTGCCCATTGTTTTATTATATTTAAAAGCTTTTTTAACTATTACATTCCTAACAGGAAAAAGTGACAAATGTCTATTAAATACACTAGAAAAATTAACTTTATCAAATGTATTATTCATGAATAATAAAGTGCAGTATTCTGTAGTAGGTTTATTAAATGTATTGACATTTATATTGAATTTATAAAATAAAAAATTATTAATGTCTTTAATGATGTGAACTGCATGACACACCTTAAAGCACTCATTATTTAAAATTTCATCCAACAGTACAATTTCCTTTTTATTAAGACCAAACATGAAGTATTTGATCTGCTTGATATTAAAGTTTAATTCAAAATCATCTATAATAGCTTTAATATTATCAATTAAAGATTTCTTATCTCTGTTTTTCCTTTTAGTTCTATTGCTTCTTGAGTTTCTTTTAAAATTCTTAACTGAATTGGAAGTAGTATAAAAAAATTCTTTGTTATTGCTCTGTAACATAATTTGGAGTGTGTTTTTAGCAAGGTATAAAACATTAAGACCATATGGATATATTGTATTAAAACTTCTGATAAAATGATTTTCCCACCATAATCTGTGCTTAGTATTTGGTACGATTTTAATAACCGACAATTCGACATTATTAAATCCATGCATTTGAAAGTGTCTGAGCTCATGCAAATATATATATATATATATATACACACACATATATATATATATTTGTATATATATGTATATAGATGTATATATATATGTATGTATATATGTATATATATGTGTATATATATGTATATATATGCATGTATGTATGTATATATGTATATATATATGTATATATATGTATATATATGTATATATATATGTATATAAATGTATATATATGTATATATATACATATATATATACATATATATATATATGTATATATATATGTATATATATGTATATATATATGTATATAGCAGTAAATAATTCAAAAGAAGACCAATAAATCCCAAGCATCCTAAGATCAGACCGGAAGAACCAAGAACATGGAACCATGACAAACCAAAAAGAAATGTAGCTATAGGGGAAAACTATTATGATTTCTCGAGCTGTCACTGGTTTAGGACAGTGAAACCGGATTAAAAAATGTTTGTGAGATCTCAACCTTCTCCTGCAGCAGAAATTGTTTCTACATAATAGCTTCCTGTATAAACTAAGGCAAAAGCCTAAAAACCACGTGGGTGAATATAACAGCAATAGAATAGAAATTGCAATATTAAATTACCATAGGAATCCGGAAGAAATAGACAAATATAAATATGTATAAACAAAAATATTTGCAAGAGAGGTTAATAATGAATAGAACCATAATTAACAATAATGTAAATGAGCAAAGAAACTCTAATCTTACCCGATGTATACAGATTCCACAAATGTACTGACTCACTGCATTAAAAAAAAACACAGCAATACTAAGAATAAAGGCGACATCTATATATATATGTATATATATACATATATATATATACATATGCATACATGTTCAACCCCAATTTTATACAGATAAATTTTTTAAGAGGAATTTTTTTGTATACAAGCTGTCCTAAGTCAGCAATGTTGATAATACTGTAGCATCCATTCTTTTATATTTTACTCTGTTGTTTCAATTTTTCATATCTCCTTTTAAATTCTGTTGTCTGGTTATCTAACAATTTCTATTCTTTTAAGGTGACAGAACACCTTTAAAACTCAATTTTCGGTCAAAGTATCGATTTTTCATTTTTGATCAAATATTAAAATTCAATCTTTTATCTTTCTAAATCTGTAAAAATTTTGTTTCTAGCTTTATTAGAAGCCAAGTTACAGCTTTTTTAATATTACTTGATCATGAATTTCTCTGACCGGAAATGCCTTTCTTCTAACCGGAAGTGGCCCAAATTGTTTGTTTACGTTTCTCTTTCATGGTATATGACATGAAATATGAAAATTAATATACAAATATTTTGTCAGAAATTAAAATAGAATATTTGAGAATAAATATAAATGTATTTAGAAATACATTTTTCTTTTTTTATGTATGAAATCTGGCATCAAATTTGTTGTTTAGTGACTTTGTTTACATATATGTTTGATTTTCATACTGAAAGAATCGACAGCGTAGAAAGTTAAAAAATAATTCTATTCTGTTTTATTTTTGCTTGAAAATGGTTAAAAGTATTGATAGAAAGTGTAAGAGACAATTTTTTGGAAATAAATACACAAAAATTTCCGAAAATAACAGCAATTCAACACCTGTTCCTGAATGCACTACTAGTTCTTCAAAATTGGGAAATGAGAGTATGTCAACTGCAGAAGAAATGCCTGGTCCTCTGTTTGGTAACAGAATCATTGATCTTGAGCTTATTGTGGATGCATTTTCTCAACTTTGCTGCCCAAAATGTTTTGCTGAAAAAGTAGAGCTTTTTGAGGATTCTATGTATGGATTATGCTCTCATTTTACACTAAAATGTAAATGCTGTGACTTTTTCTTTGCATTTGCTTCATCAAAAAAAGTTGTAAATGCACCAGTCATAAATACCAGGCTAGTATATGGTATGCGGCAGATAGGCAAGGGTTTTGCTGGTGCATTTAAATTATGCTCAACATTAAATTTGCCTCGACTGACAAAAACTGCTTTCAAAAATCAGGAAGCAAAGTTCTTAAAAGTGGTTCAGGAAGTAGCTGAGGAATCCATGAAAAAAGCTGCTACTGAAATTGCGGATATAAAACAAAATTTTTCATCTGATTTTGTAAAATGTGGCATATCTGTGGATGGCACATGGCAGCGTAGAGGCTATACGTCTATGAATGGTTGTGTTGCTGCAATATCAGTTGATACTGGTAAGGTGTTAGACGTAGAAGTTATGTCGTCCTACTGTCCTACATGTAAGAGACTTCAGACTATGCCAAGAAACTCGTCGAATGAATATGAGTCGTCAAAAGCCGACCACATATGTCAGTGTAACTTTACGGGATCTTCGTCAAAAATGGAAATTGTGGGGGCTTCACGAATATTTCTTCGTTCAGAAAAAAAACCGCAGACTTCAATACACGCAATATTATGGCGATGGTGACTCAAAAGTTTTCATGAGTGTGAAAGACACTTATGGAATGAACAGTGTGACAAAGTTTGAGTGCATTGGCCATGTACAAAAGAGAGTGGGCTCGCGTCTAAGAAAGCTAAAAACAAAAACTAAAGGACTGTCTGATTAACTGATAATTTTATCGACCGACTTCAAAATTACTACGGAATTGCTGTACGCAGTAATGCCGGTAACTTAAATGCCATGCAGCAAAATGTAATTGCTGCGTTATATCACTGTGCATCAAGTGATAAGAAACCGATGCATGGTCAGTGCCCAATAGGGAAAGACAGCTGGTGTTATTTTCAGCGGGGGGTGGCAAATGGAACAAAATGTACCACAAAATATGCTGGTTTATCAAATGATGTTTTAAATAAAATTAAACCAGTATATTTAGAACTATGCGACAAACAGATATTAAGTAAGTGCTTACATGGACGAACGCAAAATGCAAATGAGTGTTTTAACGGAATAGTCTGGCAAAAAGTTCCGAAAGAAGTATTTGTTTCGCTCAAAACAATTAAATTTGGGTCGTATGATGCTGTTATACGTTTCAATGAGGGATTAAATGGGTGCCTCAAAGTTTTTAATAAGATGAATATTGAAAATCCTGGGGTGTTTACCTTACGGGGATATAAACATTTAGATAAATGCAGAATCCGTGAATCGATTCATAACGCAGACCCCAAAACAAAGAAACATAGGAAAATTTTAAGAGCCCTTAAAAAGAAAAAAAATATTGTTTTAGAAGTTAAAGATGGAGAGAATTATAAATCTGGTGCATTTTAATAAGAAAGTAAGTGTTTTTCTTGTAATCAGATTAGTTTAATGTTATTTTTGTCGTTTTCTCAAAATGAGTTTTTTTACATTTTTTCTTACCGCAAAACACAATATCTCAAAAAGTTATGCTTGGATGAAATAAAAATTTTATATATATGTTTTTTAAATACTAATACAGGGAATAGACCTCTCTTAAGATTTTATGCTGAGTAGAAATTTTTTTATACAGCAATAAAGTGAAAATTACAATTGCTTTTAAAGAAAATTTCAACGTTAAGAAGCTCGAAACACAATAGCTTCTCACGTAATTGTTATATTACCAAAATAAGTGTCTATTCCCTAGATAAGGTTGTATGTTATATTATTCAATTTACAAAATGTCAATATATTTATTTTATTTTCAGTTATCATGTTTTGCGTAAAGTCTTATTTTTGCTTATTTTTTCATAAAATACCCCTTTCACGGAAAAAATGTGCACTAATAAGACTTTACTTGGGTGTTTTTCTCATTTTAAAGACCCATAAGGTCATAAAATATGCATTAACAGGCAAAATTCAGGTTAATTCAAAAAATTTTCTTCGAAGGTGTTCTGTTACCTTAAGTATTATTAATCATGTTAATTCATCTCTCTCTTGTAGAGAAATTTTGATTATATATATATATATGTTGTATCAATTATGATCATACATAGTTTCAAAACAAAATCAGTAACTGAAACTCGAGATTTTGCAATATTTTAAAGCAAGTGATAATTTTCTCATTATTCTTTTTTTTCTTTTACAGGAGAAAAGATTTAGATAAAGGATGTTCTGTTACTGTCCCTTGACGGTCAACAGTCCAGGAGTAGCCTCGCGACCTCAGAACCTTCCCTTCTCGCTTTACTCGGCTGCATCTTCTCAATGTAAGTATTGATATTTTTGAATTAAGAATACTCGTATGTGTGCACACTCGTACACGTCATATGTATATATATATATATAAGAGAAAAACGAGAGATTCTCTCTTACTCACTCATCATGATACCTCTAGAACAATTTGACCTACAACCTTGATATTTGGCACACTTTTTTCTTTAAATGATTAGAGATCCGCCAAGAATGAGTTTTGCAAAAATCGACTTCCGAAGTGTTTGCGAAACCTTTATGGAAAAAATTTATATTTTTGCACCTAAGACCCCCGAACTTGAAATTCGGCAGAAATATTTTTTTATCAAGTAGATATCTGCTAAAAATTGGTTTTGTGGAAATTGACTCTGAAAGGGGACGTAAAAGATATATATACTTACGTTTTAGAAATTTTCAAGTCCTGTACTTTATAATTCAAGAAAGGAGGGCTTTAAGAAGGTTTCTGAATACAAACGAAAGCTAATTTAGTTTTAGCTATCTCTCAACACCTTAAAAAATCAAACAACATCATGAAATGCCTAGCTAAGGGGGTGGGTAATGGCTAGTATATATATGCATAATATATATGTGTGTTGTTGGTATGCGTGCGTGCACGTGAGTGTATATCCACAAATGAGTGATCCCACTTTTAATATATATATTTTAAAAAATAAAATAAAAAACACATAGAATAAATATTTTAAAACGATTGCGAGAGATAGGTTGAATTATAAATAGAAAAAAAATTAAATTTGAGACTTATTAATTCATAATTTAAAAAAAGAAATTAAGTTTAGACCACTCGTTATTGATTTGTTGAAATAAACACTTCTAGCTGTATTTTTTTTCTGATCAGAGCAAAGGTTTACTAACCATACCACTTCTTAATATTGAACAACGGTTTGAAGACGAAGTCTAGATCTGAATTAACACCCTATTCTGCAAGTTCGTACCATATCATTATGAGAGTTCATATCATTATACCAATATTTTTCTTACAACCCATCAGTTTATTATAGTATATTATTCATAATCAGAAATTCACGAAAGAATTGAAATAGAATCAATTAATAAAAAAGCGTGCTGATTTCTTTAACCTACAATGGTGTTCCGTATCCCCGGATTTGTTTCGCCACTTTCCCTTGTCTGGCTCATCGTCCTCTTGGCGGCTACTATTATCATGATTTTCACATATAAAACATGGTTTTTGACGCCATGTTCTTTGGTGATTTATCATTCTCCTGCTGCCTACTATCTCCCTTATGAATTTGTCGGTCGTTGGCAACACCCTGTATGTATATATATATATATATATATAAGTACTTAAAATGTTTATATTAAATATTCATTAAATAAATTGATAAACAATGAAAAATATAATACTATTATACAATTTGTTTTGAAAGAAAATTACATATTTCATAATAACTCTTATTATCAACAAATTAAGCATCGTACTTTCATCCTACACTAAAAGCTTACATTGTCGAAGCATCCTGCCTTCAAAACTATTTTTGTTGAAATTACAGATGGGTGAATCTTTATGTGCAATATTGAACGGTAATTTTAAAATGGAATGTGCAGTACGGCCGTAAGTCAGTAGTGTCGCGGCTATACCGGAAGAAGCCACAGTAAATGCTAACTTCTGATTTTTTTCTGATGCAAATCAATAATAAGTTTAGCAAAAACGCCTTTCCTGTTTCTCTAGGGGCGTCGAGAAAAAAGAGTGTACCACTGCCGGATTCTATTTTACGTAACACTTGATGGAAAACATGACTTTGTTCTGGAGTTAATTGAGAGATTAATTCTATTACTTGGTGTTGCAATGCTATAAAATTGTAGTCTAATTCTCGAGCAATTTCATTATCGAAGTCATTTCCGTTGACTTGTCACGGACGAATCATTCCAAAATCATGTAGTTTCTTTCCAACCATTGTGAAAACCTTAGTTTCAATTTGTCGTGTATTATAACCTCCCCTAACATTATCTTCATCTCGTCTAGTATTACTCATACTTAAATGTGTAAGCGAGTTAACGAATTCACAAGATACATTTACAAATAACAATATTTATTAACTTTTCTTAATGAAGGAAGGTCATATATACACTATGCAAATATAAGAACAATAAAATACAGTGGAGAATGAGAAGGGGTCACTAATTGCGGAACTACGAAATCTAAACTGAATCTACGAAGGATAAGCGCGTACAATTACAGCTACACACGTATACGTAATTACAATTATTAAATCCCTAACCTGATTTCTTAAACTACGGCAGGTTCGTCTTGTGGGATTTTTGGATCTTGATTGGATCGGATCAAAGCTAGAAATCCCTCTTTAATATACAACTTCTATCTTCAGCTTTTCTCGTAGCTTTTCTACGGACTAATTTTATCAACAACTATGAGTTGGATTTCCGACGCTTCGGTTCACTTTACTTTACAAAATCTACTTCTTCACTTGACAACTATTACTCATTTCATTTCATCCCTCTCCCGATAACTCTCTAAACCCGAACTTATATAAAATATCTCATTTGCATAAATTACGCTTTGGCTCCCGGTGGGGATTGGTTGAAATAAATAAAACTTAAAAGAATTATTGAGAAGATTAGTGAAGCTCGTAGAGATCCGTCACAAATTGATATTAGCGTTTCATTGTAGATGTGTTCATTGAAAGGTATATCTGCTTGTATTTGCTGAAGTCGTCTAAAAATATCTCCCTCCTTGTACTCTTTGTACTTATTCCAAAGATTTGAGGATTAGAAAGACCACAAAATGATATAAGTATAGCGTAAAGTCCCTTAATTTTATGTGGCGATTGACATTGTATGGCTTCTTACATAGTAATATCTAGTATATCTTCATAGTAATATCTCCATGTAAAATATCTAGGTTCAGTATAAGTGAAAAATTTTGTTCAAAATATGAATATTGTGGAATTAGGTTATAAGAAAATTTAAAGTGTTAAATATTCGATAAATCAAAACTTTTTATAAAACTGTCATTTAATATTACCATAGAGCTTTCAATATCACACAATTTGGTAAAACTTTATGTCGTTTTCTCTTTAAAAATATTTGCATTAAAATTTCTGGGATTGTCGGAATGGAGAATTTCTTAGACAACATGGAGATATTTCTCAAAGTTTGAGATTGACACACACACACATTTAATAAATCTAATATAATATACTCTTATTTAATAAAAAACCATTTAAAAATTGCTTTTTGTAAAGATATTAAATTACACTATATGTTTCAGTTATTTGTAACAAATGTGAGAAAATTTTTATTAAAATTTCCAGTATTGCCAAAATGCATAATCTTGCGCCAACTTGGTGGTGAGTAAGCAACAACCCACCGTTTTACTCGCATACTTTCAGTTCCCGCAGAAATACGGGGCTAAAATATACCCAATGCTACTCGCTGATAATGTATCTTTCCATTGGTGAAAGAATTTTTAAAAGTGGTCCAGCCGTTTCAAAGATTAGCCGGAACAGACAGACAGGCAAAAATTTTATAAATTGATTTTTTGATATAAGAACTGTATATACTTTTAAATGCATTTAGTAAAAAGCTGTTGATTTGAAATTACAAAAATACAATTCAAATTTATTTATTTGTATAGATGTATAAATGGATGTTTGTATATATGATCTCGCTTCACTCCAACAATGTTCACCCGATCAGTATGAAAATTGGCATGTATATGTATTTTTGTGGAGAAAGTTTTTGTGCTATCCTCTTTGTTGCAACTCCTCACCAGGTGGTGCTACAGTATATAAACTTCTGCATCGTTCAATCAATCGCCAAATTGCCAACATGGTCGTCAAAAATGTTGCCAACTTGGCTCGATCGCCAACATTTTGCTATGTTTCCACTGAATCGCTATTATAATGTAAGGCACGGGGTGGTTGCGTTTATTACAAATTTAATATAAAATAAATACAACAGAAAATAATATTAAGGCAATGTAGTACCATCTTCACAATTTTTTTTAATTTTTAATATTTAATATTTGGTTTTAATTGTATTTCATAAAGGTTAATATTTAATAATAATTCCATACAAAAAACTTTTAATTGGTTACAAAATGTTTGTAAAATTTAAATATTTTTAGCTTTTTTAAGCATTTTTTAAATCCCTAAGGCTTTTTTAAATATGTTTCTGTTCTTTCAAAAAAAATTTTCCAAGTACCTTATAATATACTACATAAAACTGTGCATGGGTTTTTTTTCTGCTGCTGCTCTTTAATTTTTTATTAATTTTTTTATAGTTAAACTTCCAAAAAATTCCCCAAAAAAACATTAATTTTGATTTTGAAATTTCTTAGAAAAAGAACTAAACATGTTAGAGCTAATTCCGTGCACCGTTTCACAAAACATACATTTCAAAACATGTATAAAAAATTTCAAACCCATACTTCAATTATTAAAAAAGCCTTAGGGTTTTGAATAACAGCATATGCACAAAAATTCAACATGGAGAAATTTGAGAGTTTGAAGTTTTCATTCCATGAATAGCATGATATAATATTCATCGAATAGTCTGAAATTTTTATGAATTGTTAATTAGCTTATTTAAAACTACTTACCATTAAAAATTGCACAAATGTAGAACAATTAAACAGTATACTGCCATAATGAATAAATAGGAAAAAACGAATGAAAGATAAAAAAAAAATATTTCATAAAAATTCATCTTAATAATTATAAAAAAATTAAATACACACACTTCAGAGCTAATTCCATGCTCAGAGCTAATGCCCAACATGTACAAAAGATGTTTATGTCCTTATTTTTTATTTCCATCATTTTAAAAGCCTTCGCATGTTAAATATTGTACAAGAATAAAAGCAAAATCAAATAACAATTTATAGGTAAAATACATACATCAAAATCTAGGAACTGTATATGTGCATTTATTTAAATAAATATCTTAAAATATTTTAATAATAAAAGTGTTGAATCTCGCCCACATGGGATACATATATATCACCAAAAACAAATATATAAAAATGGGAGAGTTTTTCCATTCTTACGAATTAGATTTTTAGTTATCTGAGTTATCAAAATGAGATTTAGTATTTGTGCTTTGGGAGAATCCGTTTTGAAGTTTTAATTTCATTCATGATAATATCATAAAAAGCACGCACAACTTTTAAATCTTGACCAAATCCATTTGATCTTCCAGTAAATAATTCACAAACTAGAATTTTTGCATGAATTGCACAATTCTTTCTTAAAATGATTTAATACTGCACATATAATGTCAATCTCATTGATGTGCATTCGAAAAATAATTAATTCGTTTTTTATCAGGCTCTTTTCTAGCAGATAATCTGAAATGTAGGCGTGGTAGTTGCTGTTTAGCATCAAACATTGCTCCATTACTTAATGAAAAATTTAGGTAAAGCTTTGAAATTTTGCAGGCATATTTATAAAGATTCGGGGTATCAAATAAACCAATAAAAAGTTTTTCGACAGTTTAATGATTTTTAGGGTACCATTTCGCTTTAACGTCTTACACATCCGGCTATAAATTATTTACACTATTTTAAGCATTCATTACACAAAATTTGTAACAATATGTTACTTTTGCGAGCAGAGATCAGCTTAGGAAGGTGTATTCAAAAATCGACCCACAAGAGAGTTACGGGGGTGTTATAAATAAATAAAAAAAATTTTATCAGCTATAAAACTTACAAACTTAAAATTTAACAAATAGGATTTTTTTGTTCAGCTGAGATATTATGGAAAAGCTTTTTTTTGTTTAATTTGCTATTCACGTAAAATTAACTCATTAAAATCTTTTTTATCCTTCAATTTATATTGTTTAATTTTTCAATTCACCCATGCGATGAACGAGTATACCAGCTAGTATATATATATATATATTTGGTTTGTTTAAAATTCATAAGAGATTATAAAAGATATTCCTATCATCATTGTTGCCGTTGTTTACAGCTCTTCCAAACTCTTTCCGCATCTCTATTAAGTTTTATTTGGCTTCATGACACTGCTTCATATTATTTGAAAAGTTGAAAGAGTATCTTGCCACATTTAAAAAATATCTAAGATCCCTTACGTTTATATTTTTTTTCCAAACACGTAGTATATTAAATTTTATACACTTACAAAGTTTCCCATTCAAGTTCATGCTACTTTACAAAAATCAAGTTTCTGTATTTTTAGTTATAAATAAATTTATAAAGGCCAGAATTGGACTCAAGTTTGAAATGTAAAAGACCCTTTATATTTTGATACTTTCCTTTCTTTCGTAGTATAGTAAAAGTTGGAATATTTTTATGTGTGGTAGGAAAACCATCTTAAGTACGCGGAATCTCTTGCAACGCCTTACTATTTTACAATAACTTATCTTGTATACCAAATATACTCTATGGGATATCGCTTTTATAACAGAGAAAACACTTTCCAAACCTTACTATAATGCTACTATTTCAGAAATATTTCAACTTCACAAAATAAGTATCTTTTTGCCGAAAGATCGAACGTTCAGTGAGCAGGAATACTATCATACATTTTTATTCGAGATGGTGTTATATACCCAAAAAGGAAATCAAGATAGTGTTATATACACCTTCATTGTAAAACATATCCCAACTTCTTTAAACGACGTTTGTCGAATCTTTAGCACTGAGTACCGCAGGAAACCCTATTTGGAGCACTACCAAGCGAAGGTTCTTTTTTGTTCCGAGGTGAAAAAAAGAGTAAAGGCGCTCATTCTTCTAAGTATCACCAACCACAACACGTCCCTCCGGAAAGATGGTTTTAGTATGCAGATGTCATTGTTGTGCAGACTACAAAACCCACTCACACCCAACACAACACGTGAATAAAACCCAGGCTCGCAATCGGAGTCGAGTTCCAAGTTGTAGTAAAGCTTCTTTGCGTTTTATACTTTTTTTTTTGGCGAGAAAGATTGATTCTGGGGAAAGCATGAGTGGAGGGTGAGAAAAAAGATGGGGAAGGGAGGATAGTATTTTACTTTTTGATTGTAGAGTTTTGGTTATTCGAGTGATAGAGAGTATTTTTTGGCTCCTTTTCTTGAAACGCAGTTCGTAATTGGTCTAAATTGGATCAGATTCTAACGCCCGTAAACGCATCAAACTCTCGGCCACCCTTGGGAAAACCCCAGGATGAGATAAAAAGAGATGGAGTTGGCAGATAGTAATCTAGTTTGGCTCTTTATCTCTCCTTTTGGCAGTGTTTAATGATTGACATCGCTTAAGATTGATTTTCCCGATATAAGAGGTATATTATCTTTTATTGATCATACTTATAAAAAGATTTAAAGAATGTTACTTAATAAGAAAAGAAATTAAATGTTATCATACTTGATACCTTTCTATTTTTTCTTAATTTACTCTAAAATCAATGCTTACTGAGTTCATTTTAAGGTCACAGATTTTAAAACGAACGTTACACACATATTATTTACGTTTGTCTCTCCAAACTGTAAGAGCTCTCTTTTTAAACACAAAAGAATTTACTTGAATTATTGCGAAAATAAAATAAAAAACACACTGAAAAATCATAAAAGTATCGTCCTCGTCATTTGAGAGTGGCGTAGAGTTACTATATCCTATGCTAATAGCCTTCGTATTGTGCTTCGGATTGAGACATTAATAAAATGATCGAACAAACCATCTGTTGATTAACTATCGAGTTCCGGTGAACCGGAATTTGAATTCATGGTTCGGCTGAAGTATCGGAATTCACGGCTGTGACCTAGGATACTTTTAGAATAGATCCGTCTTGCTGAAATTGCGAGCAAATTCAGAAGTCCGCTCTATATTTCCGTTTGCAATCAGAGATTTTCTTCCCTATTTATATCATTATTGTATAGCAGTGGCGTACACAGACCACTTTTATTGGAGAGGTTTACGTTTTAAAAAGCACATGGATCAATGCGCCGAGGCATAATATTGATACCAAAAATTAAAATCTTATTATATATGGGAGGAGTTTGAATCTCAAACCCCACTTTTGTTTACGCATTTGCCAGTATAGCGTAATAAAGAATATAATCCTAATAAGGGCTACTTTAAGGCGATAAGTTATCAGTCATTCAGTTTAAACAGGAGTTTAAAGTTTTTACGTGAAGGCGACTGAAATCCCTCTAAGCCTTCTTCGGTGTAGGTAAAAGGCGCAACATCTTGCTTAACAAAAGTGGTAGAATCCCCATTTCCCTGCTCGATCTGTTGGAACTGCGTGCTTTCGTTTACTGACTGGACAAGATTATTTGCAGAGGCATTTTTATCGCATTGGATTCTGCTTGCTGCCCTATGGGCCACCAGATTGAAATGTAGGATGACCATCTTAGACACAGCCTTATTGTTTTAAAGTTTTCTGTAGACAACCCTGGAGGCAAATTTTAATTCATTTTATGCTTCGTCATCATTTTATTGGGCTGCTCGTTGACTTATGGCAGAGATTATTCCGAAGATGGGCATAGGATAAGAGTATAAGTCCGGGAAATCCATGTTTTGGGCTCCAAGATGGATCTTACAAAAGTTTGCAAGTCAGGCTTTGGGCCCTCTAGAATCCTGGTCCCCCCCCCTTGCAATGAGGGGGTGTACGTTACGCAACTGCATGTAGAATCAAGATTTTCGTCTGTGTATCTTTCTGCACCGGAAGGCATTTAAGGATGCCTTCGAGAAATGTAAAAGAGTCTGATCCAATCCGGAAATAAAAAGAAAAATTCAAATTTATTTTGTAAATTTTTGATTTTATAATGGACACATTTATTTATTACCGTCCTTAAAAACTATAAAAAAATTCCAAAAAGACGAATTTTTTTCTTTCTTTCCATGCTAGTAGCATATGATACTATTTAGCATTACATACATGATAGCTTTTAACGCTATTAAGTACTATATTATAGTAGACAAATTATCGAGACATATTTTGCTCTAGAAAATGATTAATTCTACCAGAAAAAGAAATTATAATATATTACGGTAAACTTCTATAAGAGAGTGGAGGATAGTATATTAACTCTAGAGCATCTTTCTATCAGGTAAAAAGGTTTTGTTCTAGACACGGTCTCGCACTTGACGCAAAGACGGTTCAAATGGGACCATTCAAGTAAAATAAGGACCCGACTGATGAATGTAAAGTACGAAACGATTGGCGAGCAAAACATCACCTGACTCCAGCAACCCTTTTTCATACCCTTAACATTAATGGGCTTTAGAAGTGAGAAAAGGGGGAGGGGATGACACCGGAAATGGAAAAAGGGGAGGGAAAGAGCTCTTTGACACCCTCTTGCTCTTTTCCAGTTTTGCCCTGCAGTGTCAAAAAGTGCTTGCCAACAAAAATATCAAAGACTCCCATTCCACTGTCTAATCTCGTCCGGAGCTATGCATTGCAGAAATCTCCTTAAGTCAATTGGAATATTCGCGCGGAGTGGCGTTTTTACTCCTCGGTGGAATCTCATTATGCAAAGTAGAAAACGAGCTTTGCCCTCACTTACTCCTCCTAGGCATTTCTCTTTGCGCCCAATACATGGACTGAAATGATTCCAGCGCTGGACCATTTTTTCCCCTTCCATTTCTAGCCTCGAAGCCTTAAAAAATAAGATATATATAGAGATAGATAAATGCTCCGTATATTGATACTTTTTTTAAACGCGTAAGATAAAGAAAAGAGAGGGATGAAAAGAGAGAGAGTGAGGAATCACGTGCAATAGATATCCAATTGCTTTGATTTTTTTTTTACCATGGTCGCGATTTTGTTTATTCAGAGATGATAATATTGAATTGTTCACTTTTGGGGAAGATTGGTGGCGGAGCTGATGCCGTTTTTTGCTTTCTAAATTAGTATGGGTGCGAAAAGAGGAGATGTATATTTTAAAGACTTTTACTAAAATGAAATTGGTCTCAGGAAGAAGAGTATTTCGTAGAAGGGTTATACGGACTGCTCCTGAGAGATTTTCCTGCTAATTGAATTTATTAGTTTATTTTGAAGACCCTCATTTGATGATACCTGCTTAAGAATCCTTAACTGGATCTTATTGAATGATTCAACAGCTGTGAGCTGAATGTTTTTTTTTCTTACATCAGAAGATTATTTTGGTAATCTTTTATAGTTTATGTAATCATTTGCAAAATGTATTAAACATAATATTATATAAATAACAGGGAGCGTTATTTTTTCTTTACAAAATCACATCAAGATGGTGCATAGAAATTATTTCGATTGAATATGGAAAAAAGAATTTTAAGCGATTATCCGTTAAGGTATCTGAACACGTACGAAGTACTTTTTTAAAAACTAGTATACTAAAAAATTATAAATGCTTTTTTTAGAAATTAATACTGATAAATAATAATACTTATCTAGCGATATTAAAAAAATATCTAGATTCTACAAAAATCCCAATTATAAGCTATAAGGAATTTACATCCCTTCTTCCCTGTAACCCGGCTAGAGTTGTAGGAGGAACTAAATGATCAGACGACATGATGAACTTTAATTATTTTATTTATCACTAGTTCAACTCTAAATAAGATAACTTTGATCAGTCAGAGCACGAGGGTGAGACGTGATAGCGTGGGGAGAATATAACCAATCCTGTAGATCTAACCTTGAGACAGCTTTATACGGAGCTTATTTTTTTAATCACCGCTCTAATAATTTCTCTAACTTGATTAAAGATCACAGTACCTGAACTCTTGCAATCTTCTAATTTTTTTGTGTGGACTTAAACACTTCTCCAATAGTTGAACTAATCACTTCCTTAATATTCCAACATCTCGCATCATACTTTGTTTACGTATACGTTTTACTGCCGATTTACTTCGCTTCTCATCTTTCACTTCACATCCAATTTATGCTCACTTCACTAACTCCCAAACGCGCAAATACAGAATATATATATTAAACTTAATTTGCATAATCACGCTTTCTGTCTTCGGAGAAAATTGGTTGCAAAAATTATGGCCCAAAAGGAATTCCCAAGAGGTTAATACAAGGAACCGTATAAATCCGTCACAAGGGGATATTTTCGTAATATTTTTGAAAAATTTCAAAGCCATTAAAGAAAAAAGTGATAAACTTGTATCAGTACAGGTATTTCTAAAACAAATTAGATGCATATATAGGAAATGTACTAAAATCTTAATGTTTTATAAAAAATTAAAAATTTTAGAGCTGATCGAGTGAATGCTATAAAAATGGGACATTCTTTATGAGATCATTGTTTGAATAGCAGGTAATATATATCTCAAAAAGTATTCATTCAAACATAAATACTTCAGTTCATTCTCTAGGAAATTAAAAAAATATCAGGTTTAAAACGTTTTATCGAAACGCATTGATTGCATTTTGAGGTATCAGACTTAACGTGACAGATTTTGAACAATTTAAATGCCCACTTCTGGAAGATTCAAGACCCACTTCCTAGAGTTTGCAGACCCAGGATCCAGAAATCCCGGTGGTTTTTTCAATCCCGGGATTAAAATAACTAATCCTGGGATTTAATTTTTGTCTGAATTACAATTTGAGAATTGTTTTCAAAGTATTGTGAATCTGGTATTACATTTAATATATCTTATTTACTTTTTTGTACTGTATATGTTTAATGTCAGTTTTCTTACGTGTTGAACCTTGAAGGGTTTGAGGCGGCTATCTATGTTAAACCGTGAAATTTGATGTTTTCTCTTATTTTCTTCTGTAACGTTCTCCCCATCGCGAGTCGGGTCAGAAAATGGACATTTCTCCCACCCTCTGGATGTCCGGTGTGAGCTAACTTGAACAGAGGCAATTAGAATTTTTGGAAGATATCAAGTAGGGATTTCAGACCCAGGATCCCGGTGTTTTTTCCAATCCCGAAACCCCTAGATTAAAATAAATAATCCCGAGATTTAATTTTTGTCTAAATTATATTTAAAAAAATTTTCTCATAAAAATTTTCCAAGAATTTAATTTTTTAAAAATTTATATTCTGTTTATGAAATATGTACGTAGAATTTTTTTGTGCAATTACAATTGCTATAAATAAATATATGATGCACAGCTCTCACTTCTCGTATGGGAGAAAGTCGCGCTGATCTCAGTGGCTCCCTGCAATGCTTACACAATAATATAAGCAACATCTCAAGAATAGATTTTATCACAGTTCCTTCTTCAACTAAATGGCGTTAATTAATAGCGGACCTGCTTGGTAGACTTGAGACACTTCAAATCTCCTTGCTTTACTAACGGCTCATGCAACTGAATCTTCAATTTCAAATGAGGTAACACTTGAAATCGATTCACATTCTGATTCAATAACTGGATCAATTTATATACAAAAACCATTAAATGTAACAGAAGAACTAAATAAAGTTATCTAAGAGGTTTCGCACCAATCTAGTCTATTAGATTTGAGACACTGTCATCAAAAATTCAAAAAGAAATGTCTATTTTTTGAAAATGGAGGGAGACGTGGTGACTACCTGAAAAGAACATACTCCTATTGAATGATGATAATACCTACTAGTAAAGAATCCGAACGTGCATTTTCTTCGGCAGGACAATTTGTAACACAACGATGAAACGCTGGACGTGCTGTGTTTTTATAAGCTTATTTACAGAAACACAAGAAATGAAGAAATGCTTTTTTTAAAAATTTCATTTGGTACTATTTTTATTTGTTATTTATGATGAATTAATTTTTTTATTTGTTTAATTAAAATAATATTATATCAATTTTTAATTACATTTTCAGTATTATTATGCAATTTCAACTATGCTAACATGTAAGTATTTTTAATAAATAGTCTAATCCTAACCCTGTGATTTGGATAATGTAATCCTGAAATCTCGGGATTGAAAATAAGACACGGGATTGCAAACCCTACTACTTCCAGTTTGTCCAATTTTACAAAATTGATTGTAACTTGGCCTCGAGGTAGCGTAAAAACAAAAGAAAGTATGTTTCGTAAAGCCAAAAAATAGCTCAATTCAATAAAATAAAAAATAAAAATATGTGCTCTCACCAATTTTGCTCATTTCTGCGTGTTCGGATACCTTAAATGAAAGGATATCGTCCTAATATTACTTCTATCTATCTTTTATTGCATATCGTACCAAATTCAAACAAAATACAATTTTAACTCGGAATTGTGCTAAAATCGGGCAACAAATAGTCTAATCCTGCTCCCCTGGAAACTAACAGGTCCTTACAGCTATTTACTTCATTTAAATCACCAACATTTTTTTCATGCATTAATAAAATAGTCTAAGACCAATCTTTAATGCATGCTCCGTTACGCAAAAAAAAAACAAAAAAAAAGATAAATAATAATAATAATAATAATAATAATAAAATAAAAAAAAAACCCAAAAGCTTATTTTTAAAAGATTTTAATTAACAAAAAGTGTAACAAATTTCTAAATACCTCACCGATTGAATGATTTTATAAAAAAGTAAACAGCTGATAGTTATATATATATATGTAAATAATAAAGTAAAATTCTAGTTTAGCTTGCCCCTTTGATAACGGAGAAGAAAAAATGATGCCAAATTGCACAAACAGCTCGTTTTTTTATATTGGTCTACCATCTAATATGGCGACAATAATTCCCAAATTTGGAGACAAATAAAGGTAAGCACTAAAATGAGAAAAAATTAAATGTACCATTAATACGTATTAGCCAATTATTGTGCTATATTCTTACAAATTTTTATCTATTTATGTATACATTTCTTTTTCTTTTGCACCTTCCCTCTGACATTGCAAGTGCTTCTAACTTTTGCATATCATTTTACATTTTTAGATGCTAGTTACGGATACCAGAATGATCTTCATGATGAAAGCTTCATGAGAAGAAAGCAAAGGAGAAACCGGACAACGTTTTCTGTTCAACAGGTATTCTTTTCTCATACTTGAAAAACAACAAATGTTTCTGTAAAAAATCCTTTCATTCAGCTTTCACGAGAATCAAATTGAAAACTAGCTGCATGGCCTGGCGTTGCACGGGCTTCTTCAAGTATATAGATATTTTTGCCTTTAAAATTTTCCCTTCTCGTATCGGTGTAATCACTCTTCCTGGTGTGTTTGTGACTTCCATATTAATATTTCATTAAAATACCCTTTTTTGAAATTTCTTCCACCTCTTTGCTCCCTCGGACGGGTCTGTTTTACGTCAGATTAGCCCGGCGTTGCTCGGGCTATTACCGAGTACATCACTTTATTCTCATGGAAATTTCCCCTTTCCCTCCCGACGCCAGCACTTCTAGGAGATCAATTTCTATATTTATGTCATTAAAATTTTTTTTATCCGAAATTTATTCTATTACTTATTAAGAATATTTATTTTCCCTCGTTTAACCCGGTGTTGTACGTGCTTTTTGGAGTATAAAACTCTTTTCCCCTCTTTTTTCCCCTCAAGGATAAAATCAAATTTCTATTCCAATAGAAAGCGGCCATTTTAAGATTTTTAAAGTAATTTAGTGATGAATTATAAAAAACAATACCGTGTTTTAGTTTTTTTTTAAAAATATTAATCTACATCCATATATAGCTGCATGGTCCATCGTTACACGGGATTTTTCTGTATAACTGTTCTTGTTATTCTGTTTATCACATACACAATTAATATGTTTGCCTACGTACTCTCCGAAAGTTGTCTTTCCGCGCATGCAACATAAGGCCTTAAATTCTTGAATTCTGTAGTAGGATTACCACCATTAATTATTATTGACAGGGGTCAATTTTGAGAGTTATTTTAGTTATATTTTTGCGGTTCCCCGAAACGAAAAACTACCTTTTATAAACAAACAGTTTTATGCATAAAAAGTGTCAAAAGAAAGAAATTTACAAAATTTCGTGAATTTTTAAAAATGGTATACAATATACAATTTCAATTTAAAATGGATGCATTGAAAAAGGTAAAATATTTACCAATACGCTTATAAAACAATTTTATCTCTTTTCGAAATCGAAATTTAAAAAAATCCGTAGATATTTTCATTTTAGAAATTGTGTTTTTAATAAAAAAACATCTCAAATAAATCACATATCATAAGCAGTTATTTTTCAATCAAAGTGAAGGAATCAGCCAATAAAATTCCAGTAAGGCTGAAAATTGGATTTTGACGATAACATATGAAATTGTTGAAAACTATGGTTTCAAGGATATATTTTACGTTAATCACATGTTAAAAGCATTTATTTTTTAATCTGTGAATAAATTAAATCAAAAAAGCTACGCCATAAAATTTTAGCTTTCCTTAAATCAATTTTCAGCGCCATATTGTGTGATATGTTATGACTGCATGGCCCGACACTGAACGGGCTTTTTCCAGTGTATAATTTTTTGCCAACAGAAATTTCCTCTTCCCATCTCAATGTCATTACTTCCTCGGTTGTGTGTGATTTCGATATTTTGTCATTAAAATTCCCTTTTTCGCAATTTCTTCTATATTTTTGTTCCGTCGGACGGGTCTGTTTTCCCTCCATTTAGCCCGGCGTTGCACGGGATTTTTCCAGGAGAATAACTTTATCCCAATGAGAATTCCTTTTTCACCTCTCGATGCTAGCACTTCTGGGTGAGGGTGTATGCGTGATGTGAAGGATTTCTATACTTATGTCATTAAAATTATCTCCTTTTCGAAATGTCTTCAATTTCTTTTCCTTTACCAACAGATTTCTTTTCTCTCAGCTTAGCACGGCTTTTACACAAGCTTTTTCGTGTATAAAACACTTTTTCAGTCTTTTTTCCCTCATTGATACGATCTTTCTTTATATTTCTATTTTCGGTTTTTAATTTACAAAACTAATTTAGTTTTATCCACAAGAAAACAGACAAAGTACGATATTATTTTTAAATAATTAATTTTGGTAATAAATAATACAAATCAATACCAAATTAGTTTTTCTTTTCGAAAGAATATAAATTTATATCCGTTTTTATTAAATAATGAATAAAAAATGACTGTTTATTTCTGGATGTTTGGTTATTTTATTAAAAAAATGTAACTATAAAAAAGAAGTATGGGAGAGTAAACCTAGACACATACATTTGCTTGAATTCACTGCATAAAAAGCATTCAAAATGAAAATAATACTATCAAATAAATCCATTTTAGCATTTTCTTATATTCTTAATGTTTTTTACACTAAATCGTTTTGTTTTTTTTAAATAAAGAAAACTATCTGTTGTGGTGTATCAGAAAGTAGTCTTTCTGAACATGCTCCATAAGCCTCACACACACATACACAAACTGGTCAATTCTGTCGTAGGTTACTGGCATTTGGTCATTTTAGCAGTTTTTTTCGTTGCATTTTTACGGCTCCTTGAAACGGAAAGTGCCTTTAAAATATTTTATATGCAGAAAAATAAAAAAATTTCAAAATTACGAAATTCCACAAATTTTTTAAAGAAGTTTTACAATATTCCATCCAAGTCTAACTTGGCAGCGTCGAGAAATGTATATACAATTTACCAATCTACTTTAAAAATAGTCATAATTTTCTTTTTTTTTTTAAATTTAAATCCAAGAAATACAGAGAAATTTGTAAAAAATGTAAAACATTTTAGAATTTGGGATTTTAATAATGTATTTCAAGTTAGTCACACGTTAAAAGCATTCATTTTTTAAACAGAGTAAGTTAATACAGACAACAGAGCAACGTCATGAAATTGCAAGTTTGGCTGAAATCCGATTTTCGACGCCTGCTTTTGTCACTGCTGTAACAATAACATTGCTGCAACAATGGAGACAAATCAAAGTTTGCACGAAAAAAAAAACGGGTTTTTCGGAGGTTTTTAATTAATATCTTTTCAATTAATTACAATATCGGAATATAAATGGGAAAGACGGCTTCCCCAGAAAATTCCCGATCTTTTGGTACCTTCCGCGAGTTTCTGCGTGGTGCGGTTCGTGAGAAGATAGACGCACATAGATAGATACATACATACATACATAGATAGATAGGTACATACGTTTGCTTACGTTCGGATTTTAATAGTGTAGACTAGCTTTCATGGCCCGGCGTTGCTCGGGCTTGTTCAAGTGTATAAATATTATTGCCTTAAAAAATCCTCCTTCCTATCTCGGTGCAAGCACTCTTCCTGGTGTATTTGTGTGGGATTTTTGTATCAATGTCACTAAATTTCCCTCTTTTGAAATATCTTTCACTTCTTTACTCCATTGGGTGGGTATGTTTTTCCTCCACTCAGCCCGGTGTTGCACGGTCTTTTTGAGAGTATAACTTTATCCCAATGAAATTTTAATTTTTCCCTCTCAATGCCCGCATCTCTGGGTGAGAGTGTATTCGCGATTGTGTGTGTGATTTCTATACTTATGTCATTAAAATTATTTTTTCCGAAATGTCTTTAATTTTTTTTCTATTATACGCAGACAGGTTCCGTTTCTTTTGGTTAAGCCCGGCGTTACATGGGCTTTTTCATGCGTATAGCTCTTTTTCTCTCTTTTTTCCCCCCAGTGATAAAGTCTTTCTTTAAAAATTCTATTTTTGATTTCTAAGTTATAAAACTAATCTAGTTTTATCCACAAGAAAAAAAAAAGATAGAGTATAATTTTACTACTAAATAACTAATTTTGTAATGAATAATAATTTTAAAATATACTGTAATTTGTTGTTTTTTTTATATTAATTTATATCCATTTTTATTAAATAATGAATAAAATTTTTTTTACCATTATCTATTGAAACGACCAGTGCTGATTTAAGCTCATCACGGGCCCTAAGCACAGAATATCTACATGCTTCTTTGGTACGGGAGAATCGAAATTTGTAATCAGAAAATCTAGTTAAGTCCAGCTTATCCTGGTCCTTTTGGGTCCCTGGGCCCCTTGCCGCCCGGCCCAAGCGCCCAATGGATAAACCTGCACTGGAAATGACTGCTTATATCTGGATGTGTGTTTGATTATTCGATTAAAAATATGTAACTGTAAAAAAAAGAAGTATGGGAAAGAAAACCTAAAGATTTTTTCATATCACTGCATAAAGATTTAAAATGTAAATAATATTATTTGATGAAAGCATTTCAGCATTTTCTTATATTCTCTTAAAGTTTTTCACTAAATTGCTTTTCTGGAAAATAAAGAAAACTATCAGTTCTGATGTATCAGAAAGTAGCTGTCTGCACATGCTCCATAAGCTCTCAAACCGGTCAATTCTGTCGTAGGTTTATCACAATTAATCATTACTGACATTTGGTGATTTTAGCAATTTTTTTTCGTTGCAATCCCTTTGAAATGGAAAAGTGCCTTTTTTAAAAATAGTTTATGTGCGAAAATTGAAAAAATAAAAATTGTTCAAAATTACAAAATTCTATACATTTTTTTAAAAAGTTTTACTATATTCCAACACAGTCTAACTTGGCAGCGTTAAGAGAGATATACAATGTACCAATCTATTTGAAAAATAGTTGTAACTTTCTTTCTATTGGAATTTAAATCCAAGAAAATTTATAAAAAATGTAAAACATTGTAGACATTGGGATTTTAATAATACATTTCAAGTTAGTCACACATTAAAAGCATTTATTTTTAAACAGAGTAAGTTAATACAGACAACAGAGCAACGTCATGAAATTGCAAGTTTGGCTGAAAACCGATTTTCGACGCCTGCTTTTGTCACTGTTGTAACAATAAAATTGCTGCAACAATGGAGACAAATCAAAATTTGCACGAAAAAAAACGGGTTTTTCAGGTTTTTAATTAATATCTTTTCAACTAATTACAATATCGGAATATAAATAGGCAATACGGCTTCCCCGGAAAATTCCCGATCTTTTGGTACCTTCCGCGACTTTCTGTGTGGTGCCGTTCGTGAGAAGATAGACGCACATACATAGATAAATAGATACGTTTGTTTACCTTCGAATTTTAATAGTGTAGATTCTGTTTCAAAATCAAACTGCTCACAGCTTTATTTAAAGAACATAGTTCAATCTCTCTCTCTCTCTCTCTCTCTTCATATTGACAGTTTTTCTTTTTATGTGCCACTCTCAGACTATATTCGAGTCAAAACTTAATGTTGCCATTTCACGGAATAAAATAGAAACTTAATTATAATATAAGTAATGGCACTCATTTACTTTGACAAATTATCAGAATTATAAAATTTTTATATAATTTTCTTTTATTTTGATTGAAGTGTATCATTTGAAAAGTGGCCAATTATCAGCAAATAGAACTTTGAATGAGGAAAAAGGTATTTATCAGGAATATATGAGCGACCCCCCCCCCACACACAAAGATATTATTTATAAGAAAAATTTTGCCTACTTAAAAAAATACTTTGCAGATAGTAAATAAGATCCGATCCAGAGATGTTCCCTTTGATTCTTTGAAAACTATTAAATCCCTCAAAACACAAAAAATAAATAGCCCTAATTGAATATATTTATTAATTATTATTACTTTTCTATATAAGTATTTTCTCAATCAGAAATAGTTGTGTTTTATTCTTGATTTAGTTTATTCCATTCCTGTTAAACTCATTCCTACCGGCCATTTAGAATTGGTGAATCCTGTGGTAATCCCTCTTTCTTTCTCAAATCTAGTCCAGTGTATCGATTCAAATGCAATAAAATGAACCCGAAAGCGCATGATAAATAATGCAAGTTTTTTAGGAATTAAAAAACATTTTTTTAAATCAGCTTGTAAAAATATTTTCCAAGTATTTCCAAAAGATTTGAAAAATTAAACTATACATAAAAATATTTCTCGAAATCCAAGAAATAATTTAAATTTAGAAGAGTTGTCGCAATTCGGAGGTTCCAGTTGTAGTTAGACACCGAAGAAACTGACATTGTTGTACGAATAATTACTCTTTATTTATGATTGTTCAACTTATGATGAAGTTTAATAACGATGGCAGCAATTTTAATTAGTTTCCTAATTTAACTTATAAGATTGTACCCTTACTTCTTAATCCGCTTTTGGATCGCTTGTCAGCCCTTTCCTAAACTGCTTGCAGGCCTTTTTCAAATCAGCTTTTCTATTATTTCCACTTCTCCGAACGGTAGTTATAGCTCGAATGATAACTTGATAGACTCACTATCAATCATTAACGACCAGCTACTCACTCTCCACGATTAACGATTTGCGATTAACTCAAACGCACCAGGGTTTTAATAGTATTACATAAGCATAAAATCAAGTTACCTCTACGGAAGTTGGTTTTAAACTCAAGCCAGACTAAGGAATAATTTACCCAAATGGATTAGTTGAAGGAGAGCGGTTAGAACCCGTCACAGAGACACATCCCTTCAAAAATTCTTTATTGCATTCAAATTTATGCACTAGCCCAGATTTGAAAAGAAAAAAGAATAGTTTACCATTACATTTACAAATTCAAAATGACTTCTAGTCTCAAATTCAAAAATCTTGAAACAAAGACTAAGATATTTAAAGAAAAGTTTCAAAATTTTTCTTTCACTTAACAATTAGTATTATAAAGCGTTTTAATAATGTTATGACTTACATATTACTATTTTTTATGAGAAAAACAAATTCAATTTTATAATATTCTATTCATTCATACAAACCTTTATAAACAAGTAGATACAGTGTGTTGCCGAATTCGACCGACTAATTCAGAGGGAAAATACTAGGCAACATGGAGATGACAAATCACTATAGGACGGGGGGTCGCAAATCATGTTTAGTTGGTAAAAATCGTGATTATGAAAGCCGTCGGGAATACGAAGGGACAGACGAGGGAAGTAGCAAACGAATGCAAGGATGTACCCATTTTGCTCGAACGCCTCAATGACACAACATACCTAGTTTTCCAACAGCATATCTTTCCGGAGTTACTGCAGTGAGTACCGGACACTGCGCACCAGAAAGTGTGGTTCATGCACGATGGTGCGCCAGCAGTGCGTAACCACACCCCTGCTACCTATCCCGGGAGGTGGATTGAACGTACTGGACCTGTTGCTTGGCTTCCACGCTCCCCGGACCCTTGCTTCTCCTTTGGATTTCTTCTCCTAGGGCCTCCTAAAATCACTTGTGTATGAGACGCCAGTGGTCTATCTCATGATGCGGATCGTCGTCGCTTCAGCTGACATCGCCAGCACACCGGATTGGCTGAAACGCGTCCAACAATCCGTCGGTGTCGGCTGTACTACGACCTACGCGGTCGCAACTTCAAACAATTACTGTGTCGTTGCATTTTTGACATCAAACAGGGAAGCATTGTTCATATTGTAAACATGCCCTACGTCTAATAAAGGAATTTCTGACCTCTTTTTGCCCCTTTTCATTCCACTAGACATCACGACTTTCATTACTGTTTTTGCGAATGACTCCAACTAAACAAGGTTTGTGACACCATATTCTGTGGGGATTTGTCGTCCTCCATGCTGAATTTGTGGGTTGAATTCAGCAACACCCTGTACACTCATAAAGATCTTGAATTAGTTTCGATATATAGCGTTCCTTCTAAGTGGTTATTTGCAGTAAAGTAAACATTGGACGTAATTTATGTTCAATGCAAATTTGAAAAAAAATATATAAAAAACTTGTCTCCTCCAGTTTCACGTGTCTTTTTTATTGCAGTTGGAAGAATTAGAGAAAGCATTTGCCCAAACCCATTACCCGGATGTATTTACAAGAGAAGACCTCGCAATGAAAATCAATCTCACCGAAGCAAGAGTTCAGGTAAGTCAGATTAACATTCAAGTAATTATAGAGACAACAGGGAAATTTCAGTACAAGTGTCACGAACTGTTAAGTAATATAACCCTATTTTTACATATTCTTGGGCTCGGTTCTGAATCCATTAGAACCTCATAATTTTGAGTCATTACCAATTCACGAGAATGAAATCCGATTTAGTATTAATATTCAAATTATATAAAGATTTCCAAGCTTAACTCGATTTCACGTGTTCAATTCCCATCACACAGCCAAGTCTTAAAAACTCGGCCTAATGTGGACCCAAGAACGGCCGAGTTTGTGAAAATGCATGGTTAGCGAGAATGGGATTAAAAAAGAATAAGTACGAGTGTTTTCAGAGAAAAGATTGTGCGTATTGTTTTCTTGAGTACAACAGAAAATAAACTTCCCAAAAACCCTTAAACAAAAAAAAAGTACGTACTTTATAAATGCATAGAACATTTACTAAAATGAAAATAAAGATTATTGAATACATTGCATACAGTAATTTAATTAATAAGACACCTCAGAAAAAAACTGTATAAAGGTATTCATCTGTTTAAAACGAAAATTAAGTATCAGACTTTGTAAAACCAGGTCACTTTTTTTAAAAGAAAGTCGTAAGGTCCGGTTGTTTTCTGTACTGAATTCTGCGTTTTGAGGCATCATCACGCAGACGATGAAGGAACAGTTAATCCATTACCGACGCACCTTGTTCAAAATATTGAACTGGAGAACTTAGGTATCCGACTACCCTAAGACTGAATTTTGCCAAAAATTGACAAATTATTTTTATGATTTTATTTTATGGGCCACCTTATTAGATTTATAAAAATACTAAGTTTATCATTTTCCGTTTACTAGAACAAAAACTACAAGTGTTTTAGTAAAAGCAGATGCCATTACTTTAAGGAAGATGTCATACATTAAAACGCGTTTTACTCGAAATGTGATTTTTTGAAAATAATCAAACGGGGCTAGCGATTGCTAAAAAAGTTTTGAACATAATTAACTGAAATTTTTTCTGAAAGTTCTGTATAATAGTGGAAGTGTTTTAACCTTCAGATTTATCAATCGCTGTTTTATTTCAAAACTAGCTTTTACCCGCGGCTCCGCTCGCGTTGATGTCTTTAAATAACTGTCAAAGTCGTAATCATTATCATTAAAATTAAAAAGTAAGTAATATAATATGGTAATTTTTTATTAATTGACTGGAACCAATAAAATTTAAAAATTCTAAAAATGAGCTTAGTTTAAAAAAAAACTGAAAATGTAATTTATTATAATAATTAACAACAAAAATTCAATAACTTAAGCTATTAATATTTTTAAAAATCGAAAGTATCTACGTTTAATACATAATTTCTCTTTAAAAGAGCTCAAAACAGAATATTATTCTAAGATGCTACTGTATACCATATTATATGTTCTTCCGTCAGTTGCAAATATGTGAAGATTTGGGCATTGGACACACCGAACAGGCTACATATAGTTGACCATGGGAAAAACATTGCTTTTCCAAATGCACCCCTGATACCTGAAAAAAAAATGTTAACTTTGTTAATAAAAACATTAAAACTGGGGATATTGAAATCGTTTGAGTTGAAACGGTAGGTCAGTAGAAATACATGGAATTCGAGGTATGATAACACTATCCCTTTTCATAACATATGTTAAAATATTGGCACCAAGTATATTCTGTATCAGTTTTGTGATCCAAAGCCTCGTTCCTTTACATAGTCGAGGAGCATCAAGATTTTGCATAACTAGTACATTTAGTTTTAATTGAAGTTTATGTGACGGTACACCCGAAAGTTCAAGTGAATTTAAGAACTCCGTGGGATATGAAGTACTTTGTTCTTTATCCATGAGATTGTATTCATTGATAAACATTTCTTCATTTCCCCCCTCCCCCGCACATCGTTTAAATTTTTCAATGTTGAATTTATGGACAATGTCATTGTTAGGCGCCAATATTGATCTTGCGCGCAACCACTGATACCAATTTAAATTTTGTTGCAAGCCCGGTTAAATTTGAGCAATAAGATTTACATCGTTTTCTTCTACATTACAAAATTCTTTGGAAGTAAAATATAAACTCCAGCATTTGCGTCCAAACATCCATAACCGATTTTCAATTGCGTCTCTGCATAATGTTCCAAATCTACGTCATTATGAAGATGCACTCTCACATTCGTTTTCAGACTTAATTTTTCAAATTTTGCCCATAAGCTTGAAGATTTACTAGAGACTGATTTCATCTGCGACAGGATTACAGGGGGAGTTTTTGAAAATTCACCAGCCAATATATAATAAGGTACCATTCCTCCTATAATAACTGTACTATCTCGTAAATCCTGAAGAGCTGGATTTAACGCTTCTATAGCTTTCTTGTGAGACATCGTACTTTCATCCCATACTAAAAGCTTGCATTGTGGAAGCATCCTGCTTGAGAGCTATTTTTTCTGAAATTTTAGATGGGTGAATCTTCAAATGCAAGATTAAGCGATAATTTTAAAACGGAATGTGCAGTACGACTGTTGGTCAGTAAAGTCGTGGCTATACCCGAAGAAGCCATAGCAACTGCTATCTTCTGGGTTTTCCTGATGGTCATTAATAATAAGTTAAACAAAAACGTTTTTCCGGTTCATCTAGGGGCGTCGAGAAAAAAGAGTGCACCACTGCCGGATTCTATTTTGCGTAACACTTGTTGGAAAACGTGACTTTGTTCTGGAGTTAATTGAGGGATAAATTCTGTTACTTCATGTTGCAATGCTATAAAATCGTAGTTTAATTCTCAAGCAATTTCATTATCAAAGCCATTTCTGTCGACACGTCTAGGAATAATCATTCCAAAATCACGTAGCTTCATCCCAACCATTCTGAAAACCTTTATTGCGTTTCGTGTTAGATGTGTTGATTGAAAGGCATATTTGCTCGTATTTGGTCAAAATATCTTCCGCCATGTAGTCTTTGTACTTTTTCCAAAAGATTTGAGGATTAGAAAGACCGAAGATGAAATAAGTATTGCGTAAATCTCCCTAATTTTATTCGGCGAGTGACATTGTATGGCTTCCTCCATAATAATATCTAGTATATCTTCAAAGTAATACTTCCACGTAAAATATCTAAGTTCAATATAAGTGAAAAATTTTGTGCAAAATATGAATATTGTATAATTAGATTTAAAAAATTTCAAAGTGATAAACATTCGAAAAATCAAAACTTTTTATGAAACTGTCAATTAATATTGCCATAAAATTTTCAATATCACGCGCGCAATCCGCTAAAACTTTATTTCGTTTCCCTCTTGAAAATGTGGTAGAAAATTTGCATTAAAATATCTGGGATTGTCGGAATAGAGAACTTCTTAGCCAACTTGGCAATATTTCTCAAAGTTTGAGTTTGGCATTTAACAAACGTAACGTAATAAACGTTATACTAAAAAAACCATTTAAAAATTGCTTTTTGTAAAGGTGCTAAATTACACTGTGTTTCAATTCACTTTGTTATAAATGTGAGAAATTTCCATTATTGGCCAACTGTATAATTTTGCCCCAACTTGGTGGGGAGTAAGCAAAGTCCCTAAGTTTCATCCGCATAGTTTCCGCTCCCGTAGGAATGTGGCGATAAAATATACTCTTATGTTACTCGCTGATAATGTAGCTTTCCATTGGTGAAAGAATTTTTAAAATCGCACCAGCCGTTTCCGAGATTAGCTGGAACAAACAGATAGACAGACAAAAATTTTAAAAATTGATTTTTTGATATTAGTACCGTATATACCTTTAAATGCATTTAGTAAAAAGCTGCTAATTTGAAATTACAAACAGACACTTCAATTTTATTTATTTATATAGATTTACGGTCCCTTATGTGAATATAATCACTGTCTTTTTACGCATTTTCATATAGTAACCGAGATAAAGTGCTCTAGTTTTTGTAAAAAAGAAAATATCTCTTATCCTGAAGGTCATTTCAAAATTGAATAGTATAGCACCACATTAGATTGAAAAATTGAAAATTTGTTTATAAACCTTTGGAATGGGCCGCGTTTATACTATTTTTTGTCAATTTTTACCTATTTTTTCCCCATTTTAGTAGTAATAATTTCTTTTTCTCTTCTTAATTTTAGCACATTTTTCTTAAAATGCACTAAACAAAGCTAAAAATAACAAAAAAATCCCAATATCTCTTTTTTTGTTTAAAAAAAAGTTGTTGCAACCAGTCAGATACCTTAAGTCTCTAACAATGTGAAATCTTAGGAGTTTGTACAGTGTCTTGAACGTCAACGTCTTCATCACTTTCCAGTATTTTTTGCATTAACTGTGACAGCTAGAATTTCTACATCGGAAATCATGAGAAAGTATTTTTGGGGATGCAAGTGAAAATCTTTAAAATGAGCACAATAAATTCTAAGCAAAGATGCACGTTAGGCAATGATGTATTTTTGCGAAAGAAGGAAGGAGAGCTCTTAGAGGAAACGAAGAATATACGAGGACTTATAAACAATGTGATTAAGCCCATTAAACATATCTGTAGTTGATTCTTGAATAAATATAATATATAATTAATAATGAAATATACAATTATAAACCTTTTAGTATTAATGTTGGTTCTCCCTCACGATACACAGTTAACAGTTAAGATTATATTTAAACGTTAATCTGAGCAAACAGGTTTTTTAAAAAATATTGTTACAAAAAAAGGCTTTGGCTTCCTATTAACAGGCTTAGCACAATTACTTCGTAATGATATTTCAGAAAAAAATCTTAAATTCTCAAAAGAGTGTGAGATCATATAAAATTCCAAGGAATGCCGACCTGAAAAAAAAAGTTTAAGGTATCCGAACACGTTGAAAATGACCAAATTCATTCAAGACAGATGTTTTTGTTTTTCATTTTATTGAATAGAGCTATCTTTTGACTTTACGAAACATACTTTGCTTTGTTTCTACAATACCTAGAGGCCAAGTTACAATCCATTTTATAAAGTTAGAAAAACCGGAAGTGGGTTTTTGATCTACCAGAAGTGGGCATTTAAATGGCTCAAAATCTATCATGGCGAGTCTGATAACTCAAAATATTACGAATGTATTTCTACAAAACTTTTTGAACCTGATATTTACGTTACTTTCTAGAGAATGTGCTAAAATATTTTTTATTGTATGAATACGTTTTGAGTTATGGCTTGTTATTTAAATAATGGTCTCATAAAAAAATGTAGCATTTCTTATAATGTTTACTCAATCAGCTCTAAAATTTTCAAATTTTAATAAAAAATTAAAATTTTAGTACATTTTCTAGATAAATGCATCTAATTTGTTTTAGTAATACTTTTACTAATATACATTTATTACTTTTTTCTCTAATTGCTTTCAAGTTTTTCAAAAATATTGCAAAAATTTCATAATTGTGATTTTTGTGAAATTCAGGTAATTTATTTTAAATTTTGATAGTTAAATAGTAATATTTATTGGTACTGAGTCCTAAAAGAGCATTTATAATGTTTTAGTATGCTATTTTTTAAAGAAAGTACTCCGAACGTGTTCGGATACCTTAAACGTACATCTGAGCAAACAGGTTTTTAAGAAAATATTGTTATAAAAAAAGGCTTTGGCTTCCTATTAACGGGCTTAGCGCAATTAGTTTGTAATGATATTTCAGAAAAAATCCTCAATTCTCAAAGGAGTGTGAGATCATGTTATAAAATTCCTAGAAATGCAGACCTGAAAAAAAAAAGCCTAAGAGTTTTTGAGATGTATTACAACATTAAAAACACGAATCATTTAAAATAGTTCAGGCATAGTTTATTAATATTATTTTCTGTCCAATGGTTAAGCAGATAGGAATGCAAAAAGAAGTAAATTACGAAGACGAGAGAGTGAGTGTATATTAACCGTCGCATTGTAAAGCAATACGAGGGCTATTGATGACGGATTTTGAACCACAGTTAGGTGACGAGAACGACATCTGAGCTTGCACCTCCCCCCCCCATAATGGTCACATGTTCAAAGTACTTCCAACTCAAACAACCCTCTCCAAACGGGGTGACTGAGCCACGACAGATTTAACCTGTACCGGCCCCTCTACAAGGCGGATCTTCAGTACCACTAGGGACAGAACTTATGACACACCAACCAAGCCCTCGTTGCCAAAACGAGATACCACTTCAGTGTGAATAATTATATTACACTTTTATTTATACAGGGACCACAATTCATTGAAGAGAGAATTGATGTTAATCTTTTAATAATTTGATAAGTTATTCTTGAGATGCATTCAAATATTATTTATTATTTATGTAAGGATATTATTTATTAAAGTGTATTATATTTCTTAGGAGGGTTCACTATTTATTTTAGGACGATATACAGTCTGACATCTATTTAACGAAGTCTCCAAACCCGGAATAAAGTTCGTTATGTGGAAAATTTATTAAATAGCGATTCATCTTTTAATGTACCTTAGAAACCCAATAAAACATTTTTTAAAAAAAATTCATAAACACTATGTATTATTAAAAAAAGTAATTTTTGCACTTTTTTGCAAATTAACATCTATTTATTTTACAAATCTTTCCCATGAAATAGAAATCTAAAAGGAAAACAAGAAAAATAGCATTGTCCTGAATATTCTGAAATTTTCAACTTTAAAAAATATTTTAATATCAAATTTAATGAATTTTAATGACACACATTTTCTAATTATAAGTCCACAAGTAATTTTAAACAAACTTTTTTTTATAACCAGTAATTTTAAGCATACATTATACCCCACGCGCTCTTAAATTTAATTATTGATCAAATCTGTTAAATTTATTTGAGTGTTTTTATTTGAAAAAAATATGGCACATTTAATGCTCTAAGTAAGTTAGGCAACTGGTAAAGCAATTCCATTGATAACCATAAAATGCGTTAAAAGAGAGAATAATTGTAAATGTCCAGAAATGTTTTTAAAATAGGGAGGGAGGAGGAGGAATCAAATCACAAGAGAAAAAGTTCGTTAAATAGAAAACGCACTTCTCTATTCGGAGATTATTTTACGAAGAAAATAAAAACAAATTTCTCGGTTCCAGGAAAGAGTTCATAAAATAGAAAAATTCGCTGAATAGAGGTTCGTAAAATGGAGATTTTACTGTTCTACTTATAATTAAGAAAATTCCTAATTTAAGTTAAAGAATGTATTATTCATTATTAAGAAGATTTAAAATTTATTTTAAGACTTATTTTTTATTATTAAGGAAATTTATTGTTTTCTAACATTTCTTATTATTGTTACTGTGTTTTAAATATTTGTTATTATAAAGAAGATTAATTTGTTATTATTAAGAAGAAGGGCCGTGGGTAGCCTAGTGGTTAGAGCATCGGACTCCAGACCGAAAGTCCTGGGTTCGATGCCCCACGCCACCAAATACTCGCCAAGTACAAACGGAGAACGTGCTCGTTAAATCAGTGGGTCCGAATGATGTCGCTATCTATCGTGTTGTGTGAGCAAAATCGTACTGTCATCTTCTTGGGGGCTCAAAGCTTAGGCTAACGACAGGCGTAAAATTCTAGCCCTTAGCCGCGATGAATTTCGTGGACCTTGATCTGATGTTACTGTCGATAAGGGGGCATAAGCAACAGGAACAACAACAAGCAACAGAAGATTTATTATTAAGAAAAAAAAAGATTAAAAGAGCGCTAGAGTTTCATTAAAGCTATGTCAATTTAAAATAAACATTTTGAAGAAAAACTAAATTAAGTGCAATATCAGCACATAACACGGTGTGGATTTTCTAACCATTGTGAATCATGTTATAGAAACATTTCACACCGATATAGAAATCACAATATGTATATTTAGAATTTCACAATTTACGAGTGAAAAAAATTTCATATTCCACAAGAGTTTCTCGTCTCATCTCGCTTTATAAGTGATTTCTATTCATTACCATCAAGAATTAGGGTTCTGAATTTATAAACTTTAATCGCGCCTGAGTCGGATTAATGTTAACTGATAAGTGCATCATCATCACAGGAATCGGGAGAGACACACGCAAGTCACTGTCATTATTTTAAATATTCTAAATCCAAGACGACAATCCCCCGGTGGTCGAAGTCAAAGTTCCGTTACGACAATTCGGAGAGACCGAGATCTCAGAGGGATGCTGAGGGGGTGGGCATGATTTATTCGTCTGTCCGTTTGCCTTTCCGCACCGCAGCCCCCACTGGCTCCCCGAGGATGACCCCCCTCCCCCTTTAAAGACACACTCATCGTTAAATCCAATGCGCAATCTGAAACGGGATTTCAATCAACACTCTTACCTGATGTTAAGGGCAAGGTGCACCAAGAGGCGAATTTTATTTTTAGGTCCAATTTCTCCAGTTTAATTTAACACACTATTCAAGTCTTAACGATTTACAAAACATGAGAAGTCTTAATTTATTGTTCTGAAATGCGCGTAAATGTTTTTTGTTTCTTTCATCAAACAAACATCTTTTTTTGTAGAAACATATGGTTTACTTCATTTTACTATTTTTGTCGATACTAGAGGTACGTGTGAGTGAGTTTATGCTAAATAAATGCATTATTTTTATATAATAAATAATTAGATCAATATTTGTCAAAATTAATTTATTTATCATTCAGAATGTCTCCCAGTGATTTAAATTGCTCTATTCTCAATATTTCATAAACTACTTTTCCTCAAATGAAATCTCATCTTCAACCTTATTCAATAAATTCTATATTTAACAAATACTACAAGAACATACCACAAACTCAAAGTATAAAAAAATTAGAATGAATTATTAAAAAAATTCTAATTTTTAATCAGTTATATAGAAATAGTTATCAGTTTTGCAAACGATTTATACATTCAAGAAAAAAAGATTAATCTTGTAATTTTAACTACAAACAGCTAATCAAATATATATAATTTTTTGGCGAAAGATATTTTAAGAACTTTTCGTGTTAAAAAAAAACAATAAAAATCGATTCCAGTGATATTTCGTAAGTAAATAATTGCTCCTCGAAGCTTTATAATTATGTTTAGTTGTTCGCCCATTTACTAATTTAAGAAATATTAATTACATTAAATATATATCATTATTATTGTGCATTAATTATTATTTGTGTTTTATTATTTAATGTGTTAAGTAAGAAGTACACACAATTATGACTATCATAATATTTTTATAGTTGTTATTGTTGTTTCTGTCATAGCATGTTCTACGGGAATTGAACATTTTTAATAAATTATTTTTACAGAAAAGCTATTTTAAATAATAGGTTAAATGCGTCAAAAAAGAAATAAAGAACTGAAATATTTAATTTTGCTCACAATGAAAATAATTCCCAATAAAAAAACAAAAGGCTTCAACTGAATTTATTTTTTTTACATTCCTCAGATTTAGTGTTAAGCGAAGATTTAGCTTGTATTGAAAAGAATGATTCTCAAAAAATAAAAGAAACATAAAACAAATGTAATCATTGGAATATTTAAGACATTTTAAGCTCCAACAAGCCGAGAAAAAAAATTAAGAGAAAGCGTTTAAAGACAAAAAAAGCAGACTCGTCTTTTAAAAATGTCTAAAAAATATTTTAAAATTATGAATAATTTGATGCGGTTCTTAGTTTTTTCTTGAACTATCAATGAAAACACACATATATATTAATTAAGGTGATACGTCATTTTATAAATCATAGGAATGCTCAATTTTTTATGTGTTTTTATTACAATTAAATAAGAACTTTATTTTTATACAATTAAATAAGAACATTAAGTTTCATTGATATAACTTAGTCTTGAAAATTAAGTTCATTCAATTCAAAGCAGACATAAACAGTGACATAACTCCTACTTCACGTAATAAATCTGCATTATATATATCGCGAGCATAAAATGCAAGCGATCCCTATTACTAATTGACGCAATGCTCCTTTCCCTGCGAAGTACTGAAATCGCATTTAAAAACGTTTTACAAGGATGCTGCAGATGCGATTTCGATACGAACTTAAGACTCATAAACCTTTCATATGCACTTTAAATCTGATTTCTGTCATAAAAGTCAGTGATATGCCTACTTTCGTCAAATATTGATACTAATTTTTAAGAAAATGTTACCAATATTGTCAAAGTTCGAATTTTATCACTGATAAGCTTGACCTGACACCGTTTAATAACTGAACGCTTAGCACTGAAAACAGCGAGTTCAAGAACAGGAAATCTTGCTGAACACGTTTAACATTCCAAGATTTCTCTAGTTAGTAAACCAAATTTTAAGCCAACTTACTAAGCCAAACTTTATAGAAAACGCACATACAAATGTTTTTTTTTTATTTTTTTTACGTATTTGAAACTGTAGATAAAATTTTAGCGTTCCACTTGTACTATAATGATTTTTAAAAAATTTAAAAGGAGGTTTAATGAGAATTAAAATTTTTTTTATCGTAAGTAACGAATATCACCTTAAATAAACTATTTAAAAGGTTATTAGTGTTTAGTTCATTATTGAAATCCCAAATAATCCAATTTAAGTTGATGACGCACATTTATTTTAACTAATTATGTGTGTACATCGCGCATGCTTTTCTTTATCGAACACTGATGTACTTTTCTAACCAATTTTAAAGGTACTTAATTTTAATTAAACGTATTATTAATATGATTTTCTTTGAAGTAATATAATTTAGAACTTTTAAAAAATTTAAAGGCTCGTCTAAAACTTTCTTAGTGTTCATGTGTGTGCCATGGCATAACGATTTTTGATTATTACTGTCACTGTTGATCTACCCCAGCCTCTAAGTTGTTCTTTAGTGTGGTTTATTATTGATATTATGTCCTATTTTTAATGATTATTTAAAATTCTTTAATTCCCAGATTTAGATAATATATTTTCTATTTTAAGTAAGTTCCACCTACCGGGCAAATTGTAGAGCTACCACAGTCATTTCAGTTTTCAATACGGGAGAATAGAGCTTTATAAGGTTCCAACCGGTGGTCCATGAAAATTTTGCGTTGGCTCTCAAAAAAATTGGAACATTAAAGTTAAACTTAATTTTTTTCATTTTTTTGACTGATTGATTAATCTATAACTTTGTTGCCTTTAATGTGTGAGTGTTTCACGTGTGAGTGCCAGTGTCATGTGTGAGTATTTTCACACCTTTATTTCTAATTTCATAATTAGTGTGTGTGTAGTCTACCTAATATAAAATTATACGTTTAGAGGTCCATAAAGTTTTAAAGTCGACGGCACTGCTGTCTCACAGCGACTAATATGGACATCTGTTGTTGTCGACAATTGAAGTTTTAGTTTTTAAATTCGTTCAATGAAAACTCAATGAGAAACATACCGCAAAATCCGGTGTATAACGCGCACTTTTAATACAAAAAATAAAATAGAAATTTACGGCTGTGAGTTACGCTGATATATAAAAATGAGAGCTTTAAAAATGAAAAAATATGAGCATAGAAGAAAATTAGACCTCTCCATACATCAAAATGCTGTTTATTTAAAAGAAATGACATACCTTACAAACTTAGAGTTGTAAATCTAGAAAAGTATATATACTTTTTTTTTTTTGTAAAGCTTGGAATAATACCTCGAATAAATTATTTCAAAACACAAGAGCATTGCTCACGTACATTTAAGGTTTCTTCATAAAAAAAGAAACGAGCCTTACAGTAGTCGCATATGATGAGTAACATCTGACATGTTATCGTGGTAAATACACAATAGTGACTTTAATCCTGAAAAAAAAAATGAATCGGGTAGGATTGGAAATAGTTTTCTATCGAATAATTAATCTTTAATGAAAATTTTATTTAATTAACACAAGCAGTAATGCAATTTTTTTATCAAAAATATTTATTCTTGTTCAATTTGGGGAACAGCGGAGACAATAGATTTATGAAAACTAAAGTATGACACATATACTTGTGATTTCAAAGTATTTATAAGTCGTTGAAAAACGGCGTCAATAACAGTACCACTATTAGTTGTCGAAACATTTCGATTTGTGTTCATTTCGAGCTTGAGTTCATCTTTCAGAAAAGCTATAAGCGGCTCAGCTTCTGGCAAACTGAAGTTAACGTTAAAATCACCACACAAAATCATGGGAAGCGAGTGATAGTTTTTTTAAAAAAAAAAGAGCAGAACCACACCTTCGGTATATGGTAAAAGAACAAAATGGATCGCTGAACAAAATAGTGTCATCTCAGACTATCTCATTTGCACCTACTCTCTTTTCTCCTAGGATCCTTTTAGGAATATTTCTTCAACATCATAATCGTCAAGCTCCAAAAGCAACTTAAAAGCCTAATAGATAAAAACATCTCAATAGATTTTGCATTTGTTCACGGACACACCGGCGTTCATGGAAATGAGTGGGCCGATTGGCTGACAAAGGCTGCCACCTAGCACGAAATCGACATTGCCGTTAACATTCCTAAATCATTTTAGAAGATCACGAAAGAAAGAATGGTGAAGTCTTGGAACCAAGAATATCTTATTTCAAATAAAGGGAGCTTAACAAAGAAATTTTTTCCAACCATTAATAACAGACTGCCATTCCATCATTTTTATACTAATTACAAAATAACCCAATTTTATTCTCACTAGTCATGGTAACTTTAAAAGCTACTTGAACAAATTTAATTTAGTTCCGTCATCTTCCTGTGATTGTAATATTGGTGGCGAGAAAAATTTAGAACATGTGCTCCTTCTGTGTTCGAAGTTTGTTAGAGAGAGAAAGATCCTGGCTTTCAAGGGACTTAATATAGATTAGCCTCCAAATTTTCCTAAACTTCCTTTCCAACGGAAGTGCTTTTAAAAAGTTCTGTGTATTTATTGTAAATATTTATAATCCTTCATAACCTCAATTTTTTTTCTTTCTTTCCTTTGTAATGTGGTATTAATACTTCTGTGAGCCCCGAGTGATATTTTGTAGTGCACAGGGATTTAATAATTGTTTTCAATGAAAAAAATATCAAAAACTATTTTAAATTAAAATATATATTACGTTTTTAAATCCATTAAAGCGTTAATTTCCTCAACAAATTTGTCCATTCAAGTATTCCTTTCTGGAAACACCCAAAAGACGAACCTCGAAGGAACACAATTTGTTGGACTTTCCCCCAGGTCCGACGGAACTGTCGACTTTATGTCGTCGGATACAATTACCGGACTATTTTGTTGCGGCCGGAGGACAAGGGGTGGTAATGGGCAGGGGGTGGAGTGCAGGGATGCTGTTAAATACACAACCTTATTCCACTTAATCCACCCTCGCCTTTGAATAAGTGCACCGCCCCATCTGCTTCACCCGCAAAGGAGTACGGAGGTGCTTGTTTTTTCAATCAAAAATGATTCTTCCCCACCCCTGCTTTTTTCCCCTTCTTCCCTTTAATTAACGTGCTCTGTCGCAGAGATGACAGGGAGAAGTTTTTAAGCTCGTTTTAATGTTTCTTTGATATTTTCTTACAATGAAGAATCTGCTAATGAAGAGTTTTTGAGGCGAGTGCAAATGGAGATTTATGTCTTGTATTTGCGCCGGATGCTGTTTGCTTTATAAAATGTTTTTAAAAAAAATAGAATGCATGTAATAATCTCGTTCTTTATTGTAACTAAGGATGTTCTCTGGCTTTAAATACAGTGAATTTATTACAAACTTATCCCTTTCCCCTTTCATGATATCCGTTTTTATCAACGAGGAATTACGTACTATAATTATTTTTCAATAGGTTCTGAATACAAAAAATACATGTTTTGAGCGCATACTTTTGAAAATAATACGGCACAAGATAATAGCGAAGTCTTTCTTCCTTCTTCAGTGGCTCGACAGCCCAGGGTGGGCTTTGACCTTCTCAAGAACCCTGCTAGTGTGTTCTCCAATTTTTAATTCTCAAAACTAGGAGGTATTATCCAATCCATCTTTGATTTGGCCTGCTTTTTTCCGTGTGCGAATAGATAGAGCTTTGGAGACATTTTAGTGGCGAGGTTTTCGTCCATTCTGACTACGTCGCCTGGCCCATTTAATTTGTTGCATTTTGATGAAGTTAACGATGTTAGATTCTTTATATGAGTGATAGAGTTTCAAATTTGATCATCTCCACCACGTGTCATTTTCTTGAATTCCAAAAAAATTAATTCATTTCGTGGTTACTTATTTTCTCATCTGTTCGAGGCATGGACCAAGTTCCTCACGTATAAGTCAAAACTGATCTTAAGAGACTTTTTTACAATTGAACCTTTTTTTCCCTTTTGATTACATTCAATTTCAAAGGTTTTCGTGTGTATTCCATTAAGACATCTGTTAGTCATAGTAATTCTCTTTTGGATTCCAGTGGTACAATCGTTCCAATTGTTAACTTCAGGACCTAAATAAGTGAAACTGTCAACAATTTCAAAATTATACTTTTCAATTTTAAAGCGGCAATTGTTGAAACATAATTTAGTGCAAGGCATGTATTTGGTCTTATTCTCATTGATTTTCAGTCCCATCCTCTTTCTCTAAGGATAAGAAAGCTTGTCTTATTGCGGTGGGTGTTCGGGCAATAATATCAATGTTATCAGCAAGAGCCAACAATTGTACTGATTTATTAAAGATATTTCCTCTGGTATTGGTGTTGGAATCTCTTACCACTTTTTCTAATGCTAGGTTAAAGAGAAGACGCGCTAGGGCATCTCCCTGTTGAACACTATCTTTTATTTCCAGTGGGTCTGAAGGATCATTTTGTATTTTGACCATTATATTTGTTTCGCTTAATGTCAATCTTATCAGCCTTAATAATTTGTCAGGAATTTTAAACATTTTCATGGTTGCAATAAGAGCCATTCTATTGATACTATCATAAGCAATTTTAAAATCAATAAAGAGGTAATGTGTATGAATTCCAAATTCTCCTGTTTTCACCAAAATCTGACGAATGTCGAGATCTGCTCCGTAGTTGGTCTTCCTTTCCGAAATGCATTTTGATAATCTCCAACTGTATTTTCCTCTAAGCAAAGTCTTCACTCAGAATAAAACTAGCTCTGAAAAATTATAATGATTGTTTAAAAATTATTGAGTATTCCTGCCAGTAATTTAGAATAATTAGTTTCATTTTCTATTGTGTAAACTCTTTTAACTATATAGTAAGGTATAGTAAAGTAGTATTGCCAGTAGTTTATAACGTCTTAATTAAGTTTCCATTGTAACAGACTTTCTTAGCATTAGCAACTCTCTACGGGAAAGCACATTTATCAAAGTTTTCACATAAAATTTAATTAACGAATTTAAAAAGGCTTCATTAACTTTGAAATTAAATTTACCCACTATTTCTGTTGAGAAAAAAAATGCTTTTCTTTTGCGTGTGTATCTGTTAATTCTCTATCTGTCTCTTTCCTTCCTTCGAAAAAAAATAATAATACAATGCAGTGACTCGCTCTCTTCACTTCATTCTTTCAGCAATGTAAATTCTACAGAAAATCTCGATGCGGAGGTTCAGTCTATTATGTACAACCTTGAAGACTGTGGCATCCACTTTTCTTATGTTCGGGGCCATAGTCAAAATCTCGGCAATGATAGAGCGGATCAGTAGGCCAAAGATGCAACTTGCCAAAATATGAACCTTTCGATGTCTGTGCTATTGTCCCACTGGAAGCATTTAGCTTAGGAAAAAACTGTCTCCGCCTGGAACTCCCAATTATTGGCCTCACCGAAAGCTTTGTGGACTAAAAAGTTTTTTCCAACCATTTATCAACGGCTAAAATGTTTGAAATTTGTTACTGATTTTAAGTTATCCCGGATTCTAACAGGACATGGAAATTTTAAGAGCTATTTATCTAGGTTTAATTTAATTGGTAATGATATTTGTTCATGTGGTCTGGATGCTGAAACCACGAGGCATGTCTTGTTGTATTATAACCTATATTGTTGTAAAAGGGAAAATTTTGTTAAAAGGAATTGAAATGTTTAGGTTTTTCCTGGCCACCTGTTTTGTCTTTGTTGGTCAATTGTACTAAAAGCCTTAATGTCTTAAGAAAATTTGTTTACTATATAGATTTTTAAAGTTTTATAGGTTCTTCCCTTTCTTTACATTTGTGTATTTCTTCCCTTCCTTTTATTTTATATTTGTCTCTTAAATGTATTTTTAGTTTTGTTTTAAATTTTATAATGATGTTGTGTGTGTGTGTGTGTGCCACTTACGTCTGTAAGTCTCATGTTATGCAATGTGGAGCATGAGGAGTTTTGCAAATAAATTTGTTTAAAAAAAATGCTTCTAAATTTGGCTTTAAAGTATTCAATTCTTTGAAAGTGTTTCCAGCCTTTTATTAGGAATATTTGTATAATGTATTTCGTGATTATTATTATTTTATTAATAATTAATTCTTTCCCAAATTTCCTAGTTGATTCATTGGCTCATTCGAATTATATTTAATGGATTTACATTAACTTTAGAATGTATATTTCTTGAAGTTTCTGGTCGAACAATAATAAAAAAACTCTATAATTATATACTATTTCATTTCAATGCTTCCTATTTACTATGTCATGCTTAAAAGTTTCTTAATCGTTTTAGCACTGTAGACCGGTTTGGGCGACGGTCATATCTTTCCACAAATTAAATTTTAGGATGACGGAAATCTATTGTACTTAACGTACATTTGATTTATGCATTTAAATAGTAATAAATGCATTAAATTAAAGATACGATGCCTCGATAATGTAATTCCGTTTCCTGATCCGATTTCTTATTACACTTGCCAGTACTAGACTGCGGACCTGACATAGTTAATTGAAACATCTTGAACAATAAACATTTCTGCTGTACAAAATTACAGAAAGTCAAAATGTCCAGCCGATTTTTTTTTCAAAAATAGTAATAAAAATTCGATGCATGTAATATTACTAAAAAAATTGATGATATTGTCTGTAGAAAAAAAAAACACGAAAAGCAACTCTAAAAAGACAAACGGGATGTTTGTTAATAACTATTGGTCACTAACTGTTTTATTCCCTTAGGTGTGGTTCCAGAACCGGCGTGCCAAGTGGCGCAAAGCAGAGCGTCTCCGCAAAGAGCGTGAGGAGAAGCAACGCCCTTTGATGGAAGGAGAAAAGGGCGTCTTGCAGCCCCTGGGGCCACCCTCGGACTCGGAGGACAGTAATCCAGAGGGGCATAAGGATCCTCCCCCCACCGCCCTTTGCGGAGATTCGGAGTGTGGTTGGAGGTGTCAAGATAAAGACGACAATAAGGAAGTATGTTGGGAAGTTAGTTTTCTTAATTCTACATTAAAATAAGAAAAATAATTAACATTTCAGCATTAATCATGAAGGAATGATTACAATTTTTTAAAAGCCAATACCTCCTCATACAGCGTGTTTCAGTAGTATGACTGAATAATTTCTTAGGGACCATAAAATTGCTGGTTCGAAATTCAATTTCAAAATTTCACGTTAAGTATACTTGTAACTGATCCCCCGAGATACTCTTGAGATATCAATAACTCATCATGAGACTTAGGTGTAGTATATCCCGATCAGATGACAGGTGGAGCCCAAAACATAACGGGAATTATACGCAAGGAATCAATAAATATCGATTCATTTTATTTATTTATTTATTTATTGAAGAATTCCAAAGTACAAACTATCACAGAAAATTTTGAAGGAAAAGCACATAAAACAAAAATGTTATCAAAATAATTTTTAAATGAAGCTATATTTCATTGTCACTTTTTAAAATTCCTGTTTGAACAAGGAAAATTGCTAGAATCTTTATATTCAAGAGCAATGGAATGTTTCTTTTTCAAAATATGTCAGTCAGCTACCACATTAAATGGTTGGAAAAAATAAACTTGCATTTGATTTTAATGTATGTTCAAAGGGAGAGCCAGTCTTTTTCGTTTAGGGACTTAATTTAATGCTTTATGTGCCATTATAGGAGTTAAACAATTGTTTACAGATACGGTTTAAGAATATTTTTAGTATTTTACATGTCGCATGGCTTGGTAAATTTTCATTTCAAGTGTGGCTTTATTTAAAAAAATTTTTCAATTGTTTCAATGATGAAGATAAGAACGTTCAGACTGCTACTAGGAGTAATTTTAACACTTTATCATTATATGCTCCTTAAGTACTCCGTAAGATAATGAACAATACACAAACCGTACGTCTCAACGCTCGTCTAATTCCAAGAATGGATTAAACACTAAAATCACAGAATATACATTCTCATATTGCCAAAAATATAAATTAAAGCATTCTGAAGAATCGAGAAAACGCGTGGATGTGTTTATATATCAGCTGACGCAGTAGTTAAAGAACGAGCTTCGTTTATATACTTGTGTTACCGGCAAAGTATGAAACGCCGGCATTCTACAGTATGCCTAGGCATCGTACGTAATACCGGACGTCTTTAGGCAAAGTATGAAATATAAGAATTATTATACACTTTGCCTAGGCGTTGTTTAATAATAAATGTATTTTCCTCAATGATTGTTGATTAATCGTAATTTATGTACAATGAAGTCAATTCTGTTGCAGCTCAGTCCGAATGAGAAACAGATGACTCTTTCCAGTTCTCTGCACGATCCACTGAAAGTGAAACCGGATAACGGTAGCGATGACAACAAGCTGGAGGAGCCGCTGAAGTTGTCGTCGGGGGCTTTCTCACCCTCCGCCGCCCTCTACAAGGACTACTTCCCGGCCTTGAGGCCCGCTCGCTTGATGCCTCCTCCCTTATGGTCTACCCTTCGAGACTGGTGAGGACTTTTTATTTGTTTGAAACCATGACCTTCAAACTGTGTTCCACGGAACGCTGGGATTCCACAGGGCATACCCAGAGGTTCCACAAGTCACAACAAAAAAAAAATTGAAAAAAAAAATTATAAGTGTGTAAGCAAAATTCATTCTTGTTCTCTATGAAGTTTGCATAACCACAAGTATCTAAAATTCGTCCGAGTCGTTAGAACTGAAAATTTAATTTATACATAACTTTATGTCGAAATATTTTTTGTAACTTTTATTATAATATAATAAAGGAATATTAAAACATTTTTTTCTTTATATGCACTACCTACTAGAATGTGAATATTCTATAATTTGCCATCCAGGATTCCATGAAATAATTTTATACTTGTTAGTACAATGTTTTCCCAAACTAAACAATGTTCTAATCGAAAATGCATTTTCCTTTCATTTACAGAAAGAAAAAATTACCTATAATGAAGGAGAGGGAACACAAGTTATCTATATATCAACAGATTTGACATTAAAATCTAACTTTAAGCTGGAACAGCTTCTAAATTTTAGCTTTTAAATTCATGCAGAATGCAGAAAACGAGTGAAAGATAAAAGTGAAAAATATTTTTCAACCGGTGTGGATACAAAACAATTTATAAAAACAAATCGAACGCAGAACGTGAAACACGACAGCAGATAATTTCAGTAGACTTTGACAGTTTGTGTCAAAAAATGCGAGCACATGTCCCACTTTCTAAATAGCATTATGTATGGACTCTTGGATCACAAATTATTATTATTATTATTATTATTATTATATAACGGGTAAATTATATTAAAATTACATTAAGAATTTAAAAAAATAATAATACTTTGTTTTAATTGTTTTAAAATTAAGTACTCACAGCATGTTGATCTACTTTATATTATTTTAAGATATAATATTTTAACAGTAAAAGAGGGTTCTCCAAAAATACCTTATAGTTTTAGGGGTTCCATGAGTAGAAAAAGTTTCAAGACTACTGTTTGAAACCAATGCTTTGGACTTAAAATTTTAAATATTCTTTAAATAGTTAAGTGTTGAAAAACTACTAAAATCATTTAAAAGGATAAATTTCAAAAAATTAAAACATTTATATACCCTTCTAAAATACATTAATATTGTTAAATAAAGATTTTTAAATCCAAAGTTAAATTGATAGTTATAATTTTCCACTACTCTCCGTTCTTTTTTTCTCTATTTTTTGATAAATCGGGGTCAGCGTCACCCTCCTTCTCATTTCTTAAATTATTCTCCCTTTCCTATTTAACGGGGTGATGTGGAATTATTGGTCAGTATAAGCATTATTTCCACAGAACATATGTTTTACTTCTTTTGATTGATTTTTCATTTATGATGAAACACGACAGATATTGCGACAAAACACTTCATTTTGAACCATAAATAAGTGACGAGGACGACACTTAAGATGACCCTCCATTCTTCATGCTTCTACATCATTTATTGGCTTTCTGAATCCAGCTCGCTTATCGTAAATAGATAACATATCTCAATCACCATCCGGTGACATCTTTCCCACATAATACCTTTTTTAAAGGATTGAAAAAAAATAAACCCATTTTTTTTATCCGAACCCGAATGTTATAGGATACGAACAAATTTTGTTTTAAAAGTGGCCATTCTCTGAAACCGATAAAAAGGCTTCTAAACATTAATTACAAAGAAATAATTAATATCTCATCATGGGATTAGCGCAAATCGAACAAAATGTTTCTTTATTTGGTGATAGGATCAAAGATAACTAATAAGCGTGTTGAAGCTTTTATTTTTCGAGGACGTAATATCGCCAGATGATATGTATAAATTATATCAATGTAAATGTGTGTTTTTTTATTATATATCCGAAAGTTTATTATGTTTTATTATGTTATATTTTATTTTACATCATTTCAGTAAATTAATTTTTTTAAATCTTTTATTTTCCATATGCTTGCACCCCCCCTCTAAGGGTTATCACGCCCCCAGAGGGGCGTGCCCCACAGTTTGAGAAACACTGCAATATGGCGTTAACGAAAAATCAATCAATCATTTTGTAATGAGTCTATCCGGAACCTTCAACTAATACTCTTGGGCTAAATTTATTTCTTTTTAACTGTATATTCTGTTGAAAACTTTCTCCCGAAGAAGACTTGAATTATTTAAATGAGTTGTTATATTCAGGCGTGGACATTTAGGTGCGCTAAGTTAGTCGATGAGTAGTCTCTGTGTGGTCAATTATTGCTAATTGGTGAATAAGTTATAAGATTTAAATTGATGATTACGACCAGAGATCGTACAACAAATGAGAATTTTGGTGAATTATACCGTAAGTGTTGCTAGTGTTGCTAGATGGAGTGAAGTAGATTATGCTCATGTATTAAGTATCCTTTAGTCATGTGTGATTGCTCTTCTAATTAGTTGCTTTGTGCATTTCCTATTTTTAATGGTTAGATTTAAGTTAGTGGGGAAAAATCTGAATTTGAAACTGGTTATCGCTGATCTTTACTCGAGCCCCCAAACACCAACAACCTCAAGTAGGTTTGTAATGAGGGACTATTCCTACTTTCCTCTAACCCTATCATGTCTACTCTCGGATAAGGCTAGATGTGTGGGAGGAACTAATTGATCAGAAGACATGATTCACTAAAATTGTTTTTTTTGGTCACAATATTCAACACAGACACAATAATAATCCAATTAAGATAGTTTTGATCAACCACTAGAGCGGGATGGTGAGACCAGTTAGCACGGGGATAATATTTACGGACATTCAATTAATTTCTACGATAACTTATACAAGCTCGCTTTTAACACGGACGCGCACTTACAATTTACTCTCTAACTTCTATTTCAATAAGAAGCACAGTACCTGAACTCTTGTCATCCTGTAGATGAAGCCTTGAACACTAATAGTTGGCTTGATCACCTCACGTCCGAGTGATCCTCACTTTGGTAATCTTCAATTCTCACTTTAATAATCTTAGATTCTCACTTCCCTAACTCCCAAAACTCGCGAATACAGAATTTATGTAATAAACTTAATTTGCATTATCACGTTTTCTTACCTTCAGTAAAAGTTGGTTGAAATAATTGTTTCCCTTAAAGAATCCCCAAGGAGTTAGTTAGAGACGCGTATAGATCCGTCACAGGTTGTTACGATTCAAAGAGTTAATTACATTGAAAATTCGAATTAAATCATCTCTTCCATCAATTTATCGTTATTTAACTAGTTAACTGTGACGCCCTCGTTTGATAGTGCGCAACTCTGTGTGTCACGGAAATGGAGTCGTGACAAGTATACTCCTCAATCACAGAGTAAGCGTCGCAGTTAAAATATTAGATAAAAAAGTTGGGTTTATTTCAAAAAATTGCCCTAGGTTCCTCCTCCTAAGGTTCATCTAGCTGTTGGTCACTTCATCTAAAAGTAATTTAATTACGGTAATTAAGTTCGTTTGCGGGTTCATGAAACGGACGGTCCTTCTGCCCGTAAGTTTTTATGGCTATCTATGGATTTTAGTTACCCTCAAAATTCCCAGACTGAGAGACCTAAACACTCCCCGATTTACTTCCTTCTTTACTGTCAAAATATTTTCTACGCGCCTTGACTGTCAGGAGTAGATGCTGTAGGGTGACCACAGTCCTCTGACCAGGAAGAATCCTCGCCTTCTCCACCCCGATAAAATAACTATTCTTTTGACAGAACGGCATTGGCCCAATATTATGTCAGCAGATGGTTTTAACATCAAACAATTGGCATTTACACCACTCGATAGATAACTTGGGGCCAGAAGCGATCAATGGGCCCGTGGCCGCGGTAGCCAACGAAAATTAGAATTATCGAGTCCCAGCGCGAAGCTCTTATACTCAATGGGGTAGCCAAGTGGTCAAGGTATCGGATCATGGCAGGCATGTCATGAGCTCGAGCCTAGTACACTAAAGACCCGCCGTGTAGGGGAGCGATGCACGTTAAGTCTGTCGAGAACTGAAACATACTCCCGTTGGTGTGGTGTAGTAGTTAGGAGAGGGGGGTGCCAGCTCAGGTGTCGTCCTCGTCACTTGACCATGGTTCAAAATGGCGAGGTCCGTCGCCTAAGGCCCTCGTGTATAGCTGAACAAAGCGACGTTCATATTCACTCACTCACTATCAATGGGCTCAGTGCCTAATCAGTGTCACGCATTTGTGCCATAGCTCGGGCCATAACTGAAGGAATTTTATAATAAATTAACTTTCTGACTCCTACCTTTGCCCCTTTTAGGACAACATGTAAAAAACATTATCATCGCATATAAATAAATGTGTTATGCGAATTTATACGCAGTTTCAGCCTATGCATACTGGGATGCATTAGTTCATGTTACATTTTTCATATTTTTTATTTGTTTGTTTACCCTAGACTGGCCTTAAAATATTCAAAACATCTTCAAATTTGAGATTATGCTTTGTTTTTCTCAAAATTTACAATTTAAATAGCTAATAGTCACTACTTTTTATGCACAAAAAATCCTGCAACTTCTCCATGACGAGTACAGTCGTCAATCACAGTTTACTGGTATGTATTTTAATACCTTATTTTAAAAAGAAAAATATGCGAATATCAAAATAAAGCAATGAAAATAAGCATTCTTCCGTCAAGTTTAATTTACTTGAAATTTAACTTTCAATCTACAATCACAAGAACAAATGTGTTTTTTTTATCGTAAAGGAGGGGGGGGGGAGGAAAGCACATACAATGTTGCATAAAATTTGCAAAAATAAAGGCTATTTACTTTTAATTGTTATTAGTTCTACTGAATTAATATTAGCACCGTGCGCTAATGGTTGGAGTTGGCGATATTTCCTCCGAAATGAATTGCAAGTTTTGACAATTTATTGCCAGTGTTCCGCTAACCAAACAATATCCAAATAAGTAACCTTTTATATTTGAAATGAAATGAAATATTTTATTGAGAAAATCTAATCAATTTAAGGTATTTAATTTTTAGTATTAGTTTGAATTACCCGACATGTAGATGTATGCTTTGAATTTTGAAAACCCTTTGGAATAATTCATATATATGTGTGTGGTGTGTGTGTGAAATGATAAAAATTTTAAATTTCAGTTGTAATTTATTAGAGAACAAGTACGGTTTTTCATTTCTAGTTATCTAAATGCAAAATATCATTCGCCTTTGCTCTAGTTATTTAGAAATAAAATAAAATATTTTAAATCTTGCACGACCACTTTCAATTAAAATCAATTTTAGTTATTTACTTCATTGTAACATTTTACTTTGTAGTCAAACAAGTGGCCGCCAGCACTGCATTGAGGCTTTGTTATCTTCATCAACTCCTGGAGATTTGCCTCGGTTCCCCTTTCCTCCCCTCTGCTTCCCTTCCTCTCATCACTTGGCAACATCTCACCCACTGGCTAACACCACCACGACGCCAACTTTTTTTCCAATCAAAGGTCAGCAGTGAGTTATTGGTATTGTAAAATATGCTTTATTGTACAATTCATTCTCTGTCATTCAAAAGCTAAAATGTGAAGCAAACTTTTATCTGGAATATATTTTCTAACATTCGTTTCAATATATATTTAAAATAAACTAAAATAATTGCTTAAAAGAAAAAATTAAAGTCCCCTTCCTCACTTAAATTATGAAAATTCTTTATTTAAAGTTGAAGGAAATTCTCTCTCTCTCCACAAAATTATATTGCTTAAATTTTCTATTAAAATATGTATAAGTAACAAAACTTGCATTTATTTTGAGTTTTGACTTAATTAATGGAGGCTTAATTTGGATTCAGATAATTGTAATGTGCGAGCACAAATTTATCAAAATATATTTCATCTGTAATGTTAATATGATATCATGAAGTTCTTATTTCATTAGTGAAGTATTTATGGAGCTAGAAGTGTAATGATAGTGGAGAGGGGGAAGAAAGGTTATGGGGGCTGTGTGTAATCCTTTCATAAGGATTGCTGTATACTAAAATATTAAAACACGCCTAGTAAAGAAAAATTTTCACTTTTATGCATCCTTTTTTTTAAAAAAAATTAATATCCGAAATCCATAAACCTCCTTTTCACCTTGAAAATGAATAATGGAATTTGAAATTAATTTTAAGATCTAAATTGTAGTGAGAGAAATCCCCGACCCTTAAAAATTTCTGACTACCTCTCTGCATGAACTCTCGCAGTACTTTTTCTTTAAAAAATCGTGCCAATTACATGACTAATTGATTTAATCGTTAATTTTGATTCGTATAAATAATTCTTTTGAAATAATTTTTAAGTTAAATCGAATGTATATACTTGAAGTGGCGCGCTTATCCGATAGGATAGAACCAGGTAACTTTGGATCCGAAGCCGAGTAACTTATCCACTACACCAAAATGATCACCATGGTGCGGAGGTAGTTACTGTCTTATATAGATGGTACCGCTACATACTTATTAAAACAAAAACTCTGGGCACTAATTTAGAGTCAAATGAAATTTGAAACTAATGATTAAAAGAAGGTTTAACTGCATATAAGCGCCATTAATTACATCTGGTTGGTAGGTTTTATAGGGGCATAAATTCCTTATAAGAAATTGTGCAAAATACAAGATAAAAAATTAAATGTATTTTTCATATTTTTTTTATGAAAATCAATCTCTAAAAAATACAGATTAAAAAGAAGAAAGAAAAAAAAAAAAAGAAATTTGCGTCGAATTATGCTATAGGATAAAAATTAAGGGATATACTACATTACATATTTAAAAGGTTGAATTCATTCAAATTTAATAGGGTAATGTATGAATTCGTTTGGAAAATCAAAGCCCCAGAGTAGAAATATTTGAAAAAAAGCAGCGGCCTTGAAAAGCTTAGCAATCAAAACAATTTTTAAACAAAAGCTCAAAATTTTAGCAAAATGAATACTGAGATCATTTCTAAATAATTAATTTTATATTTTATGTAAACAGCCTTTAAGATCTCTTCATCTCTTCTAGATCCATCTTAAATTAATTTAAATATTATTAATATGGTGATTTTTTTTCATTGTAAAAAGTAAATTTATTGTGCGACTGTATCTATTCTACAGTTGAATGTTTGAAGATATAATTTTTCCAGCTTAGAATTATCACAACTGATTATTTTCTAACTTGTTCATTTTCAGTTCCTCTGTGCGCCTGTAGCTTCGGCCGCCACCTTTCGCCTTGTCCAGGAGCGAACCGACCGAGTCCCCTTCTCCAGTCCCCTCCAAGCACAGGGGGAGGGGATTTATCTGAAATGAGGAGGAAGATCCGCGAGCACTACCAGCCAACTTTGCTCCGCCCCATCGCCACCACATCCCCCTCTTCTCCATCAGGACTGTCTTCTACCCCTAGACTAGACAACGTCACGTGATCTTGTAAATCTAAATGATGTACTAAATTTCTGAGACTGATGGTGATCCTTCAATGTTTTTTGCTAGAACCTCTGCTCTTGTTGTTTCATCGTAGTTTATTCAGGTAGAACTGACCGAACTAAAATGCCGAATCATCGTTTCTGTACAGATTGAAAGTAGAGGAGAAATGGATCCAGGGAATTTCTTGTACGTAGCTTGAACCTGAAGGAGTTATTCATACCGGGAAAAAAATGATTGGCTCTTTTGAAAACTTTATCTGACAATAAACATATAAATCCCATGAGGATAACATCTCTTTCCTAACTGGTATTTTTAAGAACAGTTCGTTTTAGATTATGCTTAATATAAGTATTAATAAACCCTCTGAAACAATTACATCGAATCATTTCAAATCAAGATTTTGTTTAACTCAAAATTAACCAATCTTAGTGTTTAACTCTTTGTACGTTTGGTGGTCAAATAGCGGCCCGCGGGCAACATACGGTCCGCAGTCAGAAAACTAAATAAAGGGAAGAGGTTCTCTATATTTGGGTCATCATACACTCTTTAACAAAGTTTTTCTTGCATGAAGATAAGCAAGAATAAATGTAAATGCAAATTGGTTGACATTAACTTGCATAAATGAAAATTCCAACAAGAAATCTCACTCCTGATTTCAAAAGAATTGTAGAAAAATATTACAGCTATAGATATGAAATTAGTGCAGTATAGATAAGTTGAATAAAATTGACACTAGATTAAATTAAAGTTTATTGATTTTTATGGAACAACTTATACCCTTTCTGAAATGCAAAGTTATCTGATGAAACCAATCAAGTGCGGCCCTCCAGCTATGCTCTACTTCCACAATGTGGCCTTCTTACCAAAACAATTGTCTACCCCCGTGTTTGATAATAATATCAATAAGCCTATATATATATATATAACAAGAAAAGAGGATAGAATGATACTTTTTCAATTATGTTTTTAGGTTACAGAACAGAACGATGAATAATTCTACTAACTATTTCGACTTGAAAACAAAGTAAAATCAATAGAATATTCGATGCAGAACACATGAAATATATTCCAACTATAATTCGATGAAAGCAGAAAAGCTTCATCCCTCTGTGAAGAAATTCGATTTTGAACTTGCAAAATGCATAAAAGAAGAAAGATATTGTTACGATACTGGATTCAAAAAACGCATTTAACGGCCATGAAAGTAACTTTGATTACATTCAAATCTAACAATTTGAACTCATGAACCTCAATTGAAGTAATACAGACAAGTGTATGTTCAAGTGCGATGAAATGTCAAGGCTTACGCATATTTTTTCTCGCAAAAGTAGAAATTGTGCGAAGAAAAGATTTACATTTCAATATTTATTTCTTGAAAGAAATGGAAACCATTCTACTGTTCCTATGCCATTAAATATTCATGCTTTATTGTGTTTTTATTTCATGATTCTTTTTATTTCTGAAACCTATCGTTCATTAATAAGCGAGTTAACAATGTGAGAAGAAACTATAATTGAAAAATCGAAACAAAATTAATAAATAATTTTTTTGCCATGTATTTTCTTTTCATTTTTTGATATGTAAGAACACATCACTCAATAAGTCCCGGGCCTAACTAATAAAACAACAACTTTTCTGCAAAATTGAACTTTATTTATCAAGATACTCCCCTTCAAGAGAGATGCATGCAGCCCAGTGCTCTTCTAATTTTTTAATACCTTTTTCGTAGAACAATTTGCCTTTGCTCTCAAAATAGGCTTCTACTTCGGTAATCATTTCTTCATTTGTATCAAACCTCTTTCCCTGCAGCATTTTTTTAAGATCTAAAAACAGCCAGTAGTCACTGGGGGCCAGGTCTGGACTGTACGGAGGGGGGGGGGAAGTAATTCGAAGCGCAATTTTTTCAATTTGACGATCATTTTCATGGACTTGTGGCACGCACGGAGCATTGTCTTGGTGAAACAGCCCTTTTTCTTTTGCGTTTGTAGACGTTTTATCTTTATTTTTTCATTCAGTTGATCCAATAACGCCATGTAAAATCCACTACTAATTGTTTTGCCTTTATCAAGGTAGTCAACAAACAAAATCAAATTCGCGTCCCAAAATACGGATGCCATAACCTTGCTAACTGACGTTTGAGTTTTGGGTCACTTTGGACGCTTTTCGGTGGCTTCTGCCCACTCAGGTGACGATTTTTTTTTTTTATTTAGGCATGTAGTTATGGATCCATGTTTCATCCATTGTCCCATATCTACCTAAAAAACCCTGTTTATTGTGCTTAAATATCTCCAAACAACGCTCTGAATCGTTGATGAATTGTTGTTTTTGATCAACATTGAGCTAACGCGGCATCCACTTTGAACAAGGCTTTTTCATTGACAAATAATCGTGAAAAATAGCAAATACACTGCTTTCTGATACCTTTAAATTCTCTGATATCTCACGCAACTTCAATTTATGATCGGCTAAAACGATTCCATGCACTTTTTTGATGATTTCTGGAACAACATCAGAATTTGGGTGATTTTGGGTTCAACGTCGTTTGTGTCTGTATGACCACATTTTAAGTCAGCGTAACATCTTTTAACAGTAGTTTGCGATGGTACAGAGTCCAGATAACATTTATCAAGTCATTGTTTTGCTTGAACAGTGTTTTTTCCCATCAGAAAGCAATGTTTGATTAGCACACGATATTCTTTTTCATCCATGGTTTCTAAACTGTTGCCACAAAAAACCCACTGTACCTTTATAACTTACTTACTTACTTACTCGGGAGAATCAAGCCCACCCAAGGGGTTTCGAGCTGTGAATCAACCCTCCGAGATGTAACTTTATTAAGGTAAACAAAAAAGTATACAAAGTGTTCCCAAATGAGGGACCCTCCCCACAAAATTCGTGAGAAAAGGGGGGGGGGAATACAGATGGAAAACTTTACAATTTTGTATAACATTGCAAATACAAAAAAAAAAAAAACATCACAACACAAACACAACACAAAAACATACACACATACACCGACGCTGTCTAACTAATGAGACAGGAAAGACATGAAAAAAGTAATAAGAGAAGCGGGGGAATCCCTAAAAGGGAATTCGAGATAGGGGAGGGGAGGAAAGTGCAAGAAAAAGATAGCGGAGGTCCAGATATTTTTTTGTTATATTTTGGAAAGAGCAATAATGGCCGGTTCACGAGTGGCAGCAGAGTGGGACCCTGGAAGAGGACCCAAAAGACGCAGGGGGGTGCCAAAGGGGAGGCACCATTACCTTTATAACTAAACAAGATATTCTTTCTAAATTTTCACACGTGCCGTTTGAAAGTTAGTACTACTAGGTTAGGCTTAGAAAAGTTTGAAGGTAGCGCCATTTATATGTTAGGCCCGAGACTTATTGAGTGATATGTTATAAATATAAGAATTTTTATATTTTCAATTTCATAAATCTATAGGAGGGAAAATCAGATAACTGACGTAGACCCCTGAAGGGGTCTTGTATCAAAATTCATTCGAAACAATTTTCTGGAGCCCCTTAACATTTTACGATTTTTTGCTTATACATTTTGGGGCCCCTGAACCCTTGAGGTTCCCGTATCATTGATATAAGGGGGTTCCTTATATCAATTGATACAAGGGGTACTGATATATTGATATAAGGGGGTTCCTACGCTCCAGAATCAGTTTAAAATAAAATTTTGTATCTTTTTACCATTTTGAATATTTTTAGTATATATAATTCCAAGTTCAGTGAAATTAAGTTATCAGTAACACGAGAAAAATATCCACCAATGAAAGCCTGAGTATTTTATTGAAAGGAATAATTTCCTGTATCTACTCAATACCAATAGAGAATATTTTATGGTAAAACGATATAATTATCCCAACCAATGTTAATATAAGTAATCAGAACACTTGTCATGACTTTAATTGGAAAAACATTCATATTTACAAATGAAACGAAATGAAAATCGGAAATATCCGTTAGAAAAATTATCTGTAGTTCCGAGAAAGTTTGACAAAAAGGAGTAAAAATTCTAATTTAACCGTATTCAAATATTTTCTAAATCAATTAAAAAGACGAGTAACTTCCGTACACAGTTAATTCACGTACCTTTAAACGAAAGTCCAGGCATGTTTAGTAAGTGTATCCAAAAACACACAGATTAAACAACAAATTTAGAAAATTAAAGGAAAGATCCAAATAAAATCAATTCATGAGGGTCACATGACAGAATGAATCACGTGTTTTCCGTTGAAATCAAGGTTTATGTCAATTTCGTACTTAATTAAAATTGAATGATTAAACAATCAGTCGTTAAAATTAACTAAAAATTTGATTTTTCAAAATAAAAGAAATTTATATTTTTGCTTTTTTTCTAGCACTGTTATAGATACTTCAAATTGAAGAACTTTTTATTTACTTCGTGTGTATTAATATCATTAATAAATATGTATTTTCCTTAAAAAATTTAGTAAAAAAACAAATAATGATAGCTGTGAGTTTGACAAGTTATCAAGAAGTACGGTATTGCTACAAATACGTGACTGCATCTGTAAATAGATCGTTACAATGAGCATGCTGATGAATGTTTTATTAACGTCGTACTTTGAAGTTAAGCTAGGTCTATTGGTGTCGGAATTTGTAATTTTGAATCGCGTATTTTACCCACTCGCTGCAAATTACTAGATATCTCGTATTGTGCGCTGCTGTTTTAGATATATTACAATTCTCCATTTGAGTTTATTAGAAAGATTAAATGAAAAATTTATAATAATGCAAAAAATATATTAATTATCAATTTTTATTATTATAAATATAATTTAGACCCGTGGTTCCCGAAGTGGTGCCTACGAACCACGAGGTGTCCCCGATAATATTCAGGAGGTCTGTGGAAAATTAAAGTTGGTTTGGGGATCCCTGAACAATGTCAGGGGGTTCGCACAAGGTTTGATATCAAATTTTTAAAATTTGATCCATTTTTATTTTTATGAAAATTTAAATAAATAACAATAATTCCCTAGGATATTTCTGACAGAGTGTTGAACCCTTTTGCGAATGGACTAACTTAGATCCCAAATACAGCTGAATCCATGCTAATATAGGAGCATCTTATTGAAATATCCACAAATGAGCGACTTAAACTAATGCTTGAATAAGGATACCACAAATTCTGGTTACAAAAACAGATCCCAATTTTGTATTTTGCATTATGGGTTATTCTACAAGTTTTTGACAACTTTCTCGTCTTCCAATTTGATAGAACTTGGATTCAGTGCCATTATAAACCTCATCACACACAAAAAAAGAAACCGACTAAAAACAAATGCTCGGGGAGGGTTGCTGCTTGCAAACATTGAGACGGACATATAAATACACTCGTAACATCTCAACAAGTTCATCCAAATCATTAATTTTTTAAAATTTTATTTTAAAGAAAAATTATAATTTCAACAAATAATTTTTCAACAAATCGTTTTTTTTTTTATTTGTAATTTTTATACTATGCATTTATGTAGCTTTCCTACTTGGGAAAATTTTCACTTTAAAAAGTGGTTCGTGGACAAGTTTTGATTATAAATGGGGTCCATGGGTTAAAAAAATTTGGAAACCACTGAGAGACTTAGACTATTAGATTACAACATAGTTACATATGTGTATGAACGCATTCCAAAAATTAAAATTGTTTTTTTTATTTTTATTTTTGTTGCTGTGTATGAGGAACTTTAAAGCAAAAACCAACGCAAAGTACTGGGTTATTGGGACACGCTAGACAAATATATCTAGTCTCCTTACGTTTTTTTTTTATTTGTACTCATTCGACATGACTTTGTTGGAATACTTTTTTTTCTCCTGTGAGAGGAAGACGTTACAAGTAATGAAAATCAGTTGTATTTGTAATATAGTTGCTGCTTTCTCGTGCATTACTGCCGTTGCCATCAAATAAATGCATAATAACTAATTCCCCAAAACTGACGCATCTTTATATATTCCCTCTATTTCTTTAGTTGTAGAACATGTATGAATTCTGCAGGAAGATTTCGAAGTAGGATAAAGCGATTTTCTTGTACCAACGGATGGTTTTCCTAAGATCAGCTAATTATTAGTATCATTCAATTTCCAATACTTTACAAATTTTTATGACTACCATCGCCTTACAGGCAGGGACGTCTTAAGACTTCTTGAGGCCCTGGGCCCTTACTCAAGAGTAGGCCCTTGACTCCTGCAAAAATGTAGGCCCCACCCATGACCCTTAAAAGTAGACAAATACTCGCTGTCTAATACTCGTATAAACAATAACCCGAAACAAATAAATATGCATGACTTTTACAATCGTACAAACCGTCTAGAAAGACTGCCGCCTTTTGACTGAAGGAGTAATGGTCATGGAATAGGTGGGGTAGGTGTTTGACGGTAAGCCTAGGTCTGTACATGGACGATGGTCATCACATGTAGTATATATCACATGCAGTAGCGAACAGAGGAATTTTTCAAAGGGGGGAGGGGTCCAGGGTCGAAAGTTCACTATTCTCGTAGCATGCTCCAATGCGCCGCCAAACATATTCTTTTAATTTTGTCGATTGTGGGGAACAAAAACAGTAAATAATTATTGAAAAAATAATTAGCATTAATTAATAAAACTAATTATTAATAAAAAGTATTTAATAAAATAAAATCGATCAAAAATAAATCATGGGCTTTGTGGGGGGTCTGGTCTCGGGCTCCCCCCTCCTCCTTGTGTGTGTTACTAATCTCATGATATCGTCCGAAACTCCTAGTTTTTCGGAGAATATAACCGGAAATAACATTTGAAGATGAATTTATTCGAATTATGATCTTATTAAGGCTGAGTCGAGAATGAGACGAGGCCCCCATTGCGACAGAGGCCCTGGGCCCGGGCCCAGTTGGCCCATGACTTAAGACGTCCCTGCTTACAGGTTTCTCCTAGTGAGGATCATTACACATCTGTAGGAAAATCTGACGTAACATTACACATCTGACTGTCACCAGGTGATATTAGGTTTTTACGAGTTTTTAAAATCAAAGAAAATCATTGTATGGAAAATTTCTTATTGAAAAATAAAAAACATGACGATATAACTCGTAGGTAGCACTCAGCTCAGGAATCTTATTCAGTGTCGCGAGTTATCTGGTAGTGCTTCAATAAAAATTACTGTTCATGCCAATACAATGTTACATCAGTAACTTAATACAATTATATTTTGTAAAATTTCATGTTTTCTTGAAAATAAAACCTTAGCACCCAGGGTAAGACGTTGTAAATTTACTTGGCAGTGAAATGGGTTAATTGACTTTGAGCCTTGACAAATTTAAACCACATCACCTCTTCACGACATGGTAGGTTGAGCCTGTATTTCTTTATTAAATCAAGTATCATAACATAAGGGGCCTGGAGTAGCCTGGTGGTTAGAGCATCGGACGCCAGACCAGAAGGCCTGGGTTCGATGCCCGATGCCATCAAATACTCACCGAGTACAAACGGAGAACGTGCTCGTTAAATCCGTGGGCCCGAATGGTATCGCCATCTATGGTGAGCAAAATCGTGCTGTCACCTTCATGGGCTCAAAGCTTAGGCTAATGACAGACGTATCTCTAGTCCGTTGCTCTGATGAATTTCGTGGACCTCGATCTGACTACATAAGACAGGTAGCATATGCAACAACAACAACATCACATAAGACGGCAAAATTCTCAAAATTATCCACAAAATATGATTTTCTTCGTATTTGACACACACGCAGTTTAATAGAATTTTATTGTAAAAACATCTACTGGGAGAACATCTTTGATAAGTACTTCTGATTACTATTCATTAAATTGTCATGACTACAGATAACACTTTACTTTTTCCTATTATCTTTGAAAATACAGTCGACTCTCGATAATTCGAAGTTGAAGCGACCAATGAAAAAGTTCGAATTATCAAGAAGGTAGGAAAAAACTCCCAAAATACATGAAGAGAAATTTTTTGAACACATTTAAATTTGAAACTATATAATAAAGTAACAATTGCACATATGTGTAAAATTATTTTACAGTATTTTTAAAACGTACATATTATACAGTATAAATTTTATACGTAAAAGTTAAAATTATTGTTGTATATATATAACCCCCGTCCCCACATATTAACAATAGAAAGATTTTACGCCCTCTAGCGGGTTGAACAATCTCCAGTGATGGCCAAGCTTCTGAACTGCAAGGATGTACGAGCCTGCGTTCCGATCCCCTTTCAATTGTAAACTAAATACTTGTTCTCTAGTTATGTATATTAATGTTTGTTTTGTCCAATAAACGTGTTTAAATGAACTAGTGGACTTAAGAACCCATTCCCCGCGTGTCCCTTTATTACAGTGGGTCACACCCCTTATATAATTTGGCGCCCACCGTAATAGTTAGACACCCAATAATGTTGGGTGTCTAACTATTATGGTGGGCACCGGTTTCTGTCAGAATTATCGGAGTCAACTCTGATGGTCATCAAAGGGGCTACGTTACAGGGAAGACAAGCAGAAACAATACAACACAAAATATGTAAGGTACAACCTGTTTGCTACAGGATTCTACATGATTGTGAGTGTTTAAACTGTCGTGAGTTTTATTACATCACTTTGAATTATCGCGTGTTGTATTCTGACCGGCCACAGATTTTACTTGGAAATATTGAGTGTACCCAAACGTATTGTTTTAGCTCGAAATATCAAGAGTTTTTCTAGGGGCTGAACCTATAATTGGATTTGGCGAAAGGTTCGTATTATCGAAGGTTTGAATGACCGAGAGTCGACTGTATATGTGTGTCTTCTAAGTTTTAGGTATTGGAGGTGTCTACAATAATTTTATATAATTATCTATTGTAAAAGTTGGGAACTTTTCGGGAATGGAAGGCCTCAATGATTTTATTACAAAACGAAGTCTCAAGTATATCGATTAGGACTCCCTAAAACTAAATTTAATTAATTAACATATAGTGAGACATCATTAAGTGCTAAAACCCAATAACCCTCAACAAAGACTGTTCAATATCTTGTTAAAGTACAGCTACTGAGGAAAATGAAGATGCTTAAATGAAGCTTAGAGGGCGATTATATGTTCACCACTCTGCCTGCCGTGGACAGGCAGAGTGGCCTTGTCTACATAATTAATTTGATTGGTTTATATTTAATATTTAAGAGTCTTGAGTGCCAAAGGAGATCACGTGTTTTTGTCAAGTCAAAATTCAATAGTATAGTTTTTAACATAATTTTCGACAACGCAATTTTTGTTCAATAGTATTATTCACTGATTGTGATATTTAAAATATTCATCGGAAATCAAAGCAAAACCCTGATCTGAGGAAATTGACAAACATTTAATAATTTATACGCATGTGATTTCCCATGAACTTAGACAAGAGTCAGAGTATGATTCTTTTTGGAAACTTTACAGGGATAGTTTTTTTTAAGAAAATATCATCACAATTCAAACTAATTAAAATTTACCTAATGATTATTAATGACTTAAAGTAACATAAGAACTCAAAATTTAAAGTAGGACTCGAAGGACCTCATAATTTTAAAGAAGGATCAAGTGACAAGAACGACATTCTACTCTCCTGACTTCCAAAAATTTAAATTTTTTAAAAATAATTTAAAAATTTAAGAAAAGCTTGCTATGCTGTTATGCTATGCTCAAAATGCTATGTTGTTGTTGTTATTGTTACCTGTCTGACTTTGTAAGATCGAAGCCCACGAATTTTATCGCCGCAAAGGAATAGATGTACGCCTGTCGTTAGCCCCAGCTCTGAGCACCCCACAGGGGACAGAACAATTTGGCTTGGTTCCACCCCAATTTTGGAAAAGAACACCCTGGAGGTAGTCAGGGGCCTCTCATATCTCTTCTCCTTCCACTAACCTCACGAGAGAACATGTGGCTTGATGGCTATTTAAAGTACCCCAAGCCTCACAGGGGGGGGGGCCTATACATTTACAAACATCGATTCCTAGTCCGGGATTCGAGTGAGTGAATATTAACGTCGCTCTGTTCAGCTACTCAAGGGATTTTAACGACGGGCCTCATCATTTTGAACCATGGCCAAGTCACGAGGACGACACTTGAGCTGGCACCCCTCTTTCCTAATTTCCACACTACACCAACGGGAGGATGTTTAAACCTCGATATATTTAACATTTAACATACATTGGCTCCCTTTGCACAGCTGGTCTTCAGCGTTACAAGGCCCAGACTCATGACGCGCCGACCACAAGTCCGTTACCTTGACCATTAGGCAACTACGGTCACCTCTCCCAAACGTGAACCGAATTAATTTATAAGCTTACACGTGAAAAATTATTGACGGGTCCTTTTTGAAACTCATTCGTAAACATATTGAACTTTTTTTTATTTATTTTGATTTACGTCGCATTCTGAAGCACCTCGAGGGACCTCGTAATTGTGAGTCTCGTCTGCGATACCTGTGTTGGCCCCCTCTCCCCTAATTTCCACACTACACTAACGGAAGGACTTCAAGCCTTGACAGATTCAACGTGCATCAGCCTCTGCATGGCAGATCTTCAGTGGCACAACATGGTTGTGACTTGATATTGCTGACCACGACTTCCTGACCATGACCACTAGGCTACAGTGACCTAAAGTACGCTAAAGCATAGCAACGAATACATAAAAGTAAACGTTAAAATGTTTGGAAAATTACCGTAAAATCCAACGTATAACGCACAATTTTAACACAAAAAATAAGAGGGAAATTTACATATGCGCGTTATACGCCAAGTTTAAAAATGAGATCTTAAAAAAAAAAAAATAATAAATTTAAAAAAGAGGGAAGTATATAAAAAATGTTTGATTTCTACATAAATCGAAATATGTTTATTTAAAAAAAATGTCATTCCTTGTGAACTTAGACGGTTATATAGCTACAAAAGTATTCTATTTTTTCTAAAGTCTTTGGATAATACCTTGAGACAATGACTTCAAAACATGAGAGCATTTCACACATACATTTCAAGATTCTTTTTTAAAGTGGTGTGACCGTTATACAGCGAATATACCTACAAATTAAAAAATGCCGCTTGAAAGTACGAATGCGCGTTATACGTCGGAGTTTACGGTATATAATGTGTTAAAAATAATTGGATTATTATCAATAAATGCTCGTTAAAAGTTTGAGTTTTAATTTTTACTGGAATCTTAGCATGTTTCTGTTAAGATTTTAAATGTAAAGAGTGTGTTACATTACGATATGAATTGGATCGTAATATTAACACAAGAGAGATGGATAACTAAGTCGCTTAGAATATGTGAAGTTATTGTAATTTAGTTCACTAAAATCAAATTGATAGCAACTATTTTACATTCAAAGAAATTTTGTTTTATTAAAGATAACAATAGATGAGAATTGGGAATTATAGAATAGTTGGGTAATGGAATACCGGGGTTTTGGCTCGGCGTGCGAGGGAAAACCTTGAACTACTATAGAAAGACACTTAAGATGCATTTCAGTGATAATTGACAACTTGTTGTTTCCATATCCCTACAACAAAGTGTATTTTGCGATTTATAAAAGTTTTTGCAGATAAGTTTTAAAACAATTTAACCTACTAGTACCTACCAAAGTGGTACTTTAACATTTAAGTTAAAGAAATATGGTACCATCTTCACAATTTTTTTTATTTTTAATATTTGATATTTGGTTTTAATTGCATTTTATAAAGGTTAATATTCAATAATAATTCCATACAAAAAATTTTATCTCTTGCAAAATGTTTGAAAAATTTAAATTTTTGAACTTTTTTAAACATTTTTTAAATTTCTAAGGCATTTTTAAGTATGTCTCTTTTCTTTCAAAACTTTTATTCCAAGTATCTTATAATGTATTGCATAAACCTGTGCATGGTTTTTTTTCTGCTGCTGGTCTAATTTTTTATTAATTTTTTAATACTTAAAACTTCCAAAAAATCTAAAAAAACAACATTAATTTTGATTTTGAAATTTTTTAGAAAAAAATACTAAACATGTTAGTACTAATTCCATGCACAGTTTTACAAAATATACATTTCAGAGCATGTATAAAAATTTCAAACTCATACTTCAATTATCAAAAAAGCCTTACAGGGCCGGCTCTAGCAATTTTGCCACCCCGGACAGAAATGAAAAATGCCGCCACTCTCCCAAAGTAAAAAAAAAACTATTATTAAAAAAGAAAAAAATTGTTTATAAACGCACTCTTATAAAACTTGAATATTCCTTGCGAAGAAAAGAGAGCTAACAGTACATCTTACACTATTAAAATTCGAAGGTAAACAAACGTATCTATCTATCTATCTATCTATCTATCTATCTATGTGCGTCTATCTTCTCACGAACCGCACCACGCAGAAAGTCGCGGAACGTACCAAAAGATGGGGAATTTTCCGGGAAAGCCGTATTGCCCATTTATATTCCGATATTGTAATTAGTTAAAAAGATATTAATTAAAAACCTTAAAACGCCTAATTGTTTTACTCCTGCCGGTTGTTTACTTGGCGGAACTTCCCTTCCGTTTCGGCCGAGCGGTAATCTTACGTTTTCCACCATATTAAAATTGTCATCTAATTTTCGGTGTCGAAATCAGACAAAAAATAATTACAGAATCGGAAAGATCATTTATTTCGCCACGACACGGTATATTTTTTTTTTGTAAAAAACAATATTTTCTATTCCTTTCGAATTTTTTAAAATAGTGTTAAAACTGATGCGTTTTTATGAAAATTATTTCTAAATCGTTGCGTATGAATTTCTTTTTGTGTTATTAAATCGATATTCTACACTAATTAACTTCAAGCCTTTCTCTTTTAGATCCATTCATTTAAAAAATCAAATTCCCAAAACTATTTTTTTTAAAGAAATTTTAAAAAGTAGTCCCAATTTTTACTTCACATTGAATAACTTCGTCATTTATGAAGGTAATCTCACAAAACCGTTTTTCCGTATGTACAGTAATATTATCCGTAACATATACGAAGATTGAAAAATTGCTTCAAAATTACGGATTTTAAAAAACATTTTGTGATTTTCGTAAACTTATGTTTTTCTAAGAAATAAATTAAAAAGTAGTAATTTGTACATTTTTTATTTCAAAGTACGTTATTTTTGCAAATAGTTGGTGATGTTTGAGAGCATTAACGTAAAAATTATGCCCTTAAAATGAAGGTAATGATTTTTAAAATACGCGATTTTACATTTAGCCAAACATTGGCGTCGAAAATTAGCTTTGCGCCAAAGACTTCTGACCTGTTTCGCCTTCGACCGCATCTAACTCAAGGGTTACACTAAAAAAATTCTGCCTTAAACAGGGGGAAATCAGTAACTTTGGCGAGTAAAAAAAAATGCGAGTGAAAGATTTTTTTTTTTGAACCTCGCATTCATTATTATTGCCTATTTTCACTCTTCAATACAGGTCTGTGTGGCGTAGTTGCAAAGCGCGTTGCTTTCGCAAAGTATCTAATTCTTTCTTGTGGCTGGGTTTGAATCTAGCGAATATGATTTTGTTCGTTTCTGCTTATTTTTCCCACGTAAATTAATTTTACTGATAAATACTTATTTTAACATGATCCTCTGTTATTTTAATGTACTTTTCATTTTTTTTTGCCTTAAAAAAGGTTTTTTTTCTGATTTTTAATCATTCAAAGTAATTTCTATCTTTTTCAACAATTCCTAACAAAAAGTTTCATTTCTGTTTATTTTTCCCACGTAAATTTTCAGTGCTGCCATTATTTAAGCAAACGGAATGTCACAATTAATTGCTAAATGAACACTTTTAATCAATTTTAATGTAAAAATATTAATAAGTTATAGTTTTATATTTTATAAATATCGATGAATTTAAAAGAAAATGATTTTAAAAAAGTTCATTGATATTTAGAAACAGTGATTAAAAAAGTAAAATGCCGAAAACTATCTTTTTTTTTTAATTTAAAAAAAAAACTTTTTTTTTAGGAAACAAAGATTTTTTGCATATTTTATGATTTTTTCCAAAATTAATCAACATCATTACTTTTAAATAAACATGATTTTTAAAACTTTTAGAATCAGTGATTTTCAAAAAAAAGCCAAAAACATTTTTGAACAAATTTTAATAAAACACTCACAATACTTAAATCAATCATTTAATAATTTCTTCTTTTATAAAGGTAATTGCATGAAACCTTTTTCCCCCCGTGTCGAATATTTCAAAAAATTCTCACAATTTTACTTCAAAAATTAAAATAGTAGTGAAATTTTGTAATTTGAAAAATTTATACTTCCTGTCTTTTTTTTCAGCACACAACTATTTTTAAAAAGGCTACAGTTTCGTTTCCGGGAAAAAACTATTTTTCTTTAAAGAATTTTATAGAAAAAAAACAACTTTTTTTTTTTTTACAAAACAATGCTGTTTTGCATATTTTATGATTTTTTCTCTTCTCGTGTGTCGATTTCGCTTAAAAATTACGGATTTTAAAGATTTCTTTTTGTGATTTTCATAAAATAAAGTTTTTGCGAGAAATAATACAAGCATTATTTTTGTAACCTTTTTTCTTTAAAAATTATTGTTGTTTCCAATCAATTGTGAAAACTTGGAATTTTCAATTAAAAATTGAGCCCTCAAAAATAATGAAAGCTTTAAAGAAATTCTAAAGGCTTTGCGCATGCGCTAGGATCATTATTATTTTTTTTTCTCCCTTTGTTTAACACTCAGTGGCCAAGGTCAAACTTGCTGTTCTTGGCAAAAGTGAATGAGTGGAATAAAAAATACTGTAAAAAAAATAAAATTCTGAAACATATATTAGTCTCACACACAGTATTATTTTCTTTTTGAATGATTTTGTGCAGTGAATGTAAATAAATTTCCAGGCTTTTTCATTCTTATATATTTTTAATCTAACATTCAAAAACAACGAAATGAAAAAATGAATAGTCCTTTCGATAATTAACGGTGAGAATTTTTGTATTTATTTTTTTAGAAAATGGATTTAAAATAATAGATATTTTACGAAACTAAAGCAATATTTAATTTTTATTATTATTATTTATAGATAATGGAATTAAATTAATATATTTTTTTAAAATAAAAGGAATGTTTCTATTATTTCCTTATTAAATTAATTATTTGTTAATAAAAAGTATATCGCCTATTATTTTGGATAAAAATACGTTCTAGAGAGACCTTTTTAAGCTAACTGTAAGTAGCGATTGATTGATTAATGAAAACCTGAAAATTATTTAATTATTTTAGATTCCTAGAAATTATCTATTATTAAAAAATGATGACTTTTTTTACTCTAGCATCAAAATAGTTTTCTTTTTATTGTTTAAATTTATTATTTTTTTACTAAAGCAATATTGTTTTTGATATGTCATGAATAGAAACTTGAAGATAAATCTTATATCTGAGGGGAGAGTCAGGGGGAAAATAGTTCTACACTAAAATAAGCCACTGTAACACCGTGCTGTAGAAAGAGAACTGAAACCTGTCTGACATTAGTAAGATCTGGAAGATATATATATTTTTTTTAAAAAAAGGGAATTGTAGTGACGTTAATATAAAGGAATCACACATATACCAGGAACTTTGATAAAGGAAGGTGAATTTCCATGGCAGTATGTTATGCATTCGAAACAAATTTAATAAAACACTCAAAATACTTAAAACAATCATTTAATAATTTCTTCTTTTATAAAGATAATTGCATGATACATTTTTCCCGTGTGTCGAATATTTCAAAAAATCCTCACAATTTTACTTCAATATTTAAAATAGTAGTGACATTTTGAAATTTGAAAAATTTCTACTTTTTTGTTATTTTTTAAAATACAACTATATTTAAAAAGGCTACATTTCACACTGTTTGCCTATTCGAGAATTTTGGTGACGGACCTCGAAATTTTCAACTATTCTCAAGTGACGAGGACGACACCTGAGTATTCACCCATCTTTAATAATTACCACACCACACCAACGCAAGAACAAATTTCGAAAAAGAGAGTTTTTATGACATAGTTAAAGAAATCACTCAGATCGCGCGCGCAGACACACACACACAAGTGCTATCGGCCTGAGGGAAACACGAAATTTCCATGGGGATGAAGTTATTCACTCGGTAAAACGAAAGAATTGGAAAGTGAATGGGTGATTTTTAAATTCGCACTGTTTGCCTATTCGAGGGTTTTTGGTGACAGACCTTGAAATTTTCAACCATGCTCAAGTGACGAGGACGACACATGAGCTTTCACCCATCTTTAATAATTACCACACCACACCAACGCAAGAACAAATTTCGAAAAAGGGAGTTTTTATGACATTGTTAAAGAAATCACTCACATCGCACGCACACACACCACACACACACACAGGTGCTATCGGCCTGAGGGAAACACGAAATTTCCATGAGGGTGAAGTTATTCACTCGGTAAAAGCCCGTGCAACGCCGGGCTAAGCGGAGAGGAAAGAAACAAAGAAATCAAAGTAATTTCGGAAAATAATATTGGAAGTGCTGAATTTGTGAAGATTGATTGAATATTAACGTCCCACTGTTTAGCTACACGAGGCCTTTTGGGGACGGTCCACGTAATTTTGAGCCATGGTCAAGTGACGCGGACGACACCTGAGCTGGCACCCCCTCTCCTAACTACCACACCACACCAACGGGAGGACGTTTGAGCTCTCGACAGATTTTATGTGCATCCCTCCCCTACACTGCGGGTCTTCAGTGATACTAGGATCGAGATTTTGTGAAGAGAAGGGAAAATGTTAAGCAACAAAGCCATAAAACGCACTCACGGGACAAGCACTCACATCGTACGCGTCAAACCCCACAAAAGTGTTGGCGTTAGAATAAAAGGAGGAAATTAACATGGGGATTAAGTTATACCCTCGGTATAAGCCCGTGCAACGCCGGGCCATGAAAGCTAGGCTACACTATTAAAATTCGAAGGTAAACAAACGTATCTATCTATCTATGTGCGTCTATCTTCTCACGAACCGCACCACGCAGAAAGTCGCGGAAGGTACCAAAAGATGGGGAATTTTCCGGGGAAGCTGTATTGCCTATTTATATTCCGATATTGTAATTAGTTAAAAAGATATTAACTAAAAACCTTAAAACGCCTAATTGTTTCACCCCTGCCGGTTGTTTACTTGGCGGCACTTCCATTCCGTTTCGGCCGAGCGGTAATCTTACCCGTTTTCCACCATATTAAAATTGTCATCTAATTTGTGGTGTCGAAATTAGACAAAAAATAATTACAGAATCGGAAAGATCATTTATTTCGCCACGACACGGTATAATTGTTTTTGTAAAATAACGATATTTTCTATTTTTTTCGAATTTTTTAAAATAGTGTTAAAACTGATGCGTTTTTATGAAATATATTTCTAAATCGTTGGGTATGAATTACTTTTCGTGTTATTAAATCGATATTCTACACTAATTAACTTCAAGCCTTTCTCTTTTAGATCCATTCATTTAAAAAATCAAATTCCCAAAACTATTTTTTTAAAAGAAATTTTAAAAAGTAGTCCCAATTTTTACTTCACATTGAATAACTTCGTCATTTATGAAGGTAATCTCACAAAACCGTTTTTCCGTATGTACAGTAATATTATCCGTAACATATACGAAGATTGAAAAAATTGCTTCAAAATTACGGATTTTAAAAAACATTTTTTGATTTTCGTAAACTTATGTTTTTCTGAGAAATAAATTAAAAAGTAGTAATTTGTACATTTTTTTATTTCAAAGTACGTTATTTTTGCAAATAGTTGGTGATGTTTGAGAGCATTAACGTAAAAATTATGCCCTTAAAATGAAGGTAATGATTTTTAAAATACGCGATTTTACATTTAGCCAAACATTGGCGTCGAAAATTAGCTTTGCGCCAAAGACTTCTGACCTGTTTCGCTTTCGACCGCATCTAACTCAAGGGTTACGCTAAAAAATTTCTGCCTTAACTTTGGCGAGTAAAAAAAAAATGCGAGTGAATGATTTATTTTATCGTCAATTCTTCTTTATATAATTTTCAAAATTAAATAACTATATATGTCAGATTAAGATGATAAAATGCATTCAATGTATTTCTGAGATTCATTTTTTTAAAATATTTGTCAGTATCGAAATTTTTGTTCTCTTTCATAAAACTTATAGTTTACCTTAAAATAGTGCCTAATGTATATTTCTTTTTTTGACATATAATTTCATAATAAAATCGAAGAATTTGCCCATTTCGAAATTTTTTTTTCGAAATAGTCAGTTAAATAGGTATAAATTCCTTAGGGAAATAAAAGCTATGTTCGTATTATGTATTCTTTATTATTAATTGCTTTTTTTTTAAAATATCAAAAATCAATAAATTTTTTGCAATACATTTAAATGTAATCTTCAATCGAAATCTTTCAATCGTTATGTGAATAACCTGTGGGTCCCCTCAATTAAAAATTAAATTCAATTTGAACCTCCCATTCATTAGTATTGCCTATTTTCATTTTTGCTGCAGGGCTGGGTATAGCGTGGTTGGCTAGAGCGCGTCGCTTTCGCAAAGTATCTAATTCTTTCTTGTGTCTGGGTTCGAATCTAGCGAATTTGATTTTGTTCGTTTCTGCTTATTTTTCCCACGTAAATTAATTTTACTGATAAATACTCTTATTTTAACATGATCCTCTGTTATTTTAATGTACTTTTCAATTTTTTTTTTTTTTTTTTGTCTTCAAAAAGGTTTTTTTCTGATTTTTAATCATTCAAAGTAATTTCTATCTTTTTCAACAGTTCGATTTTGTCCATTTCTGCTTATTTTCCCCACCCGTAAATTAATTCTCTCTTCTTCAATGATTGAATTCACTTGCTGCATCCCCATTGATCTGAAATTTACTTCATTTTCAGTGCTGCCATTATGTAAGCAAATGGTATGTCACAATTAATTGCTAAATGAGCATTTTTAATCAATTTTATTAAAAA